>JAOTRN010000008.1:12850184-12861444 GCA_028566695.1 Bagroides melapterus | reverse complement strand
CAGCTGCCCCAATTTATTTTTGCCCCAACTTTTTTTCTACGCTGTAAGGATTTTTTTTTCTTTTAGAGATTCCAGAACTTGATTGGAAGTAGTAGCTCAGTGGTTAAGGTGTTGCCTACTAATCAGAAGGTTGTGAGTTTGAATCCCAGGTCTACCAAGCTGTCTGTCCTGGGGCCCCTGAGCAAGGCCCTTAACCTTCAATTGTATAAATAATAAAATGGTCTAGTTGATGTCTGCTGCTTTTTACCTCTCGTCAAATCCAAGGTTTCTGTCAGCGAACTGCATGAGCAGGGTTCTCTCCAGGATCTTCTTGGGCGCATGGTTGTGGATGAAGTAAACGATGATGTGCTGAAGCCGATGGTCATTCTGAGGGGCCGTATCCTCCTGCGCTAACCGCACCAAACGACTGTACTCGACTTTAAGGGCCTGGACGGACAAACAGGAAGAGAAGAGGAAATGAAGGTCACGGGAAGACAAATTAAAAACAAACTAAGGTTATCTGACAGGAAACAACCCACTGGTAAAACTGTTTTAATTATCATTACGCCAGTGGTGGAGAGACTCCAGTTTCCAGTCTGATCTGATGGGAAGTGTGAGGGCGTGTGTGTGAGGGTGGGTCATATCACAATGATTGACACTTGCATGTGCCTGGTAATGAAAGCAACATCAGCAACACAGACAGTAAATGTAATCTTTAGTTTATACACCACTCAGAAGTCATAAATGTCACAGAGTGAAGTGTGTGTGTGTGTGTGTGTGTGTGTGTGTGCTCGCTACAACAGCAAAACCGACACTGTGTGTATTTTCTCACTGCTGTGCCGCTTCAGAAAGCTACACTGTGGTGTTACTAGTGTTGCTAGCGTACAACTTTCCACCGTCAAACTAACAGCACGATGACCTTGTACAACACAATCACACTAAAGATTGTGGAGTTTAGTCGCTCTGCCGAGTCTTTTCAGCAATAATAAGAAATAAATGACCAAAAAAAAAAAAAAAAAGTGTGTATAAAATGCAGCATATAAAAAATGTTCAGTAGGTAAAAGTGGCTACGGAAGCTGGAACACTCCCAAAATGTTCCCACCTGACTGGCTGCAAACCAAACATCAGAAAGTTCGTCACTTCCTTTTGCAGAAAGTGCAAGAGGCTTACAGTAAGAGATGAATCACGAACATAACGATGTTAATATAAATGACCGACAACACGTTTAAACCATCCTTTTGTCTCAGACTCAGCTGAAGGAACACATTTCAATATGTACTTATGGGTGGTCCGATCGATGTCTCGTAGATTGAGAAGAGAGAGAGAGGGGAAAAAAAGAAAAAAAAAAAGGAATGGAATGGATGTATATCAGCGATTAGACATCTTTCTTGACAGACTGAAAAACAGATGGCAGCTCTCGCTGGGACTCAAAAACCATCCAGATCACAGCAGCGAGAGTTGTGAGAGTTTGACCGCCGCCGATGATTTATCTGTCAAACGCTACTCCAGCACAGGCGCCGTCACAGCCCGCTGAAACAGACGATTAGCATCTTAAGAGCCGTCAGTCATCTGACTCACAGTCAAGGTGGCAGTGCCAATCAACAAGATATATCAAGGCAGGACAGATGTAGGAAAAATTAACAAAAAAAAAAAAAAAAAAATCTTTGACCAAAAGGCAATTAAACCACGGCTTTAAAACAAACGTCAAAAAAATTAACCAAACGTAGATGTATAGACAGTATACAGATGAGAATGAACTTCTTCACATACAGTTGCCTTAGTAACTAACACTAAGTGAAGTAGATTAACAGGATGTTGTAGCAGTGTTAGGATCCATATTTAGATGCACGTGTCAGAACTGGTATGTTAACTGTACTGTACATGGTTTCAGACGTGTTGAGGAGCTTTGGCGCCAAACCAGTGGTCAACACAGGAAACGTAGAGCATTTACACCCTAGACTCGAGATGAGTGGAGATCGTATCGGAAAGTGCTCAAAGAGTCCGCACTGTTGCTCTGGATATCGAACTGAACGATTTGTCTGCAGATGTAGATTAGATCAACCCCAATAAACTGTCTTCTATCACATCTCACCTGTGTTCCTTTTATAATCCTGTTCAAATCCTGAGTACTTGTGTAATGACTTGTGTTTATTTACAGTCCCTTAATTATAGTCGTCTCCGTGTAAAAAGAAAGATAATAATAATAATTAAACAAACAAAAACAAACCTGACTAAGAGTTAATGCTTGTAATTACAGCCGACAGCCGACTTGAAACCAGCTTCTGGCATTGTTTCTGCTTTAGTGATGTAATATATACATGAAGAGTCAAATATACCAAGCCACGCCCCTTCAGCTCGCAGGTGATGCTACTGTCGATGGTGATAGTTAAGGAGCACGAGAAGAAAATGACGTATTATCTCAAGTCTATTACATGCCCCTGAATTATATTTCCATATTATGTAAATTAGCTTAAAATATACGCAAATGGAGCTTAATGATTCACTTGTCTTGTTGCCTCACGGTTCTGGAAATATGACAGGACACAAAACTCTGCACTGTCACACAAATCAGACCCATCTACAGGAAAGGAGAAATACAGCATGCCAGGTTTAGGTCATAATGACTGACCTGCATTAATCCTTTTATGTAGAAGATGATGATGATGAGGAGGAGGAGGAACACAAAGATTCCCAATAAAAATAATAATCTTCCAGAACGAGGTGGACGCTTAAACTGTACTATAAGACGATAAGATTTCAGATTAAATGCTTGGACCCATAACTATATTAGCTGACTTATATTTATCTTGGCCACATCAATGACAACTTTTTTTTTATATCGGTCACATCCTTTCTTTATTTTATTAGAGAACAGTGTGTCTGTCAGAGACTCAGTAGAATGAGATTGTGTGGTTTGAGGCATGAATTCGGTCAAACTGTTGTGTTAAAAGTGTGAACACAAAAGAAGGTTAGCAGAGTAACTGCGGCTGCAGTCTTACAGGCACAAACGGTATGAGAAGTACCTTGAAAAAGGCTGCTTCAGGACCAGACTTGTCATACACACTCCTGGCTTTGCCAATGGCCATTATAATACCCTGCATGTCTGGAGTCAGCATGGTCTGCCCAAGGAAGGAAACCACGTTAATATGGTCCTCAGCGGTCGTACAGGAATGCTAATCACACCAGGAATTTAATTCATCACCACACAAACAGGCACATACACACTACAACAAACTTGCTGCAACCAAGACTACAAGAAACGCATGCAGGAATCTAACGACTTCACTTCCTAATCCAATCAGTCTCATGTTGTCTAGACTGAAAATGCAGGTGCCCACAATGCACAAAGTCCTCCACTTTAAAAGCTGTGGTGTAAAAACACTGACACTGGAGACTCCTTCCACGTAGAGCGTCTGCTTTACTAGTTACTAGTACTATACTAGTACTAAGTTACTATAAAAACAATAGAAGCGTGTTCTGACCAGCGTTAATATCAGAATGGAGAACTGAAGAGAACTGGGTTTAAAGTGCATTTACAACATCACAGCTTCTCCTGTCAGGTTAGAACAACACTTCAGATCTGCATCATAACAGAAAGTGTCAGGTGAAATAGTTACATGCTACAAAATGTAAAAAAAAAAAAAATAAAAAAAATAACTCAGATTAGTTAACAGAACGCGTTGGTCTGAGTACACGTCTCTACAAGAGCCACAGAGATGCAAACAGGCTGTTAATAATGCAGCTCTGAAAACCCCACATCACACACAAACACCGCCAGGAACGGCCGCTACCTCGTCATCGTACCCCCCCTCACGTGACTGAATTACGAAGGTTCCTACGTGAGGAATGGCCACCTCCACCACACGATGGGGAGCGGCTGCGGTGGAGGCGGAGCCATCCTGTGCAGGGTCAGAGGGAGGGGTTTGAGCAGGGGAGGAGTTGGAGTTGGAATCCGCCTGCAGGGACAAAAGTGAGGAAATGGTAGAAAAGGGACAGAAAAAGAAAAGAAAAGAAAAGAAACAGAGACAGACAGTGAAAGAAGAACAGCTGGGAAAAATGGAAAACATACACTTATATAGTCATGGCCAAAAATATTGGAAAACGCAACATTTCTCTCAGAAAATTGTTGCAGTTGTAAATGTTTTGTTACTCGTGTTTATTGTTTTTGTTTACAATGAAACCAAAAAAAAAAAGAAGAAAAGTCAAATCTGATACAATTCCACACAGAACCCATGAGCTGTAAACCTCTTGATGATATTAAGGTCTCTGGAGATGGACTTGTAGCATTGAGACTCCATGTTTTTCCACATTTTTTTTCTCTCAAATCCTCAGACTCTTTAAGCTAAGGTCACATGAGACTTGAAGCATGCGCGACTGAGAAATGGGCAGGGAACAGGACACGATGCCAACGTTTACCATTTGTACACAACATCACGATGTGCTTATACTGTGTACGTTGTGACGGACAAAACATTAACATACACATAATAAATTTATAACTTTAACGTCATTGAATAGTTTTCCCTCATTGCCATAAGAAATAACTGAATATAAAATAGAATAAATTATAATAAAAATGATCATTTCAGACGACACATATTAGTTCATTCATTCATTTATTTATTGCAGTGTTTGAACGCATCATCTATTCCGGTTTCCTCTGACACCATGAACCGAGCAACTTCTCTCTTTATTTGATTTTTTATAATCTTTTAAAGACGTATTCTAAAACATGTCGCTTGCACGCCGTGATGTATCGATCTGTGGTCGCCCGTATACACGTGATGCGAATTCGCAGGTTAAAGTTGAACTTTGGAAAGCAGCGAAATGCGAAACGTTTTGCCCGAGTTTGTGTTTTTCCAGTCTGAAAAATTCGCATGTGTATGAATGGAAGTCAATGGAAGTAAACGTGTCACGTCACCGCAGCATAACATATCTGTGACGCACAACACAAAGGTAGAGTCTCCATTTTAACTGGTTGTAAGTGTGATTACTATGACTAAATTTTTTCTTTTTTATTTTTTTTGTGTGTTGTTCTAGTGCACACAAAACCAATAAACACCCGAGTACCAAAACATTTGCAATTGCAACAACTGTCTGAGAGAAGTGTTGCATTTTCTGACATTATTGTAAGGGTGCCAATATTTTTGGCCATGACTGTGCAGCCTTGAGGGTAAATGAAAGAAGGATATTACAGAGGTCTTGTGTTATAACATGTTACAGAAACAATTAGAAATGAAAAAAGTGCAAACCCCAATCACAGCTAAGTTCTGAAAGCATGACATATTTATTCCACTCCCTAAAGACCAACTCAAAGAATCCAAATGAAAAGAAGATGCTCGTTCTGTGGCACAGAACAAAACGACTTATTATGGATCGAAATGAAAATCCAGGATGGTTATTCATGCATTATTATTACTCTTTTTATTTTTTTAAGAACCTTTCAAGAGTTTGCTCCTTGAACTTGAGCAGTGGGTGTCAGGGTCGAGTATTAAGTACAGTCTGTGGTATTTAATGATGAAACGCTGCAGCTCGATTGCCTTTCGTATTCATTCTTTCTAAAGCACAAATCCACAGAGAGGAATCTTATACAGGCTTTACTGGAGAAGAGAACTTCAAGTACTTCAAGTGAGAGCCATGTTGAAATGTTTTCTCAGAGCAGATGAGAGAATCTCACAAGGGCATCGTACTATTCACAAACGAAAGGTAACTAAACATTTAAAGCAGGCTTACAGAAGGTTAGTTAATGCTGGCTGTGTCTCTGATCTAAATAATAAAACTACGCTCTAGTATGGACCCTCGGGTGTTCAGAGCTTTATGATAAATTTACTTTCTCAAACTGTATGGTTCAGGTTATAGTTATAACCAATTAAAAATCTATTTAGAAATCACATCTATACTGCTATAAATGTATTTGGAGCAGTGCAGGTGTTTTATTTAACGTAATATCATCACTTCAACTTAGTTTTAGGAGTTACGGGTGGAATAAACAACAAAGTAAAAACTCGGGAGAATGTGACGTTCGATAAAATTTTATCAATACTATAAAGTAACACCTGAGCTGTCAGTAAACAAATGGATCTGAGAAATAAGACATGGAGAAATAAGACAGATTTAATACCCCATCGTACACACTTACTTCCCTGTCAAACTAATCCAACACTGTGTCCCAGCAGGGTCTCTGAGTTCATTCGAAAAAGAGAGAAAACCAGCTAAATGGCCCCAGAGGAACTGACCCAGACACCACTCGTCTGGATCTGTGTGTGTGTGTGTGTGTGTGTGTGTGTGTGTGTGTGTGTTTTCTCTTACAGCGTAAAGCAGAGTCTCAGGATTCTTTTCATCCTGTTCAGCTGCAGCTTTGTTGATGGCTCTCTCTGTGTCCTCCTGCAGGTGTTTAGAGTCGTCCGTGGGCGACGGCTGCTCCATGTAGTCCGGGTCCTGCTGGCAAGCTGAGAGCGTGCACACACACACACACACACACACACACACACACAGTCAGCAACCCACTTGGACATTCCAACTCTCTGTGAAGAGCGGTTTCCGTCCACCTGTTAACATGCTGCTATACAAATACATTACATTTATTCCCAAAACTAGACATGAGCACTGTATTGATTTTTTATTTATATTTGGTTTGTCAAAATCCTCTACTACTGGTAACTCATATAAACACACAATGACCTGTCTTTTTTGGAAATGGATTTAATAAAATTGAGCGTTTTACCCTGGCAGTGATTCATCAGCTCTGATTGCAGTGCAATTTAAAATCACAGCTTTATAAAAATCTGCTTGTTCTAATACATTTTTGTTTTCCAAGCAGCACAAAGGACTTGGTTTACCGAGTCTGGTTTACTTGGTGTACTTGATATCACAGCACTCTTCTCTGTAGCTGATAATTGTGCTGATAAATATATTGAATATAAATAGAACACATTCATATTTGGAATAATTAAAAATAAATCTGAAATGTTTAAATCTCATTGTGTTGTCACATGTGGCAGTTGTGTCACTCGTTACATAAAAGTCGGGGTGATGTCACTGATTAAAGAGATCAGATTATGCCACAGCATGCAATGTTTGTCCAGGTCCAGGTAAGAGATAAAAATAACTGTTCAGATGAAGTTACATGTATCCACATGATGGCTGTGTGGAAACGTTCTGCACGTCCTCCTACTCTGCTCTCTGACTCTACACTTGTGTATGGTGTGTGTTAAAGGCTGACCCGTGTTCTCAGCTGGGCTCGTCTCGGTGCTCATGGGACGGGGAGACGCGGCGGCAGCGGCTGCGGCAGCTGCTGCCATGGCCAGCTTCTCCTGCTGGGCCTTCCTGGCCTGCATGGCGTCCCACTCCTCCAGCTCACGTTCAAAATGCTGATTGTCCTCCTTTACATACTCCTTCAGGTCTGGAGGCAGCTTATCTAAGCCCCTGAGCACCTGGCCTGTCTCCTTATCAAACTCCTCTGATACACACACACACACACACACAGGCTTTTGTTAATATACTCAGCCAATGTCAACCTCTTACACATCCTGCTTCCCAGATGTAGAAGAAACAAACCAAACATTCTCAAGGACACAGACTATTACGCATTTTAGAAAACATCTCATTATTAAACAAAGACATTTTCAATTTTTATAACGATTTACTTCAGTGCTTCATGCAGGATTGAATGTCTTTTGTTAAACATCCTTTTTTGAATTTTTGTACAAGATTGAAAAAAAGTATGACTAAAGATTGTGTATTATAAATTCAAGGTCAAAGTGGATATCACATCATATCATATCATTTGCACAACCTCTATCACTCAGAAGCAGGTCCTATGGGTTAAATGAATGGGACTTAATTTATGTCTATCGTGTTCCTCAAATTTAGATTTTTCCCCTCAGTCAAACAGTGTCTTAAAACATAAGAACAAGTGTGTGTGTGACATCATACAGTGTGAGGAAACAAAAGACTAAATCCTGATCATTATAGAAAGGTTTCTAAATGAGCTACATTAACCTCAAAACTCATGCACAGAAAAAATAATAATAATGTGAGAGAAATGACACCAAAGAGCTATATGAATAATAATAATAGTGGTATGAAAAGCTCTTCTTGTACAAGTGCACACTCTAAGAAACAAACAAACAAAAAAAAAGGATTATTAGACTATTACATCAAGTGCCTGAAGGCTTCTGTGAAACTACCTTGGACGAGGAAGGGCTTCTTGTCGTTGATGTACATGAGGCAGTAAGCGCTGGCGTTGCGGTAGCCTCCAAACGAGTCCCTCACCAGCTCCTCCCACGATGACTTAGCTACAGAGATGTCATTGTATTTCATCCAGCAGCTGTGCTGGGGGTCGTAGATGTACGCCCAGTAGTGGCCTGCATTGGCCTGGCCCTCGTGCACCAGGACTGCATGAAGCCGGTATGGTACCTGAAGCACAGCAAAAGCACAATTCAAAAATTTAAAAAAAAGCCAAAATAGTGTGTATATAACACGAAGGAGTAGTTTGCCCTTTAAAACATTTGCTGGTGTGCTTTTATGGAAAAATAATCAATAGCATGGTGGTGTGAACAAGCAGAGCCTGAAGTTGATTATAGTCCAATACCAGCACATCCTGAATCAATAATTAAATGCAATAAACATCCATGAACTTTAGAATACTTAGTTAAAGATATAGAATAATAGTTAAAGAAAACTAATCAATCAGAACACTAATCTTCTGACCAATCAGATTTGAGCATGTGGTACAAGTAGACTTACTCAACACAAGGGCAAAGGAATATAATTACTGCAAACGACTGCTGATTTCTTTTTTTCTTTTTTTTTTTCTTCTTTCTTTAAATCTCACCTGCATCATCGTCTTGTCGGAGTACATGAGCTCGATGGTTCTGTGGATTCTGGATATACTGCCTTGAAGATCTAGAATAACAAGCACATGTACACGGTGAAAACTTATATGACGTATGGACGGTGTGTGTCGGTGTGTGCGCTGTGTGTAAATTATTGCACCTCTTGTGTCGTTCTCCACTTCGCTCCTCCAGCGGTGTAGGCAGCCCTCCAGCACATGAAGCTCCTCCTCTGTGATGTGCCGAGGCGCAGGGTGCATGGGCAGGTCAGGGGGCACACGTGACTGAGTGAAGGGCTTGTGGATGGCCACACGCTGCTGCTGTGGTTGCGGCTGAGGCTGAGGCTGAGGCGAAGCCCCGGAGCAGTCTGAAGGCGCTGAAGGGCCTTGCTCCGTCACACTGCGGAGAATTAAAGCGCATTACGAATTACAATCCACGTCAACACACCGATTAAAGCATGACATAACGGACAGCAACACAAACAATCGTAATCATAGTTTAATTAATTGAGCAAGACGTGACGTCAGATGGAACAAAACAGAACACTACGAACACCCGCATCAATCAGACTTGAGCCTTACCTTGCTGCAGGAGGCACCAGTGCTGTTGTGCCACCGGGTGGTGCTGATGTGTCTAAGTCCTCTATGGGTGAAGTGCACACAGGCTTACTGGAGGCAAACTCCATGGCATATTGAAGAACATCCGCTAGAGGAAACCTCTTAGGACCTGAGCCATAACTGAGATACCTGAAACAGTGCAACAGAACGTTCTAGTGAATACTGAAAGCATACACACATGGGGAAAAGAGAGAGAGAGAGAGAGAGAGCAGAAAGAAAGAGGCAACAAACGAGAGAGAGAGCAAGAATGTGTGTCATCCAAATTTCATGATCTATAAATATAAGCAAAACAAATGACGCTGTTGCGAGGTCTGCCACAGCGACAGCTCGTCTCCACTTAGACATTCACAACACACTCCTGCCATATTGCTTTACAAATATTTACAATGTGACAGTTTTCATTTACACTACTGAAAACACGAAACGTCTTACACACACACACACACACACACACACACCACAACGTACTCTGTCAAATTTACACTCAGAAAGAACTTGGAGGAGAACTTCAACACTCGGTGTGATTCTTCAACACTGTAGAGTCGTGTCCTATATTTTACTCCCCAAAGAACTCCTGCTGTTTTTAACCTCACCTCTCGAGTCGCTGCTGGAGGACGGTCAGGTGCTCCTTCAGTCTTCTGATCTCCTCCCGCTTGATCCGTGTGATTTCACGATTTTTGTCCATATATCTGAGCAGAGGAGGGATTCCCCAATGAAACAATTTACAGTGTCTCACATTCCAGTGTCTGCTACACATAAGAAAGGGGAATGAGAAGAGCACTCACCTGTCCATGTAGAGCATCGGGGGGAACTCCAGCTTATTGTGGATCTTCTCAGGTCGTCCCAAAGCCTGGTTAAACTCGAACCTTGACAGCTCGAAGGTCAAAACTGGGGGAAGCTCAGTAAACCAGTGCTGAGAGAGAAAAAAAAACAAAGTAGAGTTATGATTAGTCTTTTTTATTTAGTACTTTTACATCCTGCTGGTATAAAAACGGCTTCAGGTGAAGATTCTCTGTACTGACCAGCACATTTAAACCGAACGCTCACCTCCTGTCCAGATTTGGCACAGTTTTCTGCAGAATGCAGAGACTCGATCTCGCCCTCCACCATAGCAGCCTCCAAACACTCGTGCAGGTCTTTGAAGCCATTCACCTGTAGTGGGTACTGTCCAAACATCTCTGTGTTCTCAAACTTCTTTCCTGAAGGAAAAACGTGCTGTCATATTTCCCTTGTTCTTGCTAAAATCTTTAAATGAATCCTCTTGAAGGACAATCCTACATCAAGGATGAATGGAGGCCTTCAGAGCTTATTAACACACAGGACAAAGGCTCTCCACCGACCATGACTCACCTTCAAGGACACCTACAGCCAGGAAGCGACCATAAAACAGCTCCACCATCGGGTTCTTTGGCTTCTCACCCTCTCTGTAAAGAGAACAAAAGAAATCCAGTGAGGAAATCAGCTGCACTTGGGTGAGCGTTTACCCTGTCGTCCCGTGGGTCATGTCCGGTGTTTATTCAGTGGAACTAATCGAAGTCATGCAGTTAAATGCAGCCCATTTATCATTATAGCGCTCAGTTAATGGCTAGCATACATAATAGGTAAAAGGTCATAGGTCATTTTGATTGATGAGAGTGAGAGTTATACGAGAAAAAAGCAGGAAAGTCAGCCATTTGTCATACAAAGTGAAGGTCTTGTGCTACAGCAGATGTGTGCTGAAGTCTACCTGTCTTCCTCTGCTTTCATCTGGAACGCGTCCTCCAGCCAGTCTAGGAGTTTGTGTGTGAACTCACTTACATCCTGCTGTTAACACACACACACACACACACA
>JAOTRN010000008.1:12809455-12832888 GCA_028566695.1 Bagroides melapterus | reverse complement strand
ATATATTTAAAATGTTCTTTCTATAAATGTTTTATAATTTTAAAAAATTCAGACTGACTGAAACAGGACCTGTACAAACTTCAGAAAAATGACGTATGCATTGAAAAGAAATGTGACATGTCAGATTGCGTAAACATAACACACTCAGTCTATAATGTGTAATGTGGCTGTTATTACAGCACTCTTTAAAGTGAAAAAAAAATGTGGTCAGCATTACATAGTTAGCGCTTTGTTACACAAAAAAAAAAAAAATCTCACTCCTTTGTCAAAATGTGTTACTCTCATTCTTTGGCAGTTCGGACCTATGGTTTTTCAAACAGCCCACTAAGGTGTTCGCCTCCGTTGCCTTGTCTCTGTATCTGAACTGGAGAAATCGTACTTATTCTGGCGTCATGGTACCGATCATCGGCACATGGCTCTACTTTCACTGTAACTCCGCAGTGCGTCCTCTGTGCATGATTCTCCACCTCCTTTCTTAGCTGACTGTTCCTCTGTTGAAGCATATAGTACAGTATAGGATTAGACCTCATTAGAGGTGGAGAATCAGGGCTGGATTCACATTTATCCTCCCCAGTCAGTGTCCACCTTGGTGAGCTTTCTGTTTCTTTCTTCACAGATTTGGGACTGGGTCTGGGGGAGGTGCCCTTATCCCAAGAGGATCCCTGGATGCTGTTTCCTGGTGAAGAGGAGAGCGAGATAAAATGACCAGGCCCTGAGTTAAGAGTCTGGGGAAACCATGGAAAGTTCACAAGTTCATGATTGTAACTGGACTGACTGAAGTTCCCGTTGGCTTTGCAGTTTGCCTGAGGGGGAAAAGAACTAGCTATCCCCTGGGGTTGAGATATCTCCTTCAGACAGTTGTCTGACAAAAGGAGCTGCTTCAAAACATTGAAGTTTTGGCTGTCTCTCGTGGGAGCTTTACTCGCAGGACTCTGGAGGAACAAGTCCTCTTCTTTTGGGCTTGGCAGCCTTCTGCTATTGTGGGCCTCAGGTGCATCAGACACCAGACACTCACTCACAGTTTCCAATGGTCTCTGGCAAAGTTCTTTACTGAGGTGTTCAGCCAACTCCAAGCAAAGTTTCCTCTTTTTAGGAAGAGGCACCTGATAATCCTGTTGCTCCTCTTTCACTGTGCTCATAATCTGCTCTGTGCGTGGACTTGAATGATAGGTAGTTGTCTTCTGTTTCAAGAGCTGGCTGAGAAGTCCACATTTAGCTTCTTCTTTAACATTGCTGTGTGCTTCAATGATGGGGCTGTGACTTTCACAACCCAATCTCCAATGACGTCCAGCATTGTCCGAGCTGACTGAAAGAAGACTTTCATCTCTTGGCTCTGTTTTGACCATGACGTTCATTGAAGGTCCATTTGAGCTGTCACATAGAGAAAAAGCCCCTGGAGGCATTTCATGGACTCCCGTAGCCACCTCTGTGCTTCTCCTCCCAGTGAATTTCTCCTTGGGGGAAGCAGTGCCAAGCAGAAGCTGCAGTACAGTCCTTCTCTCCAGGAGATTTTCAATTTGTGTCGATGCTGGAGGTGAACACTCTGGTCCAGGAAAGGGTGAGAAAGTGGCAGGGGGTGGTTCAAATAAAGGTGGTTTGTTCCTTTTTATTGGAACAGCAACCCTATCCAGTTGAGACTGAGATCTATCTAGCTCAGGCTCTGGGCTTTGCCTTTTGCTCTGTGGCCTACAGGACTGCAGAGGTGGTGAGGGGGATACATTCTGCAACCCACATTGAGCCAGATTTTGTAATAATTTACTGGCTGTGAAAGCAGGTTCCACTACCTTTTCACTGGTGTGATGTTTAGACTTACATAGGTTCAAAGGGCTGGACTGAACAAGGGGTGAAGAATAATAGTAAGGAGAAGGAGTCTTGCTTATATCTCCACTGACAGAAGATGAGGACAAAACTCCGCCCATCAGCTGGTCAAAAGGGTTCTGTGTTCTGCTCTCCTCCAGTGTTCCAAGCCGTTTAAGTGGGCTTCCTGTCATGTTTCGAAGGGTGGCATCATCCTGCAAATCAGGATAATGTGCAATTTTGTTTACCATTTCATTATTTCTGCGATCCAACAGCAACTGCATGAGGGTAACCTTATGGTGAGATGTTATGTCTGGGCTCATTTCCAACTCCCTGGCTTCAGGGACCTTTGGCCCAAGAGTCTCTGACTTCCACTTGCTTATAAGAGTCTCTGTGAGCTTGTCTAAAGACGAGGCTGAGGAGGCCAGCTCAGACTTTTGGCTGGAAACTTGGCTCCTCATGGAGAGGTCAATAGGGGAGCAGCTGGAGTAGCAGCTCTCTGCATCACTACTGTCTTTGGTCAAGCTGTTTTCTGGGTTGGAACACTCACTGTCAGATTGATGAGAGGAGGTTTGGCTCGGAGGAGAGGTGAAATCATCTTCCAGGTGGCCATTCTTAGTAAGATGCTTCTGGGAGTTGTGGTTGTTGAGGAGGAGCAGAAGCAAGCTGCTGCAGTTTTGTGGGGGCCGGCTGCTGTGCCTGTCAAATGGACGCTTCTCTTTAGGGGTGTGAGGAGAGGGCCGCGGGGAGCTGGTGGGTGCACTCTGACCTAGACTTAAAGAAGGGCTACTCTGGCTACAATTTGATGTTGGTGAAGGGAGTGTTCCGTTTAGGGTATTAAAAGGGCTTAAAATGTCTGGACTGAACACAGACTCTCCCATGCTGGGTGGTCTACTGTCTTTAGTTTGCTGTGTAGCCATGGCTGCCAGTCTCTCACTAGCTGATCGGCTACATAGTTGTGCTTTTAAGGCCTGTTCCTGGGAATATTGCTGCAGATGGGCTTCACTGGAGAGCAGCAATGCTAACTGACTACAAGCCACACTGGGTTTAGGAGAAGGAGCAGGACTGGACCTGCTCTTTACTAGACTGGCCACAGCCTTCAATCTCTCTGCACAGGATACTCTGTCAGGCAGTGAGCTCTGTGACGAACGAGGAGACTCTGAGCGTCGGTCTTGGCTATTGCGACGACTGTAAGGCACAGTGTTGTGGCTCTGTTGCTTGTTTTTCCTTATCAGGCCTTTAAGGCGGCTAGAGGCTGTACAGTAGCCCTGTAAGGTGTCCTTGTCAGTGGGTGATCTGTCACTACTCTCCCCATCTAGCTGTTTGTGGCTCTGAGTGATGCTCTGTGACATGGCTACTGTCTGCAGTCGTGAGCTGAAGGACTGGAGTAGAGAGGCCAGCAGTGTGCTCTCTCCCTGTGCTGAATTATCCAGATTTATTTTATGGTGCTCTTTGCCCTGTCCATTCACCTGCACTGCAGCAGGGTCTTTTTTATGGTTGTTTATATCACTCCACGTTCCTGAACGCAACAATCTGGCCTTTTTAAGGTTCTGGGAGGCCGCACCTGGAGGGCTTCCTTTTTCTGGCGGGCTAGAGCCGTGATTAGGTAGCTGAATGCCTCTGGTCCCTTGGTTTCCTGCCTCACCATTGTTGCTGCCAGCCTCCGGTCTCCTTGTTGCTGTGGCACCAGGCCCAGATGCAACCGGATGCATTAGTAAACCTTCCAGATAAGTTAAAACAGCAGAATCCTGGTGTGTCTCAGGGCCAGGTTCCTCCCCATGAGTCATGTTCAATAGTAGGCACCCCTTGTGTGGTTGTTGACGACTACTGAAAATGTCTTATTGATTGCTGTGCCATATATGAAAAGCCCTAATTCCTAAAAAGGAACCTGATAGTTTGTCTTTTAAATTTTACAGACCAAACCATTAGATGTCAGAAATTCCATCACACAACAATCCAGCTGGAATTCCTTTCTGTGTTTCTGTGACAAGCCCACTTTTTGAGCAAAGACACAGCTGGGGAGGAGTCAGCAATTCCTCTTCACTATGCCAGTGAAGTGTTCCATGCGAATGAATGCTTTGGATGTCTGTCACAAGGTCCCAGGGGTTCTGTGTTGTCGTTCTGCTCTTGTGCTCTCAGACTGGGCCACACGAGAACCTGCAGCAGAGGGAGCAAACAGAGTAGAGTATGAGGGGTGAGTTCTACATGACAGCACAAGACTGAGAGTCTGTTACTTCACATATTCAGGCCAAGCTCATACAGTATCCTAACAAGGTCTTCAATTTACTTCTGGAATAGAAAAAAAGCTTCCCCACAGGCACTCTATTTAATAAATAATTAATAAGCGCATATTGGATGAAAAAAGTACAAAAACATCAAAACATGCTTACTGTAACAATTTGTCAAAAAAAAAAAATAAATAAATAAATAAAAAAAATCAACATAGTATTCCCCATAGGCAGGATGGAGAAGATCAACTCCAGAAAAACAGCAGGGTGGTATAGATTATATGAATTATGTCAGTAATTCCAAGCAAAGCCCACTCTATGCGTTGTCACGTCCTGCTATGACACTTCCAGCAAACCTCTCGAGAAATGTGTCTCTGCTTGCTCTCATGCGTGAAGGACTTTTGAGTGCCGCGCTGCTCATCAGTCTGAGAATTTCTGCGGATTATCCCCACACACACACTGGAGACACGGCTCACATGATTCTCTCCTGCATGGTGATGGATGCAGGCAATAAGCAAAGAGCTGACCTTACCACAGGATCTGATAGAGGGGAGTGGATCTGGACCACCATGAAAAGGGTCACGTTGACCTGTAGCTATTTAAATGCTGACATGGTTTCCTGGGAATCGTCTAAAACTCACGGTGCGCATAATGGTCACTGAATCTTCTGTGTTTTAGAGACACAACAGACTTTCCCTGTTGTTTGATATTAAGCATCATGCTGATGGGATAGAGGTGATGCAACCCAATGGCTCACTCACTTGTCCTGGCAGTACACGAAGCAGCAGAGAGATATGAGTCCCAGCAGTATACAGTATAATCTTGCCTGTAACTATCTTCCTATCTTGCACTGTGGCTCTATGGCAGTCCTTGAGTGTCCAGCAGATTCACAAAGGTCAGTCCCCTCTCATACTTCCCTCTCAGCAGTCACTTCCCTGTAAAGCCAGGGTCACACCAAATTGGTGTACACAGCACATGCACAAGCTAGAAAATGCCAAGAGGTATTGCTACGTTTCTCCGCACATGCACACTTTGTCAACTAAATCAGAAAGCGCTACCTAAAAGAGACCTGACATCTTCATGTCACACTAGGATAGAATAGGTGTTAAAACAAGAACAAGTAGCGGGCGAGATTAAAACACAAAGTGCATTTCCTTTCTGACACAAACTGAGTGCATGTTTAACGCTAATGCGTTCAGTCTGGCATTACCAGAGTCTGTAGGTGTGAAGCTTGTTCAAATTGAAGCTGCCCGTCATCAGTCTCTAACACTTGGCAAAAGCTGGCAGGTGTAAAAGAGCAGGAGTGGGAGGAGATACAGAGAGACCTGGTGCACCTGTCAGGATGTGGCTCCACACAGCTACAGCATCAGACCTCACGCTCTGTCAAATAGCATGACACTGCCAGTGTGCTGTGTGCTCTGAGACCCTGGATGTGAACTCTGTCAGCTCTAGCTCCACAAACAGCCCTCACTTCCCTACTGTCAAAGCCACAGCCACAAAGGTTAATTAATACAGAATACTCCTTTCCCTGTTAGCCATTCAGTTGTCTTATCCTTCAAACCTTCCTGCCTCTGGCATCAGGGTAATGTTTCTCAAAAGCTCATGGAAAGTCTTGATCATGATCTGTTGCAGCTTTGGTGAAATAAAGTGAGCTGAACAGAAAGAAAACGCAGTGCTCTCATTTCCCTTTTTTTTGCAAAACTGGGATTAGCCTGGTCAGTCACGGCTAACCTTGGCTGACTCTTGCTATAGGACCACACATTTAAATCTCATGCAAAGTACATTGGATTTGAAAGGTTAGTCAACAAGTTCAAGGCTAAAAAACAACAAGCAGAGCAAAGAGGAAACCTGGTCAATGAATTATTTCAGACAAGGCCATCGGTCTCAGTTACACTGCTATCCTAAGCCACTGACCCAAATTTGACAGCAACAAAAGACACAGGGCCATCTGACATCTTTGCTAATCTTAATGGGCAGGATTAAGGCAATTTCCTTGCCACTTGCTTATCTCTGTTATCAAAAAGCCACTGTAATGTTGAAGGCCAATAAACACACTTGGTTTAATTCTGTATTCAGGTTAGCAGGATATTTATATAAAAAAAAAAAAAGTTGGAAAGAAACAGAATTGGACACAAACCAAGTGGAGCAAAACAGATTAAAGAAAGAAAATAAATGAAGCTAAACCCTTTCAAAAGCAGGATTAAAACCAGATTAAACCAGATCAAATCACAGACAACATATGTTTTACCAGGAATGATGGGGAATGCGTTAGAGAGGGCCATATGAAAACTGTATTTGTGCCACCTAGGTAAGCGTATGGATACTCCAGCATGCCTTAAAACAAAGCCCCATTATGCAGTGTGAAACTCAATAGGACCTGGTGTGTGGTGAAGGACAGGGAAATGTGTGTAATGCCTGAAATACATGCTAAACTTGACCTCTCAGACTTGGCCATGACTTTATGTCCAAGCCCCACCCTGCCGGACATAAAGGGCATCGGTGTCTCTTTCTCTTTCCTGATCTCACGATGTCTGTCTCTGTCTTCTTACCAGCCTCCAAGTAATTATCCTTTATCTTCGACAATGTCAACCAATAACACCCAGCAGCATTTTAAGTGATTTCAACTCGCCAGTGGCAAGAGAAAAGCAGTGGCAGGCGTGAATGCTTTATCATCGCATGGTGCCTTTCCTCACTTTCTGAGACACCAAGAACAGGAAGGTCACAACATTATCAGTGGCGGGGAGGCAATTTCCAGCCCTGAGTTGGGGAGAAAATGGGCTGTGCTGCCAAGGCTGGACCTGATGCAAATGTCAAGGGTTGGATGTCTAAAAGCCAATCTTCATCGTTCAACATGCGGGATACAAGATTAATTGTAATATTCTCTCTGCACTCAAAAAGAGATAAATTATTTCTGTTGTCAGAAACTGTAATGCATTTACACTATTTAAAATGTGTCCTTAATAGAAAAAGAGAAGAAGTAAAAAAAGCCACATGATTCATGGTGGAAGTCAAGGTCATTTTTAGACTTTCACGTTGATGCAACAGCTGGTGCCCATGCAAAGCGCTCAGTGTTAATAAAAAGTGACAACGTGGCCCTGGCTGTGTATATCACTAATATCGGACATGGTGCTGGCAGAGGAGTGTGCTGCATTAAATGGTAAGTCAAGGTTAAAGGAATCTAAAGGAGGCACCCAAGGCTAAACACTTTTCGATGATGTTATCTGAGGCTGGGGTTGCGCCAGCTAGTCTATAGGCTCCTTCGCTTAGGCATTTGTAAATTTAATACAGTTCAGTGAGATTAAATAAAACAACAGGCTTGTGAGCTGACCAACACAATTGTAGAAATGTGGGAAAGTTTGATATGAGACCCAACATCCCCTCAGAAAGCCCATGACTAATAAACATATACTTTATTAGGCTTTGTATTAAATCCAAATGATAAAAGAATTTGAGAGACAATCTAAAAATCTACCAATGTATAATGTTGAAAATATATCAGTACGGAAAGGTGAGAACTCTGAACTCTGAGAACATGCAGTGGAGTCAAACCTGATCCAGCACCTCCTACCTGGTTGGAGTTGAACCAAAAGTCCAACCCTGGGTATGTCAGACTGTGTTTATGTTGCACAGTGTAATCTGGGTCGGTGTTTTTTGGTATCAACAGTCGAGGACTCTATCTCAGAGTGTCAGTTATACTACAGACAGCTTCAACATTATTAAAAATCAACTTGGGATCACTTGATGACAAAATTGCTACGCAATCTGAAATTCTTCCTTTGAGGGGAAAAAAAGTTCCCAAGTTTAGCCACTTGGGAACAAAAACCTGTAGAATTGGGGAGGAAAAGTTACAAAATACAAAATAACTACAATCCACAATTTGTACTCATAAGATCTGATAAATGATTAGTTATTATAAATACAAACTAAGGTGACCTAGATTCTCTCTCTCTCTCTCTCTCTCTCTCTCTCTCTCACACACACACACACACACACACACACACTACCTGGCCCCTTTGCAACACTGTGTTCATTACTAACCTACATTAAAGGTCTGAACCCCATCCATGACCTACATAACTTCACTCAGACCCATGTACTTCCTGATTTTCCTCGTTACAAAATACATGTAAAAAGATCAGCAAACAAGTCAACAAATGTGAATCCCAGTGTGTTTTATAAACACTTATGAAACTCTTTAACAAAATGATGGAATAAAATCAGAGCTAGCCAAACATGAAGACGTGGGTAATCTCTTCATTTACCTACTTTTTCCTGTCTTCTGCCAACTTTTCCACATCTGCTGTTTGAATTTCTGAAATTGCCATTTCATTAAAAACTTGCATCAGTTAGGTGGATTAAAGCTCCACTGAAATCTTCACTGGTGCTAGAACTAGATGATTAAAGGTGAATTCTGTCCAAAAGGCCATTGTAGCAATGCAATAAATCCATGTCTGTCTCCATTAAATATTCATTTCACAAGGTGCTCTTAAGGGACAGATATGTACAAGATGATGAATCGCTTACAGTTTTATCCAGAAAGACTGAGAAAAGTCAAGGCTGATTGCTGGAGTTGCATATGCCTGTCTGCACCACTCTATGACATAAAATGAATGTTGCTGATACGAGTCGATGTTTGATGTATAGTATAATGGATGTGTTGTGGACAAGCTGAGAACGTTTCTGGAATACAGCGAGGCTGTGTCGCGGTTTGAATGACAGAACAAGTATCCATTAGTAAAAGACAGAGAGAACGGCAGGCATCTGTTCCTGACGTGCAAGAAGCGTTATATATACAAGCATGAGCTATGCCTCTAATCAAGTAAGTGCACTTAACCTATTAAAAAACAAAATGATTGGGTGTAACCTCCTTGAGCCAGCCCCAGGTAGCATGGAGCCAGCTGGCAAGTGTGGCATTGAGCTGCAGCCAATGAAATGCCAGATCACCGAAATGTGATTAGCTGTTCCTCCCACACGTCTCCTCTGTTCTAATCACTAGAGTTTAGACTCCTCCAGACTTCATTTGAAACTGCAGTCTGTCTGTCTGTCTCTCTGTCTCTCTCTCACACATACACACACACACACTCCAAGCCTAATCACTGAAGCTTTGACTCCTCCATACGCCACTACTTCATCTGACACACACACACACACACACACACACACTTTCCTATTACTCAGTTCTACCGAAATAGAGCCTGCCAAATCCAGGTTCATCCATCACCTCCATCTCTATAACACCTCAGTTATCTAAACTGATCCTGAAGCCGGGCTCGGTTCCCAAAAACCACGCCTAAACTCACCGATATGACACGCTGCATACTTTCTCTACCACCGGACCGCGGAGATGTATCACAGACGACATTTAGTAAGACCACATCAACAGCAGGCTAACAGTGAACCGTGTAGTGCTGAGAAATTCGTTTGAAAACTGTAAGTGTCTTTCATCTTCAGTAAGCGCTTTATCCTGGTCAGAGTCACGGATCTGGAGCTCTCACAGGAAGGGACAGCAGTTCATCCCAGGGCACCACAAACATACTCACACATACACATTCGTACCTGGGGTAGAGTCCCCATTCCACTTACTGCTGTGTTTTGGGAGGAGGGAGGAATCCGGAGAACACGGAGGAATCACAATCACTGCATAGTTTGAAAGAGTAGTATATAACCTACACACACACACACACACACACACACACACACACACAATACACACAATACACACTACTAACATGTAATAATGTAGTATTTATATTAATTTCAAAAGATACGTATATACGTATACACACACACACGCAGACACACACACACACACTTTTCCTGCACCAGAATTCTGCTAGGCTTGCATTAAACCACTAAAAGAATATACCCATATAAAATCTATTATTCTGACGATGAAATTCACTCTGACAGTGCTCATATCTTGTGATCTAATTGAACAAGAAGTAGTAGCACTACCTTTTCCCGAGCTGTGAATGCAGATACAGGTAAAGTGTGCAGATCAATTTTCCCTACTGACAAGAAGGCTTTGGCTGAATGCTAATGATTTCCTACTCTGTCACTTTGCAACACACACACAAACACACACACTCCTCATATCTCCATTTATCCTCCCGTTTCGTCTCTCCTATTTTTGCGTATTTATTAATTTCAGCTGGTGCCAATAGTAAACGAGGGCATGTTGTTTTGCGCTGCTACTAATCAAGGCCATGTGTACCAGGGCACAGGATTAGAGGTCTCAGACAGCGCAAAGCTACACCCGTTATACCACAAGGTTACAGTTTAATCTGTGGTAACCTCGCACACAGCCTCGCTTCTCTTACTGCTCGCTGTAGTAAACACTACACGTCCACACTCATGTTCTCAGTCCCTCTCAGCAACCGGCACTGTGTGTCAGCTGTGATAGATATAACTGGGCAAACTTTGACTCTCTGAGTGTCTCGCAGCTGCATGGAGCTGTCTTCGCTGCTGGGAGACATTAAAATGACGTTCATTAAGCATGCAGCACACACACCTCGGGCGAGAAATTGGAGAGGCGAGCTGGAGCCTGACAGTAACGTCTGTCACACACAGTACTACTGAACATCTGTGATTCTTACTTCTTTTCCACCCACTAGCAAGATCTGCTCTATCGTCCTACGATATGCCAATATGTTCCGAAGAGCACCAAGGCGTGCCTCCTCCTTTCTGTGGCACTGTCGAGAACTTGAAACTTTGAAGTGATCACTTTAATGACAGTTGCTGGACTTTTCTCAGTTTAATTCCTCCACAGTTTTAATGATCAAAAAACAACATGTACTTTTTTTATGCATTTCATGCTGCAGAAAAATAATTGTCACTTAAAATTCTAGCAGCTGCAAAACTCTCACAGCTGCCACGCCATCTCCAGCCTTTAATTTTTCCTCATTTTAAGAAGGCAAAAAAAAAAATCCAGCTTGTCATGTTAGACAGCAGCAAGCCTGAAGATTTTCCCATGGAACACTTACACAGTTTTAGCTTTGACACTGGAGACCAAACAACTGTTAAAATGAACAAGATATAAACCTCAAATTGGCCAACAAATGTCAGCAATGCTGTTCAGCACCTTCTGACCAATCAGACTCAAGAATTCAATAGCACTTCTGCATACATGTTTGCATAGTGACAAGTAAGAAAAAAAGTTACAAGCCACAAACCAGCAACCCGTGTATTATGGTGGCTTGTATCGATAATGCTAAAAAAGCTCAGGTATCAGCAGCTGCATCTTCCTCAGAAGGTGGAGATGAACGAGAGTCAACAGTACCTTTTGAATCAGCAGGAATATTTCATTATGTACAAAACGAGTGCCATTAATCGCTACTAACAAGAGGACACAACCTCACCTTGGAAGTCTGGCATGCAGCTGATGGGAGGAGTTACCAAAGGGAAAAGGGGGGGGAGAGACAGAGAGAGAGAGAGAGAGAGAGAGAGAGAGAGAGAGAGAGAGAGGAACTCAACATCACCACACTCAGGAAACTGCCATCTTCATGCTGATTTGTGAAGACAGCCAGCGGCTTTGAAGGCAGAATAAACACCCACAACAAATGAAAGACTATGGGACAGAGAAAGAGAGAGAGAAAGTGTGAGAGAGAAGAGGAAGGAGTGAGAAATAGAGAGAGAGTCTGCAATGACAGCAGCGCCCTTGACACACTGACATCAGCCCGTTGTCATGTGACACTGTCATCTGCCACCTGGCAAGAACCTCCACCTTCTCACGACCTCATCCTCCGGTGACCCCCTCCCACCCCGCCCTAGAGGCCCCCCTCCCCCTCTGAGCTGGCGGTGAAGGTCGTGCAGGTCTTTATGCCCTCATCTGTAATCCTCTGCTATTCGTCAGCAGTCGTGCTGCGAGGGGAGAATGCCCAATTAGGCAGCTGTCACACAAACTGGAGGCTGCACAAAACTGTCCCTCAGTCAGGCGCCTGCGCAGCTGTGGGTGCCAATTACAGACAGGGCTTTGCCCCTATTACCCCAAATCCTGCCTGCTTCACTTTGTCTTACCACCAGGACAAATGTAAGAAGAATAAGACACTGTTTGCTTTGGCACAAGACCAATATGGAGGGTTTATTCTCCGGGATGGGGGAATATTTATGCTGTACAGTACATCTGTCTCTCTTGTTCTCTTTCCTGTGATGAATAATTTAGGGAAACAAGTCATAAGACACTTAAAAAAAATAGAGGAACAGGTTTGTTGTTTATGCTAAAAACATTTAACACTGTTTTACTATTCACTACCTTGTTCTTAAATACGGGCATTCAAAAACAATCCACTTCATACACAAACCCCTTCGAGAGGATGTAGGTGCACAAGCTCAGTCCAAAATCTTGTGCTTGTTGGTAAAGTTGGTCGAGACAGTGCATGCCAAGGAAATCTTAAGAAGCATCACTACCTCACCAGTGCATCCCAGGATGCAGCGTATATCATTTGCTGACAAATTTGTTTCAAGCAGACGATCCATCATCTCCAAACACATCTGTTTTGAGTAATGGGAAAACTAATCTACAAAAATGAAAGGAAACAAATTGGAGGGCAGCCTGCAGAAGATTTACAGTCCTGTGGACTGGGACTCGTAGGGGCATTTATCGATCTTTAAGCGCCCACTTATCCGTTTAATCAAGTAGCTGAAGAAAAAAAAAAAAAACAGCCCAAGATCTGAACAGCGAGATGGTCCACAGCACTGCTGACAGGCTGATTCAGTAGTTTCATGGATTGTCAAGACCATTGTATCAAAAAGGTCTAATATCGAGTTTCCAGCCCTTAATAGCTGACTTGAAGGGATTATAGACTTTGAAAAAAAACAACAACAAAAAAAAAAAACAGTTACAAATTGAACGTTTAGTTTCTCTTAGAACGGAGACATTGTTAGATTAGAGGACATTTTGTTACTTATCAACCGCTTAGGGACAGCGTGTCTTGTAGATGATGCATGAACTTCCAAACAGCTCAATCTAAATCATTTTATTCCCAGTTGGGTCACACACGTCTTCATGGGTGACAGCCTGCGTAGCGTGTTATTGCTGCTTTCTGACAGGCTGATTTAGGCTTTTGTCTGCAAACTTCTGTCATAATAAGACCAATGGATAAAAAACCTAACCTGCACTACACTGTCGCTGTAGGTGCTGACAATGACCTTGATGAAAATCTCTGCCGAGTTGTGGAGCTGTGTGAAGGATAAATGCAAGTAGGATTTAAGAAGAAACAACAGGCAGGCGATTGTTTAGACAGTTGTGAAGTTGAGCTGGTGAGGGGGCTCATTGTGGTGAGAAAATTTGAATGATTGTCTCTTTAAATAACTTTAAGACCGCTTGTCTACTTCTTCCAAGTCTTGTCTACTTCTTCCACTAAGCACACCCCCCCACCACACACACACACTCTGGTACTACAAAGACTCCTAGGTTCCTTTCAGATTTGCCAGACAGAGAGTGGGAGGCAGTCTTTTATCACAGAAACAAAGGTTACTGTGCCGCACAAAACAGCAGATCTGGACCTGGAGCCCTTCGCAGCTGAGGGGGTTAAATCCCCTTTTCCCGTCTGCACAGGGGGGAAAAGGAGGGGAATGATGGATTTTACAGTGCCCCTCTTCTACTCCCCTCCCCCATTTCCTGTTGTTCCTGAATGTCACGGGCAACTGTGTGTGTGTTTGTGTGTGTGTATGTGTGTGTGTGACCTTGAGCGGCATCGCTGGCACGACACAAGCTGCCTTGCCTGCAGGTGTCCTTGAACTGGATCTGCAAGACAAAAACCTTTCATGCTATCTGATAGACATCTCAAATCTCCTTCAGCATCTCACTCTCCCAATCTGCACGGCTGCTCTCAAGCTCCCCCGCACCCACCCAGTGGGAATGGTGTTATCTGAACGCTGGATCTCTAACCTTACGAGTGAACTCTGAGATACCGGCAGAATATCAAAAGGTCTGACTGGTTTATTTTTAACCTCCAACACAAATTCCCACTAATTCGGTGTGGGTGGGTGGGAAGGCAGTGGGGAGGCGGTGGGGAAGGCTTTTAATCTGTGTGATTCTGGATGGCGCCTGTGCCACTGTGGGTGTGGATTCTGATTTGTCTCAAGACGCCAGTGAAAAAAATTCAACGATGCTATTCTGTTCTCTACAGAATGAAAGAAAATACAATACGCAGAAAGTCTTAACAGTCAGAAAGCAAGAGCCATGAAGAAACTCTCTTGTTCGATGTGGAACCGCCGCCTTATCTTAGAATAATAATGAGCGTACCATTGTAGCCGGGACGCAACCCTGGAATATGGTAGGCCTGAAAATAAGCTTTAACACGATTTGCTGAACAAGCTACTGCTGAGAACGAGTAAGCCTAGAACAAGGAGGAGAGGAACGATAAAGGTATTTCATGAACTAAGCCTCGGATCAGTGGTATGGCGATCTGCTGGGATGCCTCATGTTTCCATGGAGTTGATAATTTGCCAGAAAAAACCTCTTCTGCAAACGTGTTCTGAAGAGGAGGGATGAGAGAGTTATCACTATGCAAATGCAATGCCCTTGGAAGTACCAGTATGCCAAGCCAAGGTTCAGAGTATTAAACAAATATTTAGAAAGTCCTCCATGTCTTTGCTGAAGCATGAAAGGAGAAAGGAGGCCTCTCGTCATAAGTGTGGACAGGATGCTTGTTTTTTTTTTTGTAGGAGATCTCGCAGTGTTGGTGTCCATTCGCCTAGCTATGTCGAGTGACCTTTCCTGACTGTAATGCTGTCGCCTGGGTTCTGCGGTCCTGCTGGAAACCATCTGCTCCGTTCTTCCGATGACGGTTTCGGAGAGACCGGGCTCGATCACATTTCTGAACGACGCTGAGTGTTAGTTAATGGAAAAGATCTTTGTTCTGAAATGAGTCAGGCTCTGGTTCTTTTACAAGGTGGGACAAGAGATCACTTTTTGCAGTGGAAACAAACAAGATGCTAATCCTGAGGCCAGCCTGATGTGTGTTATGTATTATTTCATTCCAGGGCCTTGCACACCTGTGTAAATATAGCATGCTTTCAACACAAGCCGAGTCGGGTTCCATTTGCCAGAGTGTTCGTGGGTGCTTCTGCACTACGACCTGCAAGTTGCACTTCGGCATAATTCGAGCACTAAAACACTTATACACACAAACGCACACCGGGTCAAAGTCCTCTCACTTATGCTCAACGTAGTGAAATATGAAATAGCAATATTTTCACTGATCAAGTAGCACACAACATTTTTACATGTCACAGTGCCAAGGATAAAGCTCTGAACAGTCCAAAGTCTGAGTGTTAATATGCTACACCTAAAATGACCCACTCTTCATTTTGCTAACCTTATATAGAGCAACAACGTGTTCTGTAAAACAGTTTAAAACAACTTGGACTTGAAATGGGAAACTGTCCAAAGCCAAGATCGGCCAAGTCTTACATATCGCGATGGAGTGCAAACTTAGGAGGTTATTTTTGGTCTGCTTTTGTTCAGTTAAACTTGCACTAGGAGTTGGAATGAAAAAAGGAAGCCAAGAGAAGCATTATATCTTTTATCAACGAGTATTTCTGCAGGGCTTTGGTGTGCTCACATATAATGGACTCGGGGAAAAAAAAAAGGAAAGACCTCCACGCACGACTCGGGGCATATAATCTACGGTTCATTTGCAGCTTCCTCCAGAATACGACAAGTCGTTTACAAGATGTAGCCTTTGCCGCTGACCCACTTCCATGTAGCTGCGTCTGGAGACGAGGCCCTGCTCCCCATCTGACTGACGACAGCTCTGCCACCCTCTGCCTCCGTGAACTGTGAGAAAAATAGGTCGCCATGACCCACTTTTCCCTGTGTGTGTGTTTTTTTTCTATGACAGCATGTGAAGAGTACTGCAGAGTCTTGATCAGGCACATCGAGGAGAGCAAGAGAGAGAGCAAAAGAGTGGGTAGAATCAGAGAGAGAGAGAGAGAGAGAGAGAGAGAGAGAGAGAGAGAGAGAGAGAGAGAGTGAGAGAGAGAGAGAGAGGAGACATGAAAAATTGGAAAGACAGCAAGACGGCAAAGACTACCTTCATTAACCCTAGTGCACTGAACAAGCTCACAAAAATATGAGGCTCTCATCAGGCTTCATAATTAATTAAACAGGATTCACAGCTCAACTCAGGCAGCCCAATCACTTCATCCCTTTCTCCGTATCCTATACATCACTCCAGTTTGTGAAAAGCTCCATCAGCCAGGTGAGGAATGCTTCAGTGCCGGATCCTGGGTGCAGAAATGCTCATCCTAACGGACAGACAAGTTTACTCATTAACTTCTGGTGTACACAGACACTGCCTTCCAAATCCCCAGAGCTTTACGGAGGATCGACGGCTGCCTCTCAATCAGTGCACTTTGCTTTTGCGGAGAGAGAAAGAGAGAGAGAGAGAGAGAGAGAGAGAGAGAGAGATGTTTGCTGATAATGCTGGCGCGAGCTCTCTCGCCCCCTGTAACGATCCTCTGTGTGATCCTTGTAATGTGAGAACATGTTTCCAGGCAACATACACTGACAAATGGACAGATATCGACCCTGGTCACGGCATCGGCACAACAAGCGATGTTTCTTCCTCTGACATATATAATGCATGATGTACATATGCAATTATGTACATGTGAAAATATTTATTAAACATATAAATGCTTGCAATGTCAGAGATTCCTGGGCATCAATGTTTCAGTGTGAAACAGATAGAGAGGTGCTAAAGAGAATGGAAGAATGTCGTCCTTTGTGTGGCTGAACGTACAAGGTTCCATAAAAGCATGAAAAACACTCAAGAGAAATACACTGTAGGGCCAAAAGTTTTTGGACATCTAAACAGAAGTTGTCAAACCCTACACGTCTCCAACATCTATCAGTCCTCTAAAAGGCATTCATAAGCTGTTGAATCATTGTTCATTGACCTTATTAAACCCATTTAAATGTATTTAGGTCAGGCCCTGTCTAGCTGGGAGCATGAAGGTCAGCCCTGAATGGAAGGGCAGGTGGCTTAAAGGGAGGCTCAGCTAAATCAGAGTCGTCTGGCCTTGGTGACTCAGCCATGTAAACACGGTTACACAAGCGGCGCATTAGCGCATTTAAGCGGACGGTTTCCTCTCTGCGTCGCGTCTTCAGCTCCTCCAGAGTCATTAACTAAATCAAGCATTTTAGTGAATATGCCCAATATATCAACCAGCCTAAATCTTATCCTAATGAAAATATTCCTCAAGTAGGAAGAAATGATCTCAGTACTGTGCGTCCCAGTATAACAAAATGCTTTTGTTATGGTTGCTATGGGAAACAAGAAAATGAGGTATTACAAAATGTGCCTCTAGTCTAGTTACATCTGCCAAGATTAATTAATTGATTCTGTTTATGCTTGTGAAGGAGAAGAAATTGGGAAGAATCCAAGAGAAAAAATTCCTTCTGTATTTTCTCTATTTGAGACTGTTGCAAAATTAAACAAAGAAATTCTCACATTTACTACCACGGTGCTCCTGATAAAAACAACAATATAAGTGGATTAAAACAGGTGACAGTACTCATAACCTTATGACCAGGCTGATTATGAAAAAAAAGATAGAGAAAGAGAAAGAGAAAGAGAGAGAGAGAGAGAGAGAGAGAGAGAGAGAGAGAGAGAGAGATCCTTATCAGTAGACAACAAATCTTCCAACAAGTGCGTTACACAAAGTCCAGCACAGCCCCTTTGTGAGGAGGAAGGTCACATGACTGAACCTTGTTTTACATTGTAATTTAAAAGCCTCTTTGGTCAAGGTCAGGTTAGTCTTAATGCCTACTCTCTACCCATGGCTTAGCCTTGAGAAGCATGAAGTGGCTCACTATGAGGAGAAGGGCGCATTTATCTTCCCACGGCGCCCAAGGACGTCTCCTGACCCACTGTAGGAGCTCTAACTCATTCCACTCGCCCGACTAATTGGGATGCAAGGAAAGTAGTCGCGGGGCAAGGATGAGTGCTACGCTGTGCAGTGAGCCAAAATCACGGTTGGCTGAAACAGCTTGGAAGAAAAGAGAAGCCAAAATAAGCAGCATGATGTGCTGCGCTTGCGCGTTCATAACTGGTGGTGGCGGACACGCCACACATCCCAGTGTGAACAAATTCCTCTTCAGCATGCACAAAGAAGGACTATGTCGTGAGACTTCATCAACGCCGCACCACCGACTGCGACCCAGGAAAAAGATATCCACTCACCGCCATCTATCTGTGCTGGAGAGGTGTCTCTTGTTGCCCAGCAACAGCGCAGTTCACTTTAACCCCTGAGCGGAGGCTTTTGTGCTTCGACAGCAGGAGCTTGGTGTCAGTCAGCTTTAGGAAGTGAGACAACTTCATCCCTCACAGCTTTTTCATGAGCCTGGAAAGGCTTACGAAGGCTGTGTTTTCAAGAACGCCAAGTTTCAGAGCTCTGCGGAAAACAGCGAATGTGACGAGACTAGCAAGTTAACTGGGACAGTGACAAAAGCAGAGGCCCAACTGTGGAACGAGTGTCTGTTAAGCGCTAATATGGTAAGAGGAGGAAGAGACAAGTCACTTTTGCTCATCTAATCTTTGTGGATTTTATATTCAAATTGAATTTTGCATTAGGTCCCTGTGTGGAAGAACAAGTAGAGAATCTGTAAACAACCGATATCCATCCATATGGAAGGCAAACAATCACTGATCACCTGTGTCTGAATGGCATGATGCCACGGATAACTGCATTTAAAGGGTGTTAAAGTTGTCTCTTTCCTCTCCTGATCCAAACACCATCATCATTTCGGTTCCCTTCACCTCAATAAAAGAACTAAATTTCACCACCAAAAGGTTCTACCTCAGAAGTGACATATGGAGGCTCTGCCCTGTACTGTGTCTCTTTAATCATTCAAACAAGCTCAAAATCCCACTTTATTTAACTACAGTTTGAAATGAAAGCTTTTAAAGAATGGATCTTTCGTCATGTCCCAGGAGGCTCTAGCCTGTACCTGTGTACAGTCACACACAAGCACGCACACACGCGCACACACACACACACACACACACCTGCCTATAAGTCGGGTCATTACGTAAATCTCTTCCCGCCACAGCTTACTGCACCAGACGCTGTGTCCTTGCCTCGGCTTTGAAGGTTTCCAAAAGGACGACCGTGCTAAGAAGTTATGAAGGACAGTGCTGGTAATAGGTTGGCTCTGCAGTGGACTTGGACTTTGAATTCTCCAGCAGACAGGTTCATGCATCAATCCTTCAGCTTTACACCGACAAAGCACTCACCTTCGTGACTTGACTCAACAGGAATGAGTGGCATTTCACTTAGCTGGACCTCTCATTCTCTCTTTCTCCCCTTCTCTCTCTCTCTCTCTCTCTATTACTCTACAGCTGTGCAATGGTGCTCCCGAAACAGACGTAGTGTTTTTACCCAACGCTTTCCCTGACACCTCACAAACCTGGTCCTGATGCACCTATATATGGAAGTCGTAGATCTACTCTGGCAGTAATTGTATTGAATTCAATTATATGCTACAAAAAGTAACAGGGTTCATGTTTCTCATAATCAGCACCTTTCCATTTTAGAGGCTAAAATTATTATACAGTGTGACCTTTTACGCACAAAGGAAGGTACCTTATAGAAAAGATGTGAGCTGCTCATTATAGGTGGGAGCCCTGCTTGTTTCTAACACAGAAACACAGGATTTAAGTGAGCTGCGAGGTGCTTGGGTTCCTTTTCAAAACACAGAGCGCAGATTTAAATAAAACGTTTGAAGGCCGCGCTGCTCGTGGGAACGCTCGGTGGATGCCACTGCCTGGCACAGATATTTTATAGCTGCCATTTTTAAATGGGTGATGACGGTAAGGGTGGCATGCTTAATTTATCTGACCTGCATCTTTGCTAGGGACTGGAGCACAAATTCAGCAAGCTATAAAATATTAATAGTAAAGCAATCGTGTACAGATCAATCCGTTTCTATATATTCCAAGAAGGTGATCAGGTTTAATGTTGCTCTATTTCCTTTGTGCAGGAAGATTTTCTTGTTGTTTTTCTCCTCCTTTCAAGTTATCTGCTTTATCACATCCATAGTTTTATTGTTGTATACATCTCAGATTGGCACAAACTACATCAGCTTATTTATACACCTTCTGTCTCCCTGTGTGTAAAGGAGACTCAAAAGAAGAGGAATCACAGGCATAATTTGGAGGTGAGAATTGCCAGGCATTGTCTTCCTCTCATCTCTCTCTCTCTCTCAATATGGCACTATTCCCAAGCATAAAACAAGAGAAGATAGGGTCATTTACATTTTCAGAGCGACCGTCAACACCACAAGTGAGTCATTCTCACACTTCGACAAACCCAACAGCGATGCTCACACTTCATGCAATCAACCTGAGACCACAGATTTTCAGTAGCACACCATTAAAACCCATTAACCGCCACGTTTATGAAAAGTGTCTAAAACAAAAGGTACGTTCAGGGTGTGCATAATGTGGTGCATTCACCTTGAAAACAATTATTCAAAATCAGCATACACATTTGCATTGTTTTGTAGTAAACATGATGCACGAGACGGTCGGGGCGAGACGCAAATACGCATCACCTTCAGGAGAGAAAAGTAGTGTGCACCCATCGTTCTGTCGTCACGTTCTAAAAGTAGGATGATTACTAACAGAATTCACATCCAACTCTGACTCTGATTCATCCCTGAAAGGTCAAAACAAAAACACTTTCACTCCCCAGACAGCCTCCTGTTAGCAGCTTTTTAGGAATGACATTCACGCATTAAACATGTTTTAAAATACAGAAACTAGAATCGGGTCACGACCCCTAGTTTCTGGAACGCCCGTGATGCTAAATCCAATGGATCAACGTGACTTACGAGATCTCGAGCTCAATATAACCCCCAATACGAGCTACACTAAATAAGCCACTAACTTAATCCCATGCCCGAGCTAAACATCTATCAAAACCGCATTCCATTTTAGGACAAATCCTTTTGCTCACTGTTGCTTTTCTTTCTTCTCCTTCACCTAAACTAACAGCGGCAGCACCAACGCCCAGTGCCTCTAGGTAACCTTTTGACTCTGACCTTTACAGCCTCTCCTTATTGACGGAAGCCACAGGAAACCTCATGACAACAATAAACACGGTTCAAAATCCATAAACGCTGTCCACCATCACCAAATACCGTGTTTTAAAACGGAAACAGCAGCACTCGTGCTCAGCCTCGAGTCTTGCTTTGTTTTCTACAAAATCTCCCATTCATCTTACAGCGCATGAATACACTCAGTTTGGATTGTTTTCTAGGAAGTCGATGGATTCCTCAGGGATTTTAAATCCCAGGTTTTGTCGTGTTTGCCTTTTAAATGCATACAAAAAAAACAGAACTTAGTTAAAACAATTATTGCTTTTGAAGATTTTATTGCCACGTCTTTAGACCTTTTTAGTAATTCTGCTTCATTTGGTGTCTTCTGGCTGAAATTTTAGTGTTTATTCAGTATTATATTGTTGTCTCGTGACCAGACTCTCTGTCATTCTGGAAAATAAAATAAAACTGACAGAAAGGTTAACTACTTTTGCCCTGAAGAGTTTTGTATAAATATTTTCATCACTGTGTACAGAATAATCCCTTTGATATGGTCATGCAGACGCTTCAATAAATATCACGATATATCAAGATATTTCTCGGACCGATCAAAACCCAACGGGAACGTCGGAGTATCCTCACGGCTATTTCATAATTTTCTTCATTTTTTTTTTTTTACACTCAGACACTTTTAGAAGGCTAAAAGAAAGTTAGCAAGCAGTAAAGTGGTTTATATGCGCGGTTATATTAGCTACACGAAGCCAGAGGATGTTAGTTGGTTCATACGGTGTTTATAAAATGACTTCCAGGAGGAATCGGTTTCCCAAAAGGCTTTTCCCGGCAACTTAATAAACTTTTGCTAAGATCACAGCTTACAACAGTGCTTATTTTTTTTTAAATACACATTCACGCACAAACCTTCCAGATTATTCGTACAGTTAAGGAATGAAATTGTTAATTGCATATTTAACAAATAAGAGATTTACATATATAAAGGCATACTCCGAACGACAATGCAATGTAAAAACGGACACCATAGAGAAAAAAAATAAACAGTTTAAAGAAATCGTACGACACCTGAGACCTGAGGTGAATACAATGTAGGTAGCAGGGTTAGCTAGCCGGCTAAATACCCCCCGAATGAAGCTTTCTCGGTTACCATGACAATTGACCACTGCTTACGGCTACGTTTCAATCCGCATACTACTCAACTAAATAGTGCGTCTTATATCATGTTTAGGATTAGTGCCGTTTTTGGACGTCGCCTAAATCAAGCAGCTATGGCGCTTCGGGGTCGTTTTACGCAGAGGTGGAAGCAAAAAAAACAAAAACGCCCAAATTCACTTGGCGTAATAACAACACCTGGCATCGTCTCTCACAACAGCTGCTCGGTTCGGTGCCTTGTTACCTGCGTGTGAAAAACGCGCTTCGTCTTCTGACACCGAAAGGGGGTCAGGTACCGTGTCCGTAAGAAGTCGTCTGATCCAGCGGTGTGTCAGCAGAGTCCAAAAAGCAGTCCTTACTCTGTTTAAGTCTACGCTGAAGTGCTCATGCTCGGAATCCCCGCCTGGCTGTGTGTGTTCAACTCCGCAATGTGCCCTCTAGTGATGAGTGATTCACTGAGCAAACGATTCTTTTTTTTAGGGACTCGTGTGATCCGAACTCTTAGTGACGTCTCCACCTTGTACCAGTTGACATGGTTTTATTTATTTTTCAATAGTATATAAGGAATAAATGGACAAATAACTGACTACATGCTGGTGTGGTGTGATTATTTATCCTATATGTCTTTTATATTCCTCTTACTCCACAGCAACGTACTAACAGTTGGTATTTGTTAATGAATCACATAGCATATATTTTATCCATTTATCATTACATATAATGTTGTGGAACATCCTCAAAACAATGTTATTACGCAATGTTTTTTTCACCAGGCTTTTGATTTTTTTTTTGTTTTTTGCCTTGCACTGTAAGGATTGCTCTAATTTTGCTGTACTTAGTACAGTGACAATATAAAATCCTGAATCTTGTATTTAAAAAATAAACAAAAACAAATCAACTTATACTGCAGACTCTACAATGTTCCATAAGTGTCTCCTAATATAAAGCATCACCAAATCAACCATATTTTATTTACAACTCATTTGTTAGATTTTTCTCAAAGGAACAACTCATTGTGGAAATCCATTTTTTATTTCTATATCATATCACATTTAAGACATTTATATAAATCTATAAATTTATTACAACCAGAACTTACTGCTGTTGGGAAATTAATCAACAACAACAACAACAACAACAACAATGTAGTATAATATAAAGCTTGAATAGAAAACTTGTGCAAATTATACCAAG
>JAOTRN010000008.1:12785141-12798541 GCA_028566695.1 Bagroides melapterus | reverse complement strand
CCAGGGTCAGGGCTTGTTTTGTCTTTCTCCAGTTTCTCACACAACACACACACACACACACACACACACACACACACTGTTGAATATTTCGACAGACCTCACAGCTCTGCAGTATGTAAGGACCTCTGTGGAGGTGATTGATCCGGTCTCAATGAAGCCTGAATAGAAAAGGTCAGGAACCCCATGGGTGTGTGTGTGTGTGTGTGTGTGTGTGTGTGTGTGTGTGCTGAGTGCAGGACCATCTCTCTGCTCTGTACTGGTTTGTCTTCACAGCTCTACAAAACGGATTAATGTGCGCTTTGTTGACCAAAAGGTAAAAATAAAATATGAAAAATGAAAATTTCCTGTAAACGTTATGAAGTTATCGAAAATGAATTCGTTTTAAACCGTAATTATGTCCTGTAATTTTAACCGTTGAAGACAACCACAAGAACATTTTGTATCATTAACTCAAACTGAAAATGAAAAAGTAAACCGTCTATAATCTCATCCTCAGGGAAAACCACAGACCTGGCAACCGTGCTGTCGACTTAAAACAAGCTCGGGACCACTTTACATAATGTGAGTAAAAAACAAATAAAAAAAAAAGGAAGATTTCTGACAAACTGAGCTGATTATCTTCAGAAAATGAGCGTTTAAGTATATTTTCCTGTTCTGTAGACTTCCTGTGCTTTAGGCTTTATACAGCTGCTCTTCAGTTCACTGCAAAGTCTTAATGTATCCTGTATAATCAGATTTTACTCAAACTCCAACCACAGCTAGAGTGAAGTGCAGTTCAAAACTTAATAAAGCAATGAAAAGTTTTAGAATTAATATTAGCTTGAATCCATTGGGTTCATCCAAACCTCGCTAATTAAAAAAAAAACAAAAACACAAAGTTCACTGTGTGAAGTTTCTCAAATTTGTATGACTTCAGTGGAGTAAAAAAAAAAAAAAAAGACAGAAACTGTGTGTGATTGTTTTTCATTCCTGCAGATAAATAGTTCAAAAAGTTCATCCTCTGATTAGAGAACAAGAACCAGCTTTATAATGAAAAGGACATATTTATTCCTTCTTCTAAACTTCCGTTTCTTAAAACAAAACAAAACAAAAAAAAAAAGGCAGAGAAGTCGGTTCAGGGCAGAAAACGAAGCCAGAGATGTTTATTTCTGGAGTAAGGTTTTTCCATGGAAATGTTTTACGCGACACAGGGTTAATTTCTTTGCAGGCTTCCATCGCGTCAGAGCAAAACACTAAAACATGTCTTACAAGTCAGGTGTACATTTGTTTTTTCCGGAAAAACTGGGTGTGTGATAAGCTGCGTTTACTGTCCAAATCCGAGCGTCCTCTTGTCCTGAAGGCAGCCAAAGCAGGCAGCAAAATCAGAGCAAATAAACAAAGGTGCGAGCAGCTTTAATCTCCTTGAGGTGTAGCTGTAGTCAAAGCATTGCAAACAATATGCGTATAGGCAAAGTGCACAAACAAGGTCAAAAAACAAGGAGACGCTATGGACAGTAATGAGATAAACACGAGGGAAGGAGTGGGGCTTGGAGAGTTACAGCATTAAAAAAATACGAGAAATAAAAAAAAAAAAAAAAAAGAAGTAGAAGTGGTGCTGGTGTGGCTGACAGCTATGAGCGCCCACAGGTTGGCAGCTCCAGACCCCGTGATTAAATCTGACTGCAGGCAGGTATACAGCTCTAAGACTTCCTCAACAACTCAGCTCCTGCACTCATTTGCAACGAGACACCCTGTTGTATTAGCAAATAAAACAATATTGATTTTGCCACTAACAGTTTGGTGGCCCGGCCATTGATCACGCTCAGGCATTGATCATTCCGAGGCTTCTGCTGCTAGGTCTTACTTATTAGAGACACTTTTATGGTGCTCATGCCCCGATAACGCCATCTGCTCTGACCTCTCAGAGGAGGGAGGAGAGAGAGAGAGAGAGAGAACAACAGCCAGGGTGCTAGCGCTTCATGAAAAAAAAAAAAACAGCATGGAAATGAAGTGGCCTCCAACGCATTGTTGTTCACGGAGCGTAATGAGAGCTGCAGATCTGCCAAGGATGCTGGTCTGGATCTGGTTAGTGGCAAGAACAGGCTCTGAAAAGAAGAAGAAGATGAAGTGTTTTTAAAAACGCACCGGGGGTCCAGTGTCACGAGTTTTGGGTTCGTAAATTAACGAGTAAACTAAGGGTCGGGGTCGGTCTGAGAAACGGCGAAAAAATGAATATTTATCTTTCTTTATGAAGGGATTTCATCGGATGTTCGTTCAAATGATGTCAAATTTTCACTGCAAAAAAAAAGGAAGGGAAAAATACTTCCTCAATATAATAACATAGTTTTTCTAAATAAACAAGTGCAATTCGTTTTCTTTCTCATTCTCTTACATGGTATCTAATCAGTAACAAGCGTGCTGTGTTTAATAAAGTTCAGTCTCTATTAGTGGTTCGTTTCTTCATTGTCCCCTTCACGTTTCCTAGTTTCCCAGATCTCCAGGTTGTGTGCAGGATTTTCCAGTTCAGACCTGTTTGAATGACAGTCGTAGGTGTTTTGTTTGCCGTGATTGACACGATGTTGTGTTTTAGAAACGATGAAATAAAGAGACTTCACAATTACGTGGAGCTTTTTTACTCCCAGCTCACACAGTGAACTGAAGCAGGATGTTGGATTTGGTTTGGTGTTTTTTTTTATACATATGCAGCATATGCTGCTTCAAAGGTGGAGTTGTGAGCCACTGAACTCCGGCAGCAGGTCAATCAACTAATCCTGCGTGTGCGTGTGTGTGTGTGTGTGTGTGTGTGTAGAGAAGTGAAGAGAGGAATGAAATCGATGTGGTAAAGTAATCACTGGGTGGAAGACGCAGGAGAGCCTCAGGCCAGTGCTCTTACCTGAGTTCTATTTCATGCATCAGCAGACGCAGCACAAACAACGCATGCCTATACACACACACACACACACACACACACACACACATATGCAAACATACTGATGAGCTCACGAATTGTCTGTATCTGCATCTTGCAGCTCTTGTGACCTGTGCTTTTCCCTGAGGAACCTCCCTGAACATTCTGCAGCAATGTGAAGCTACTGCTACATTGATCTGCTGCTACCTGCCAGCCACACACACACAAAAACACACACACACACACATACACACACACACCTCTCACTCTCTAGGACCAGGTCTGACCTCACTTCGCCCCCTTTAAATGCTGCAACACCACAGCAAGTGATGATGACATCATGAGCAATCCATACATCATGTTACTGAGTCACGTTCATAGACGAGACAGGAAGTCAAGGAGACAGTCGCGATAAAGCTGTCAAAACAACAAGAGGCATCGAGAGAACCTGACTGAGATTAACCCCTCATACTCACCCCACTTTCTCCCCAGATGGACCTACATAACCTCCAGATTGTCCTGCTCATGAAATCAACGTGCTACACTTCCGTCAATATCCGTCCGTATTACGCAAAAAAAACATTTCTGAATAAAAGATCTGTACTGCTTTACACACATAAACACCTCCTTGTTCTTATTTATTTATTTTTTTCATCGTCAGGTTGAGGTACACAAGCTTCTGGCTTGCTGTCAAGACCGACGCTGTGCCTTTTAAACGGGATTTTTATTTCCCGAAATCGTGTTCCTCTAGGTTTGCTTACGAACGCTTAAAAAAAAAAAATGAAGAGGGAGTTTTACACTTTCAGTGAGAGAAGAGAAAAGAGGAAATAAACTAAGAGAGTTCAGAAAGCACATGAAAACTACACTGAGACTTTCGTAGTTCGTTTCGTTTTTTTTTCGTTCAGCTCAAAAGAAGACAGCAGGGATTGGGATAATTGCTAGATTTTACTTTTCATAGATCGCTCTTCGCCAGAGTGAGTGCCCTTCCAGTAGATTTGTACTGACGCCAACTCGGAGCTTTTGCCTACTATTTTCATTCGAACATACAGTGCGTGTCGATGGTCGACTTTACATAAACAGCTCATTATTCAAATCATCTGATTCTCCATGTATGAGTGACCCTGGCTGACAGTAGCTAGAGTGTGTCTCCAGCAGATGAAAGTTAATCCCCCTCTGTGTGCCTCACGGGACGTGAAGGAGGAGCACCCCAGTGGGAGGGGATGGTTCTCTGTGGGTGGCTATTTGTTAAACAATTGTAAAATGCAAATACGTGTGGCGCTGTGCTAACAAAAGTCCACAGAGGTCAAGTGTCCTCGTGGAAGGAAGAGGAGGCAACTCAGAAATTTATAAAAAAAATGGCAGAAATCGTCAGCCGTGCTGCAGCCGACAAGGTCTCGGAGAGTTTTTAAGTCTAATAACAAGCGGTGAGTACAGGAACAGTACCCTGTGACCTTCATAACAACATCCCAGATGAGTATGTTGACAGATAGATGAGCTAAAACACTACAAAATGGCCAAACTGGATCACTCTCACCGAGGTCTTGCTTTGCTTCCACTGTCTGAGTCTCCATTAGCGTGGCCTTGGGTATTGGTGGTTTAGGACTGGAGGCACTCAGAAAGTAGCAAAAGTGTGTGGTGAATCAATCACATCAATGACACTGACCAGGATAAAAAGAAAAAAAACGGCGTCCTGAAAGCCTGGAATGTTCCCCAAAAGCCATTAGAGACACTCTTACAGCCATTTCTGAGAAAGCGGATTCACAAACATCACGATTTTATTAAAATACTTTCCATTAGAGGTCTAAGGGCCCGTCATAACACTTACGCAAAAAAAAAAAAAAAAGCCACTTGGGAGTTTTGCAACCTTTGTTGCTGGTGTTGAGATGGTGGAAAAATAAGGTTAGATATTCTGACAGAAATGTACCCAATGTTAAGAATTCGTTATTTATTAAAGAACGATGTAATTCTTTCTATAATCTATAATCATTCTATAATCAGATTATTGTTACAGTTAACTGCTGTGGAACATCCGAGAATTGTTAGCAAGAAACCAGAAAGTTAACGTTAGAGATTTACAGCATTTTTCTGACTCTGGAGTCTCCTTTTACAAATGTTTTCTCAGAGAAAACTGTCATTTTTTACTCTAAATATTAAACGTAGACAATTAATCAACACCTTCTGACCAATCAGAATGGAGAATTCAACAGCGTTTTAGTATACAAGTCTGTGCTTTCTTATGGCTATTTCCTTTTTTTTTTGTTGACAGAAAGGCTTGAGCACTACGCTTCTTTAGACAGATTGGTGAGCTGAAGCAGAGCCATAGTTTAGGTTTCCCGTTAACATTAGCAGGTGTTCTGAGCCTTGGCGCAGGGTCACCCCGACCTGTGGCAGCTCGCTCTTCATCCTCCTGTTCCTCTTGTCCCTTCCTCTGTGAGTGTTTGCTGTGTTTGTGTTGTATTATCTTATCTCATCTCACCACCGCTCCCTGAAGCACTGCCTGACTGAACGCTGCCATTGTTTCGTCCTTGTGACAGCACCAGAAAAGCAAAAGAGAAAGAAAAGACACGACTGTTCACAAAAAAAAGACGGAAAGCAGAACGACGGTAAACTGTTTGATAACGCTGCCAATCATTTTGCCAATCATGGTCTGCATTTTTTCATTTCTTTGCATCAGAGAGTAAGAAAAGCTGGGTTACACAAACCCGCTTCTCACAGAATTCCCATGCAGGATCTTTAAATGGTCAGTATTTGTGACCATTTGGACGAGAGTCTTGTGTAATGCCTCGAAAAGGGCAGGGGGGTTTGTGGGAGCGACGTTTTTTCAGGCAATTTAAGCCTGAGGAATAGTTTTCCTGTGGAGTTCATGTGGACACACAAATCAACGTTTTGAGAAACAACGAAAGTCAACTCCAGACAGGAGGCAAGGTGATCAGGGGGCCTGTGGGGATGCTGGAGGAGGCGTGGCAGTCCTCGGGAGAGCTCTAAAAATTGATGCGCCCTTTTGGCTTTGCTGCCGATGACCTTCAGACTCTGAAAAGAGAGAAAGAGCGAGCGAGAGCGAGAGAGAGAGAGAGAGCTCCTGTCTCTCAGCCCACCAGAGCCAGGCCTTGACCTCAGGAAAAAACGCAGAGTTTAAACAGCTATTAGCTATTCCATAGAGAACAATACAAGTTGGCTGTTTACCAGGAACTCATGCTAGGACGTTAAATCTGAAAGACGTCTTACAGTTTTTTAGGCCATGCAGGTAGACACGCAGCAGAGCGAAGCGCAATTAGCACACAGAAAGGAACAAACAAAGAGGTATTTGGGGAAATCTAATCCTTTTTACACTGTTCCTCTCCGGATGTTGCCAATGAGTCCCTTTATCTAATACATGGCCTGGAATAATTAGTCCCCCCCACCTCTCCACCGTGGCTTAGCTAGACGATAATTACCGTGGTCCTGGGTGAATTCTCATTAGGGTATGTTGACCTTGAAGAAGAGCACGCACCATTGACATCTTAACTAAAGAGTGGAACCGGCTCCGTGATCCTGCCCACCGCCCAGAGCCAGCTGGAGTGGAAAAGTTGAGAGGGAAGTTCAGGAAGTGTAGCGAGCTTCGTCCTTACACCACCATCTTATCTCCCTTTTCCCATCTAATCCCTACCTGTCTTGTAGCTCACGGCCAGCACGCAGTGAAGACGAAGGTGATTTCAAAACCAAATCTCATGCAGAATTCACTGACCGGTTTCAGCAGATTTAATGGACAAGCCATGAGCTCTAATCCTGTCCCTGATCCTGAACGTTTTTAACCAATTTGCTTGTCAAAAAACGGACAAATTTACAATCCAGTTCCAGCTGTTTAGGATTATACCAGTGATGCATCAAAATGAGCACAAATGCAAATTCAGAGCCAGCAGAAATTTCAAAATAACTCGAGTTTATTAGAGTTTAAAAAGCCCAGTGTTCTTTATTGAACTTCAACTCTACATGATACCAGAGAACCGTGTAAACTCTGTGCAACAACCTGGATTTAAAGCCAAGTCAATTGAAATGAAATGACTGACAGGGATCTAATAAAATACGTCATGATTGGATAATTAACATGGAGTAACAAGTTGGTATGTTGATGTGTACGCTAAATTCCACTGCAGTAGCTAATTTAATCAGGTCAATACATCTCAGTATCTTAAAAAGCATCACAGATTTGGTGTTTATTTGATGCGAATTTCCGACCTGTTTCCAGTTTCCATTTTCCGACTCTTTGGCGTATTTTCCTCATATTTTGTCCATTTTGCAGGAAGACGATGACTCGTTTTTTCCAAACCTAGCTAACAGAGCTGATACTGAGCGATCACGAGGCATGGCCGCTAGTACATGCTGATCATGGGGTCAGCTTAGCAGAAGATTTGATTAGAAGTAAATCATGTCTTATTAATCTAATACATGCAAAGCAACAAACGCCCAAGCTGCAATGAAAAAAAAAAGAGGTCAAAGTCTGCGTAGATTCCTGCGTATTTGGTGGTGGGCTTCATGGAGAGGTCAAAGGTCAAAGCTCTGCAGTGTCTCGTCCTGAAGTAATGAACTGAAATGTCAAACACAGCCTGTGGTTTTTTATTTATTCTAGAACATCAGCGATCTGAAAAATCCCATTCTCACATGCAGCAGGATTTGTGAAAAAAAAAAAAAGGTCCATCACCCTGGTGTGTGTGTGTGTGTGCGCGAGCTTGGCGTCTCTCACCGGGCCGACGGAGCTGTGAGTCATATGCAGCTGCAAACAAGCTTCGCTCACGTTAAGGGATTCGGCAGCTACAGCGCCAAGGCCACGAGCGTCAGAGGATTAAGAACGAGCATAACTCTTCAGTTGCCAGTTTTCCTCCAGAAGAATGGTGTAATAGCTGACCAGAAAACAGGTTTACTGCACTATCCTGTTAACGTATACATGCCGACAAGTCAGGGGACGGCCCATGGAGGAATAACAAGAACCGGCATTACGTAGTGCGTGAACGGGATGGGAATTAAAGTGGAGGATTGCACTCGGGAAAAACAAAATGCAGCTTAGTTTTGCTGAGGAATCGAATGTCCTATTGAACAGTCCCACTGGTAAACTGCTGCTTAGAGGTGAACGGAGCTTTAAAGATATTTACATCTCCGGGGAAATTTCCTCTCTGTATTTTAACGTTTCTACACAATGGAACTCCTGCTGAGCCTCAACTGGGTCGGGAAAGGATTTTCCTCAAAATAGTACATTCTAATTTTCGGCTATTTTAAGCACTTACTCTAAACGAATGGTGAAGAATTTAAATACTACATATTCCATCAGATCTTAAAACAAGAAATCTACATATATCCAGTTTTCTATTTGCATTTGGCCGAGCGTACACGCACGGGCACGCAGACACTGCGATCATGTGACTTTACCAGGAAGAAACTATACAGTCAAACTACGCACCAATTACGGACCAATTCTAGACTGTTGTTTTAGTATTCATACTATTTTTAATTACAGACAGTATTTGAAATAAAAAGCTTTTTGTAGATCTTCTAGATTAACATGAACTTCCAAAGTTTATCTAGTGATTTTCGATTTGATTTTGAGTTTTAGAGGGAAAAAAACAGAGCTGCGTTCATCTGTGTGTTTATGTCCTGGAGTGAAATCTTTAAATCTGGCCAATCCCATTTTTGCATGTTGTATCATCAAGCTTGAAATGGAGTCGTAAATACACAGAGGAAAAAAAAATTAATTGCTTACGCTAATTTTGTATCGAGTTCACAAAATGAATCAATCTTGCTTGGAATCGTTATTAAAAAAAAAAAAGAGACGCAGCACAGCTCTCAGTGTCGCTTGAGATCAGGGGGTTGACTGCCTAGACTGCTTAACTTGTTAGCTACATTAGCGCCATAGATTTGGTTTTTGTAGTCAGTATTTAACCAGAGGTGTTTACAGATCTGTTAAATCAGCACGTTCTGTATAATGTCAGAGTAGTGGAAACTCTGAGAAAGCAAGTCTCAGCTCCCAACAGCGAGAAGCGGCTCTCAGTAAGAGCCCGGAGGCACTCGCGTTCGCCGCCGTCTTGTAAAAAGAGCAACAACAGGCAAAAGCTGGCCCAATTAAAAGGTAACAAGCACCACAAGTGCTTTGTCATCATTAAGCATGAGCGGTTTTACAGCGCCTGCTCACGCCTGGCGTGTAATTATGCCCACTGTCTCCCGCCCACCGGCAATGAAAGGCCGGCTCGTGATGTAAGGTCACCGGGGGTCAGAGATCACGGAGGGGGCAGTGGGAAAAAGCTGGTGCGTGTACGTGTGTGCATGCATGATCGCAAACCCACACACTCACTCTCACACACACACACACAAATAAACCTGTGCAAACACAAACCAGCACTTAGGGTTAAATAAGCAGCAAATGTTTACTTTAGGACAAGGCTTTACGTTTTACGTTTACGTTTATACAACGTTTTTCTCAGAGTTAGCCGACTTCGTATTACATTTAGTGCATCATTAAGAATAAGCCATTTTAATGAAATTTGTGTGAATGCTCTTATTTGATTTATCCGCCACAGTTTTAGTTTGTGTTTACCCAAAAATACAATCCACCACCACTAGGTTTTAAATCAGCTAATCATGTTTCAACACATAAGTTAATGCAGACACACGTCGAGAGCTATATTTATTGTTCACATTGAAAGAGGAAGAACGTGATCTGATGTGTTCTTATTCACGAGAACAGCCAGACTGGTTCGAGTTATCAGTTAACTCACATAAACAATCTTTACAACCGTGATGAACAGAAAAACATCTCGGAACACGTCAAATCTTCACGTGGATGAACTTCACATCAGGTTCTGTTCCTGTCAGTCAGCAACAGGAACGTGAAGCTACACTGGACACAGGGTCACTGCCAAAGTGGACAGCTGAAGATCAGAGAAAGACGAGGTGACGTATTATAGAGTTTTTAACTCTCTAGTGTCTGAGTGCATTGTACCTTCATATATTCATCTTCTTGTCCACATCCAGGTTAAACATTAACCCTTATAAAACAAAATGACACACCTGTGACAATGTCATATCAATATTGTGTTGTAATAGATCAGAAATCAGTTAGAGGCCCACGATGAAGTGTAGAAGTGTGTAAATACACAGAGCACATAACCTACCAGTCAAACCAGCTGAGAGCGATAATTACACATCGGCCAATCACAGCTACCTGTTAGACGAGCTTCGTCATTCCACAATAAGAGCTGAGAACAAAGACGTCAAAAAGAACACGAAACCTTGACGAAGGTATGAATGAAATGAAGCGGCTGGTGACAGTCCCTCGAATTTATTCCCACGTGAACGTGTGGGCAAGTGTGGCCCCGGGGTGGTCAGACGAGTGTGACGTGTCTACGGCTTTATGTAATACGCAGAAACAAAACACACTCACGAGCTACAGCAGGGTCACTGATTGAAAATGGAATTATTAAATGACATCAAAACTGTTTATTTTTTTCTTTGCAGAAGGTACAGTAGACTTCATAATGCCGCCTTACCAAGTGAAAATAAAATGATGAATACAGTCAAATGTAGCTGTTATTTGTTGATAATTTTTTTAAAATTAATACTGATAATAATAATAATAATAACTGTTACCATTTTTATTACAATTTTTCCTGATATCAAACTTAAAATAGTCTTGTTCTACTCAGATAATTGCACAAATTTTAAAATATTTATTTCTTTTATAATAATCTCATAACGAGAAATCTTCTGTGAAATCATCCACATACAAAATACTCAAACTAATTAATTGCAGTGTATTAATAAGGTTGATAAATAGATCTTTGAGACATGACTGAAATCCTCGTCAGCTCATATGGCACTGTTTAATACCTTCATCTAAACATTTTTTTTTTAATGAAGTGGAGATCCAATTATGGGCAGGCTTGGTAAATGTAAATAAATAAATAAAAAAAAAATCGCATCTGCTAAATAAATGAAGATAAATCTCATCGTGGTCTGTATGATGGATCGTTTATAAACTGACGGCAAAAAAACTTTTGCGTTTTTCTGTGAAAAATATTTACTCTGACTTAAACATTGTCTAATCAGCAAAGTCTAAAAAGTTTGAAGTAAAGTAAGAGTGTGTTTGCTCACAGCACATCTCTGCCTGTCTTGGGCTCTGTGATGTGCTGACGAGGCAGCTGGGTGCAGGAGGCACGGATAATAAAAGGAAGAGCTAATGAAAGGTCGCGTGGGGTCAGCACTCTCGCATACCTTTGCTGGAGCGGCCCTCCAGAGGTCGGCCAAACTGTTTCACTTTTTGACTGAAGGCCATCCAGGGTTCAGGAGGTCTCCTTAGATGTCACGAGGCCACGACCTTTCAGGTTCAGATTCCGAGCACAGCCAGGGGTCAGAGGTCAACACAGGCATGTGAGCACTGTTGGGGGAGAGAACACAGGATGGAGCTGGTGGAGAGAAAAATATCACTCCATCCTTCCTTTTGCTGGCTCGTCTGCTTACTTGTCTTAAGGTTATCAGATTGTTGGCCTTCTTCACACCCTAAATCGTCTCCTCTAAAAGAAATGCTCATCACTTCCTGATTCCCGAGGTCTGGGTTATGATATATGATGCTGTTTCTCAGAGATATCGGTGACAGATTGATGTTTTTGCTTTCTCTCCTGGAGCCTGGCACATAATCGACAGCTCGAATCATCTTTTCATGTCACAAGGGCAGATCAAAAGCCGGGCGCTTGTCTGTATGTGAAACCTGAACTTGCTTAGTCATAACGCACACAAACACCAAAACAGATCAAGTGTTAAGAGCCAGGCTTTAAATATAAAACGATTCACCTGTTTTTATTTCTGTTAAAAGGCTTTGTATGGTGAAATTCTTTTCTTGATCTTGGTGTTTTCCCCAATGACACCAGGAAGCCTGGCAGCAGGAAAGCTTTCTGTTGAAATAACTTTTTTCCATATGATTTGCCGTTCGCCATCTATCTACTGTCTCATGTGCGATAAAGTTACCGCTGGTACAATCCAGTTTTTTTTTTGTTTTTTTTTTTCAATCCGGACGCAACAGCACCACCAACGGTCGTAAGAAAAAAACAACACACAGAAATACCCGAAAAGGCAAACATCGAGGATGGAGATAATTTCCTTCAAGCCCAGACCAGTCTCTCAGTCTCATCATTATTTGCGACGTCATGGAAGCGCGTGTAATGGAGTCACGAGGTTCATTCTTTACTCTCCCATCATTTTGTTCCACTAAATACCTTGGGGGGAAACTAGAAGTAAATAAGAACGCTCTGTCCTGAAATGAAAGCAAGAACTGTACGTTTTGGGTTTTTTTTTTTTTTTGCATGAATAAACGAATAAAAAAATCTTTGTTTAGTTTCTGCACCAAGTAGATCTTTAAAAATCCAAACTCATCTCTCTATTCGCTTTCGACGCAAATGTAAAGGAGATACTAAAAAAAAAAGGTTAGAAAGTAGAAAAGTTTTGCTTTTGCTGAAATTACATCCTCAACTATTTCGATACTATCACTAATGGAAACACGATCCGAGATTAATCAAAGCATCAGATTTCAGTGAACCCAAGTTACTCAGTGTAATTTATCTACTGATTTATCATGCTGACATCATTCATTAATATAAACCAACACCAAAAATGACGATAAATCTCTGACGATCAGTGGTTTTCAACACTAAATGCCGACGCTTATCGGTCACATCACGTTAACCGGCTGTGTTCCGACTCAAGGCTGTGGACTGATGTGAAAAGCGAAGGCCAACAGCTCCGACAATTTACGAATAACCGAACAAGGGCACGGAAAATCAATGACGCTCGGTCCGTCCACATCACCGGCGGATTTGGAGCTTTATTGCAGCTCACATAGATCATCCTCAGGGTCTTTCTTCTTTCTTCTTGCTTTTTTCCCCCTCTTCTCGTTGACCTCTCCGGACTCTTTGCACCTGTAATAATTTTCCTCCTTCTTTTACCGCGTTAGAAATAAGCAGGAAGTCTACATTAAACCTCATTCCATGCAGATCTTCTGATTTGCATCTGAAAAGGGAGGAAGATTAGATTTAAAGTCCCCCAAAAAAGCCTTTATGAATAGAAAATGACTAAATGAGGGAGAACATCATTATCATCATCACCATCATCACCACCACCACCGCCACCATCATCATCATCATCAATGAGTGTCTGAGTTGTAATATAGTATGTTGAGAGCCGTATTTTTATTTTAGGCCTCTTGGGCACTTGGATACTTGGGCAGTGACGTCAGCGCCATCACGTGGACAGAACCGGAAAAGGCAGATTGTAAAAAAAAATTGGATACAGAAGTATGGATAAAGCCTTAAATCAGATTTCCATCAGTGACACCTCCATAAACACCCAACGTTCCTGCCCAAGTTTACAAATTGGATAAGAGATCAGAAAAAAGTGGAAAGAAAAAATCAGAATAAGGGATCATGACCTCAAAGTGTGGGCAAATCCAAAGCTCGAAAGATCTAATAATATTAATAATAATAATAATAATAATAAT
>JAOTRN010000008.1:12666866-12677003 GCA_028566695.1 Bagroides melapterus | reverse complement strand
CCCCCCCCCCCGGCCCCCCGGGCGCCCGCGGGGCCGCCGCGCGCGGGGCGGCCGCGGGGGGGCCCGGGTGGGGGGGGGGGTGGGGGTAAGAAGGGAGTGGATTCAGGGAAAATGGGGGCATTTAGGAGGATTTTTTTATATATATATAGAAGATGGACGAATGTTGGCTTGTGTGTAAGAGCAGGATGGTGGAACGTAAAGCGACAATGACGGGAGGGTAAAAAAAAAGAAAGAAAGAAAGAAAGAAAAAACGTTGTGGTAGCGGCGCTTTAGTACAAAGCACGTAGCATTGCGATGATGGACACATGCAGAGAAGCGTGTGCACCTGCGCATTTCTGTTACTTCATTCTCACACATCCAGGCCAGAGATTGTATAAGTGCCGTAATCCTTCTGACTCTCTCACGTCCAGTCCAGGCGTCTTATTTATTTATTTATTTATTTATTTATTTATTTATTTATTTATTTCTAATAACGAGTGTTGCCGTTCGATCGATCCAGCCCCGTTTGCAGCAGCGTGTTTGTGCACCCGAGCCACGTTCACAGACGATCGATCTCTATCAGGATCGTGTGTGTTTTTTTTTCGGGTCGGCGTCGGGCCCGGAGGCTGTGGATCGCGATGCTCTGGTGTGAGACTGTGATAGTGTACAGTATGCAGTGTTCAGGATGTGGTGGCGCAAGCAGCCTGCTCCCTGCACGGTCACTATGGAAACCCCTTGTCATGGACGACGGCGCTCGCGTTGCACAGGTGACCCCGGAAGTCCGAGTGCACAACAACTGGCAACCTGCTGTCTATACGCCGACGCGTTCAGGCTTTCAGAGAGGAGGAAGAGGAGGAGGAGGAAGAGGAGGAGGAGGAAGAGGAGGAGGAGGATGTGGTGCTGCTGCTGCTGCTGCTGTAGAAGGATAGAAAACTGTAGAAACCGAGGCTTTATGAGCTCGGTAGATTGTTATATTTTTAAACGTAAAAATTCTCCAGTGTGTTAACGTTAATTCAACGTAATACAAACTCTTTCATGTCATCCACTCATTTAACAGAAATAAAAGGTTCTGAAAAGATCGAGATGTTTTCCACCAGACAGAAAAGAGCAAAAGATCCCTGAAGGTTCTAAAATAAACCATTTTCTGTAACGCTTTAGTCTTTCTAAAGTGCTGCAACTTGGAGCCAATTTCTACAAGAAAAAGTCTCGGGTTCTGAATAGAACCTTTTTCATCAGTCAGGACAAATTGATGGGTTCTAGATAGAATTTTTTACAGGAGTAATAAACATTTGCAACGACCTCAGTGTTTCAAATGGAATATACTGGAGGAACAAAATGTTAGTTAAAGTGTTCTCTTCTCCTGGAGTTCTACATGAAACCAGCTCTGAAAAGAAAATGAGATGTTTCCAACAAGAACCTTCCACTAGACAGAAACAAAACGCCAAGGATCCCGAAAGGTCCTAGATCTTTCCAAGCATGAAACTAGCTGTGATTTTTTTTAAGTGTTGTTGGTTACAGGTTCTAAAGAGGAAACGTTCTACTTGAAGGGTTCTCTCAAAGCTTAAAGGATTGCATTTCTTCTGGAGAAACTAATAATTATCTCTAAAACATGACTATTAGAAATTTAAAACGTGTCGTATAAAACAAACGTGGAAAAAAAAAGTTCTTCTGTTTGATCTTCTGAAGGAAGAAGAGAACAGAGTGAAACAAAAAAACCTTAACCCTTAGCTCCGAACAACTCTTCTGGCCTTTTGGAGAATTATTCACTTTGATGTTTCACACTGCCTAAGCTTTCCTAAGTTAAAACTGGTTGTCTGAGAGAACCCTTCATGTAGAACGTTTCCCTTTAGAACCCCTAACCATCCAAAGTCTCTTCATCAACACTGAGTAAAAGTGAATACAAGGCTTGGTTTTTATAAAAGTGTGTCTAACTCTTCCCCAGTGAGATCAATCTCTAAGCATTTGTTCGCTACTAGAATCTCTACAAGCCACATGGAGGTCCTACAAGGAACCTTATTTTCTACTAACATAACTAACATAATCTAGAACCTGGTTTTGTTTCCAGGAGGAACCTTATTAAAGTGTATCTAAACTAAACTGCTTCATCCTTCTTCCAGAACATTTAGAGCATTTCTCTAGAACTTAAACCTTTAATTTAAATCTAGAACCTGACTTGTTGGGTGGTTGATGCCTTCCACCTTCTATAACCCTAAGAAGAGCCTGTAACTAACTGAAGAACCCTTGAGGAACCGGTTTTTATTCCTCCTATGACTGTATTTACTGTTTAATATTTGATTTAACTCCAGAACGTTTGAGATTTCATTCCACTCCAATATCTAGAACTCTTGTTTAGCTGTTTCTTTAAAGGTTCTCTCAGAAAACCAAAGACTGCAGCGTTGCCAAATGTGTCCAAAATCCATCGGAATATTTATCTACAATATTAATGTTCCAGTAAAAACTTCTTCATGTTCAGATTTGGGTGAAAATGAGAGATTATTGTCTGCGTTTCTCAGCTCTGAGGCGTCAAAAGCATTTGCATGTTAAATCGAGCTGCTTTCAAGAGCTCTTCTGGTTCTGGAGAGCTCTCTCACATCACATCATGATTAAAACACAGCCATAATTAGGACAACAAAGACGTCCTCCAGAGAGACGCACGGCAACTAACACGGACAGACGGGTTTTATGCAATGATTTCATCACTGAACACGTCAAGATTCCCTCAAGAGTTTTATCAACAATGATGAAGATTTACACCTTCATTTGAAACATATTACTTTTTTTTTTTTTTTTACAAGTCAATACTCTTTAGAAAGCCATATCCTTCCCAAACATCCCAAAAAATCCTGAGGAACCCTGTTTTTTTTCTTTCTTTTTATGTTCCTTTTTTTTTTCAACTCAATTTTCAAATCAAGTTCATTTCCATAACATTTAAGGTTAAATCCAGAACCTGACAGCATTTATGTAGAACTCTGTATTAGTGTACAAGTAGAACCCATTGAGAAAGATCCCTCATGTGAGCAAAGAACCTTTGAAGAAGATTATATTAGTATTATAGAAAATATCCTGAGGGACGCGAGGAACCGAGTACGAGAACCTGATAGGAAGTTTGCGAGCAAAATCATGATTTCCACAACGATATTATTTTGTTTGTTCCAAGATGATTCCAAGATGAAGAACCTTCAAAAAAGTAATAATTATAATAAAAAAGATATCCAAAAGAGCCCACAAGGAACGCTAAAACTTAATCCACCTGATAATTCCTTCTACAAGAACCTTTTAAAGCTTGTCATTGTTTGAAGAGGTAACAAAATAATTAAAGGATTCTTTTTTAAATATATTTCATTTTTTTATATTTAAATACATTTTAAAATATTTTCTACATTTATTTATATTATTCTATATTATTATTTTTCCTCTGGTCTGTCCATATTTTTTAACATTTCATTTTATTCAATTTCATTTTACTTTACTTTTAAATGCCTTTATTGTTTAAATTTTTTTTTTAAGAAAAAAACCTTTCTTTGAATTCTCTCCTCATGACCCTGACCTGACAAAAAATACTCAGAGACATCGTGAGGAAGAAACCGAGTCATGTTGTTATTGAGGCGGCCATTTTGGAGCGGCAGAATAAAATTTATTCTTTTGGTTTTCATTCCTAATGAGAAAATCTGAAGGTTTTGAGGATGATTTTAGACAGTAGTTTAATCTAAATGTAAAAATATAGACAGTACATTGTATACGACAAAAAAATGCATATTACAAATGATAATAAATAGAATAAATAATACAGTTTAATGTTTAATGTGTGTGTATGTGTGTGAGAACTACTTTGGAAATCTTCTGTTCTTCTATTCCAACAAATTAGCCAACACTAACAATTTTTTCGATGTAAAACCGACAGATTTTTTTATCCATTTATAGTTACATTTAATTTATACTGACATTTAATAACGCAAGAATTAAGATGCATTTTATGACTACCAATAACATTTTATTCAGTTTTTTTCATGTTCCAGGTATGAAGTAGTTTTTTTCTTCTCCTTTATAGTGAGTGACGAGGTTATGATCAGGATCGTAGGACTGGACACTTAGGTTTATTAGAATCCTTCAGTAATTGTGGTCTCGTGTGGTTACAGTCACTAACAAGCCTCACGCGCGACTACAAATATTTGCTAACGAATTGCCTTTTTACGCTGTCGCCTCGATTATCTTTTTTTTTCTTCCAAACACCGCTCTCATCTTTTCTTTCTTGGCTGTCCCGCTCCGTCTGCTTGTCTACACGGCGAGCTGTCACTTCAGCCGAGGAAATCTAAAGGACGTTAGGCGGAGCAGACAGAGCGGGAAGAACGGCAAGAGCTTCAGGTGCACTTATTCCTCCGCAGCTCTGATGACTTGGCATAACAAGTGTATGTGTTTGTGTATGTGTGTTTGTGTGTGTGTGTGTGTGTGTGTGTGTGCCTGGATGCCGCGAGGCACATGCAGTCCACTAATGAGCGCTCTTCTGTCATCCTCCAGAGAAGCCGCTTGGTGCTGATGCTCGTCTCTTCTGTAAACTGTTATGTTTTTTTTTTACGTGTGCCCGAGTAAAGATGTGAGTTTTGTTAAATTAAACACTGCTGTCAGATTTCTTTGAGCACAAGTCGGGCAGATAGCTTTATGCCCTATTGTTAGCGATATCTGCATATGCTAACATCTCAGCATGATTAGCCAGATAGGGGTTAAAATACAAATTGGCATGAAGACAGAGAAGAAAACAAAAATCCAGCAATATACAAGCTAAGAGAGTTGTAGTAAAGTTACAAGGCTGTTAGCATCGGCGGTTGAACCGATACGTCGAATGGAAACAAGGATCAAGTTTTAAACAACAGGAAACAATGACCATATAAGGAAGACAGACAAAGCGCCAAAGCCAAAAGGGTCAGAATCGAGGTGGGCGGATAAATTTGGATTCTCGATCCTGATTGGTCGGAAGGCATTGCCTGATGTCCTCTGAAGGTAGTACAGCTCCAAAAATCAGGATAATATTATACGTTGTCATCGCTATAGCATGATCTATTTGAACATTTATGGAAGGAGTCTCCAGTTTCAGTGCATACATGTCTAAAAAAAGATAAAAAAAAAAAGAAAAATAATATAGAGAGACACGAACATGCTTGTGTGTATTATTCAGATTAACATTATGTCTGAGCTGTTAATAAAATCAAATCCACCCCCTCTGACCAATCAGAATGAAGAATGAAGAATTCAGGAGTGCTGTGATGGAAATTAATTGAGCTCTTGATTTTTTTTTTTTTTAAAAAGGTCACAACTTCAACCCCTAGATATATGTTAAAGAACAGCTGGTTAAAGCCAGTGCCGCTAGCTCCAGGCCTGTTCTGCATCTCTGTTCTTTTCTATCAGCTCGTCCCCAGAAGTGATTATGCTAATTGTTGTTTGATCAGATGATTAAATTATAATTTGATTAATCCCGAGCACTAAACGCTCAGAATACATTTACATACGCTTGGCTGCCTCAGCGCGTGGAGTGAATTTTCCTTCTGTCATGAACCCCACACGACCCATTAGCACCTTGACTAGGAGGAAAACGTAGACTATAAGGAGGATTATTTAAACCTTCCTCGAACCTTTCGCAGCATCTCTTTCTCTCTGTCTGTCTCTCTCTCTCTCTCTCTCTCTCTCTCTCTGAAAATAGCTTTTTTCTTATTGGTATTCGTGCAGCACCAATTTGCCAAGTGTCCATCAGGAAGATTTATGCGTACGTCGGACAGAGAATCCCAGGGGTAATACATCAGAGAGATGAAAACAGGGTCCTAGCTGTCCTCACGCCTGAGCGGACATCGTGTTGGACATTTTTATTATTATTTTATTTTTTTTGTAATGTTTATTTTTGCGGCTGTGTGATTTTAGCTCCTGTTTTTTTGTGCGATCGGCAGATTTTTAAGGGGGATGAAGATAATGCAGAGCTGCAGAGCCAATCTCAAGAGGGAGTGGATTGGGAATGGGACGAGGGGGATGAGGGTGAGGGCGAGAGGGTGCGGGACACATCTGAGAATGGCCTTGAGCAAAGGGCAGTGGTGTCTCATCTGGTCACGTGACCTACGCTTGTACATAACCTCAAGATTATTTGGTCAGTTCCCCATTTTCCACCTGAGTTGGAGACACAAACACTGACGTATATAAGCATCACTGGCTGTAGGGATGACTCCAGTGGCACAAATATTTATATATATATTTTTTTTATTCCTAATAACCGAGATGAAAACTAGATGATATGGATTGTAAAAAAAAATTGCGGAGGTAATTTATTTGACAACACGAGTGTTAAAATGTAATTTGCCTCCACAGCGAGAAGCCGCTTGTTATTCCTCCAAATGTTTTCATTCAGGGATTAAAAGCAAGAAAGAAAGAAATCAGACTCAGCTACGTGGTGCAATCATGTTGCAAAGCGATTTTTTTTCCCGGAGCCGAGTGGAGAAATCAAGCGTGTATGTGTTTACATATTCATAGCGTGCGTTGTGCTGATGGGACATTAGGGAGCTCAGCTGCACCGCAGAAGCACAGGGAGCTCATTTAGTCCCCGACCCGGGCGCTTTCTCATCTCAGCCCGATTCAGACGTCAACATTTCGCGCCACTGTAATTGATTTGGACCTACCGAGGCCGTTTGATCTCGTTACCGCGAGCGGCGAGGCTGTAAATGAGCATTTGCTCCAGCGCCGTTTAGATGATACTCAGATTATCTCATTTAAGAGGAGGAAGAGGAAGAGGAGGAGGAGGAGGAGGAGGGGGAGAGTTGATTTTTCTAGCAGTCGCTTGACTGTGTTCTCTCCGAGCATCAAAAGGGACGTCTGTGTTTTTACATATTGGACCCAAGTGGGGGGTAAATGAACGGCGTTACTGAGCTTTGCTTAATATTCATGAGAGCAAATTGGGAAAAAGGGCTGGTGTGTGTTGGGGTTTGCACAAGCCTGAGGGCACGAGCGGGAACTCGAACGTTTCCTCTGGTGGCTTGTTCTGCTGTCCTCGTCTCCTGCTCTCTCTGAACAAGCTCCGCTTTAATTACTTTCAGACGGTGACGGAGCTGCTGTGCAGGGTGGAAATGTTCTACCGCTTGGCGTCGTTTGCTTGTACTGTGACCCGTCCGTGGGCAAGGTGACGCCGGGTGACGGCCGTACGGACGTTTCTCTCAGTGCTACGGTGAACTCGACTCTTTATATAGATGAAGCTAGGTTAAATAATCTTTAACCAAAATGCGTCCGAGCTCGAGAGCAGGTGCTGCCACAGCCAGTGCTTTTGTCTTCTGTCAATCAAAGTTGCTAGCCAATCGATGTTTTCTGTGAGCTCAGATATGAGGAAGAGGGTCGAGTGTGGTATGCTGCTCTGTGATGCACGTGTCATCCTTCATATTCTTATTACCAGGTGGAGGATAACAGAGGGTTGGGTGGGAAATTAAAAATAATCCCATTATCAAGCATTAACAAATCTTTTAATGCTATAAAAAAAAGTGAGAAGCAAAGACAGGGCTGATTTCTTTCATACAAGATGCTCAAAGTCCTTCTTGGCATTGCTTTTTTTCCTTGTTTTTTTTTCTCTTTTGATAGAAATTCACGCTCTTCAGCAAATACTGACTGTCACTAAGTAATGCACTTGAACGATGCTGAAGCTTCTTTTGTCTCGAAACGCATTTAAAGAAACATAAAAAATTCAGATGCTTTCTCCAGTCTCGCTGTTTCCTCCACGCTCCTACGAACACAGGTCTCCGGAGTGCAGTTTTTTTTTTGGTTTGAGTTGTTACTGCTTTTTGAGGGACAGAGTAGAGACGTTTAGTGCTACTGAGAATCACGCACAGGTTCGTGAGAGATTATTTTTCAGACTGTTTACGTTTGTGGCCGTAACCTGAACGCAAGATGGCGTGTAACTGTAAACAGATAAAAAGAAATACGATCCACCTCATTATTGACTGATCCTGCAGTTTACGGTTTGTTTTATTATTTATGTGTGGTTTGTGGTGTTTGTGGCTATCGAGACGTTGTTTCAGAGCCGACCCTGACTCGTCTCCGTCCTCATCTCATTTCTCTTGCAGTTCTCGGTGAAGATCTACATTCCAGCTTGTATTTTGTCAATGCATCTCTGCAAGAGGTAGTGTTCGCCAGCACCACAGGGACGCTGGTGCCCTGTCCCGCAGCCGCTGTGCCTCCAGCCACGCTGCGCTGGTACCTGGCCACCGGCGAAGAGAGCTACAACGTGCCAGGGATCCGCCACGTGCACCCCAACGGCACGCTCCAGATCTTCCACTTCTCTCCCTCCAGCTATAGCAAAGTGATCCACGACAACACGTACTACTGCACCGCCGAAAATCCTTCAGGGAAAATTCGAAGCCAAGATGTTCACATTAAGGCCGGTGAGTACCAGGAGCAGGTTTGACGTAATTCTCACTAGAGTCATTTTAAGTTTGCATTTAAATGTATAAAGTTACAAACCTGTTACTAAACATGCTAGCTTTGTCCCTTCTTGACGTCTGCGCTTGTGTTTCTCCCTGGGTGTAGTCTTACGAGAGCCGTATACGGTTCGAGTGGCGGACCAGACAGCCATGAGAGGCAGTGTAGCGGCCTTCAAGTGCATTATTCCTTCCTCAGTAGAGAAATACGTCACCGTTGTGGCATGGGAGAGAGACACCGTCCCCCTCGTCTCAGGTAAGACCCGGGTCTGCCCTCGTCCATCTGCTGAGAGGGATTCTCACATGTTGTGGGGTTTACTGTGTTGTTTACCAGAGAGTTATTTATTTATTTGTGCAGAAAGGCATTCTGGGAAAAATGTATCTGACAGCAAGACTTATTTCTCTATTCGCTTCAACCTCCGATGCTTCAATGACGATAGTACTCATAGCATTTGTATGCTTATCTGGCCACAAGCTTCAGAATACTTGTAGGTTTCATCTGATTGGCTGATAGCGCTTCCTGTGTCTGAGCACTTACCTAAAGCAGAACTTTTAAACACAGTACTAACTTGTCTAAGATGTATACAGTGACTGTCAAATCACTGTGATTGGCTCATGTTAGTGTGATTGACAGGAGAGAGACAGTAAGCCCCGCCCCCACCCAGTGATCACAGTCAGACACATTTTCAGTGTTTGTCTTTTATTTTATAAATCAAGACAAAAAACTTGTTACCAGATGGGTGGGGCTTGTGTAACACAGCGAGTGTGAGGAATTTAGTGCGTCACATTTATATTTTAATTAGCGGTTCGTCTCTCAACCATTAGGACTTCACTGGGATAACCTTTTCCAGTTTCTGACCCAGTCTAGACGCTCTGTCCCATCTGATCTACATGTGTGAGAGTTGATCTGCCAGCCGTGTCACTTTGTTTTACTGTATTGACCCACTTCTAACCCAACTGAAGGCAAAGAGAGAGAGAGAGAGAGAGAGAGAGAGAGGTTTGTAAATTCATCTCAGTTAAATGGGACACGTCCGTGTCCTTGCCTTGGGGCTGACGGCTCTCACTGTGGTGTGTTTAGCAAACACCACATTGGCTGACGAGTTTAAAAATTCCTAACATACCAACGATTATATATACGGTAAACATTCATATATTTATATAAACTGTGCCATCACACGGTCCTGTCAGCTAGCGCTGACCATGAAGTACACAAGCACACACAAAAAAGTTTCTGTGCTTCAGAAATAGACGTCTGTTCTGTAGATGTTTTCTCCATCCACCGCTCGGTTGCTGTGTTTCAATATTTGACGAACGAGGGCAATGTTTCAGAAAACAAATAGATTTTATACGTAATTCAGTGCATGTGTCATAGCGAGGCACAGAGCAACTCTTCACTTATTCTGACACAAGTGTGTGTGTGTGTGTGTGTGTGTGTGCGTGTGTGTGTGTGTTTTGGACTACAATACTTTGTGGTTTCTTCAAATGTGCACGAATAAATCAGCTTTGTATGAGGAGGTTTATATAAAAACCTTATTTTTTTTATACGAAGACGTATGAAAGATTTTCACAACCATAAAAAAAATTCAAAGTGGCGTCGATATGAGGAGGAAGAGGAGGAGGAGGAAGAGGAGGAGGATTTGTAGACTTGTAGTAAGATTATCACATAGAGATGGATAAAACACAAAACTATATTTCTTTTACTATTTATTTCTTTTTCTTTTTA
>JAOTRN010000008.1:12638636-12649207 GCA_028566695.1 Bagroides melapterus | reverse complement strand
CTCTCTCTCTCTCTCTCTCTCTCTCTCTCTCTTTCCAACTGGGTCAGAGCTTACAATAGCAGCATCCTCACTTCTGGTTTGCTTCACACTGATTTTATCTCATTCATCTCTAAACTGTTTACTTATGCTGTTTGAGCACGTACTGTACTCGAGCACACTCAGGGTGAGATTTTACATCACAAACTTCACTCTGATACACTTACACAAGCTTCACGTGATGGTTAGCATATGGCTTTTAGATATGATAAATATTATGTTTCATGCATTGTTTCACAAGTGATTCATTTATTTGAAGATGACTTCTACACGACTCGTTTATCACGTCTGATTTTGTTGAACAGTTCGTTTCAATTTCATTTCATTTCATGATTTATTTTTATATGATTTGTTTTGTACAAATTGGTACTAAAACATGACATGTTTCAGGACCTCGATTTCTCATAACGTCCACGGGAGCCTTGTACATCCTGGATGTGCAAAAGGAGGATGAGCTGTTCAACTACCGCTGCATGACGAGGCATCGCTACACCTCTGAGACGAGGCAGAGCAACAGCGCACGGCTCTTTGTGCCAGGTGAGAGGATCACTGGGAATCTTTGACACATGCTAGTTTAAAAGTCTTGTTTGAAAAATGAAGAGCAGAAATCAATTTCTCACATATTTCACTTCAAGCACCAAGTAATAAAAGTCAGATTTTTTGTAAATATTTACCTCAAATATCCACTTCATCCTGTAAAGTTACACGAGAGGCCATCTTGGACCAGTATCGTGATTTTGCCATTTTACTTATATACTGTAAATAATGAATAGACAGACCTTTGAGCTCGTCTTAATGGAAATTAGTTGGAAAATGAGTGAGATTTCCATCCGACAAGACAGAGATCATACAAGATAGATGGTCAAATCCTCCTCAAATGTCCTTTAATCTCCCTCCATTTTTAATCTGAATATTTCTACCTCCTTTTTCTTATCTCACAAGACCCCACAAACTCGGCTCCTGCCATCCTCGATGGATTTGAGAAACGAGAGGTCATGGCCTCGCACAGGGTGGAGCTCCCGTGCAAAGCTTCAGGACATCCAGCACCAAAATACCGCTGGCTGAAGGACAACAGGCCGCTGGAGCCGGACACACGCTTCAGGCAGAGTGTTACCGGTCTCCTGATCGAAAGAGCTCAGCCAAGCGACTCGGGCAGCTACGTGTGCGAGGTGTGGAACAGCTACGGGAACGCCGAGGTCATAGGGCGCCTTCTGGTCAAAGGTATGCTCTGTTTGGTGAATCTGGTTTAGTCGAATTTCTGGGCTCTTCAATATGCAGATCCCTTTAAACCTCAGAGGTTGCCAGATTTTCTCAAGTAGAAGTGTCCTCAAGGAGGTTTTATACTAGTCTAGACCACGGCCTTTACAAATGAGCACTTTCCTTTAAAAAAAAAGGGCTAGAAAATACAGACTGAAGCAGCATTATTTGCTTTATGGTGCAATTCAATTAGCCTCATCATAAAACAACATCCTGCATTGATGATATAAGTGTAGGAATGTGATGATAGTGAGAATTGAATTAAATATCATTTTGCTGGTTGTGCCTTTGTCACTGTCCATTCAACAATATAAAATAGCACTTGATCCAGCGCATCATATTATTTTGCCTTTTATACTCCATCGTTGATGCTCAGTGTTAATGGTATTGTTTAGAGCCACTGCGGGTAGTGGTCAGCCCCAGGAAGGTGAAAGGCAGCGTGGGTAGCCAGGTTTCCCTGACCTGCAGCGTCACAGGTTCGGACGAGTACGAACTCTCCTGGTACCGCAACGGTGACAAGATCAATGCTGGTGGTGGTGTCCACATGAACGGGATCAACAAAGAGAACCTGGTGATGGACGGCATGGCCAAGAGCGACGGAGGAGCTTACCAGTGCTTTGCCAGGAAGGGCAAGATCTCAGCTCAGGACTTTGTGCAGGTCATTTTAGAAGGTAAACATTGTTTAAACGTCAATGAAACAAAGGTACAAGTATGTGGATTAATAAGAGCTGTTTTTATTGTGTCTATTATGTCCAATATTTCCAGTTAGTGATCTGAAATCTGCTTGAAAGTTTAGCTCACCCAAAAACTTCTCTGTAAGCACACTAGAAGATCATTTAACATTTTCATCAAAACAATAAGTATGATTATAGAAAGGCGGAGTTTAGAGAGTGGAGATATACCAGATTGGAATAAGATGTGATTTCCACCTCATCCATTACATTCCAGCATTTTTTGCTTGTGTTTTCAAATGACAGGAAGTCCAACAGTGACCTAAAACATAACAGGGAGTCATCACTGAAGGACTGATTGTGGTTTGATGGAGAGATAATTTAAGATTTTGAGTGACAGACTCCTGTTTTTGATTCATTTTTAAAGCCAGTCGTCAAGTCAAAACCAGTTGTACACCAGCTTCAGACCAGTTGTGTAAAGTTCAAAGAACTCTCCTGAATATTTCCTCAATTCTTGACAGATGGCACCCCCAAGATCCTGTCTGCCTTCAGTGAAAAAGTGGTGAGCCCCAACGAGTTTGTCTCCTTGATGTGTCACGTGAAAGGGACGCCGCAGCCTGTGGTGACATGGACACTGGATGACGACGTGGTGATGAAGGACAGCCGGCACCGCATGGGCCACAGCATCACGGCCGAGGGCAATGTGGTCAGCTACCTGAACATCTCGCACACGCAGGTCCGCGACAGCGGCGTCTATCGGTGCACATGCAACAACTCGGCGGGCAGGGTCTCCTACCAGGCTCGAATAAACGTAAGAGGTGCTTGTCAGATCAGCTCCTCCGAAAACACACACACACAAGTCACACAAGACTTTATATTTTAACAGTACCATGTTTCTGCTTTTTTTTAATTAATGTTCCTATTAGTGAACTAATTTCCATCAGACTTAACGTTTTTATCCACTGTCTTTCCTGCAGCTCTGTGAGGCGTCAGTGTCTGTAACGATTCACATCACACTCGCTGTTTATTTGCTTAATTGTTTCCCTCTGCCTTAGTTTAATGCCTCAAGATGCCCCACTCTCTCTCTTTTTCTCTCTCTCTCTTAGTCCATAGCAATGTTAAAATCTCTATACTGATTGCTCAGAAGCTGCTCTTTTTCAGCACCACACTCTTTGCAGGGATGTTTATTAAAGAGTATGTTTTCGGTTTGTCTCAGTAGTGTGATAGGCTTCAGGTTCAAATGAAACGTTGAGAGAGGAAGAAAGAGAGGCTATAGCTGGAATAACTAAACTAGATGCGCAGCTGACACGGAAGAAAAGTGTCAGTTTTGCGATTGATGAAATGATGTATCTTTTTCTTTCTGTGAAATCTATTTTTCAGTTAACCCAAATCATTTTAAACAAGTTTCTCTCTCTCATTTATTTTTACTTCCTTCATATCTCCAGGTCCCGCTGACATACGCCCCATGAAAAATCTCACTGCCATCGCCGGCCGGGACACGTACATCCACTGCCATGTCGTCGGCTACCCGTACTACTCCATCAAGTGGTATAAGAACTCCAACCTGCTGCCCTTTAATGACAGACAGCGAGCATTCGAGAACAATGGCACTCTGAAGCTGCTGAACGTGCAGAAGGAGCTGGATGAGGGCGAGTATGCCTGCCATGTCCTGGTCCAGCCACAGGTCTTTAAGAACCAGAGCGTCCATGTCACTGTGAAAGGTAAATGGCTAGAGATGGAGCTCCAGAAGAATCTACAGGGAACAGAGTGAAAATATGATCTAACTCTCTAATTAACAAATATATAATGTGGCTATTTGTTATTCTGCACCTCGTTCTCTTCCTCCACAGTCCCTCCTTTCATCCAGCCCTTCGAGTTCCCACGTTACTCCATTGGTCACAGGGTCTTCGTCCCCTGTGTGGTGCGTTCAGGTGATCTGCCCATCTCTATCAACTGGGAGAAGGACGGAAAGCCCATTAATGCCAGCCTGGGTGTCACCATCGACAACATCGACTTCACCAGCTCTCTGCGCATCTCCAACCTGCAGCGTGTTCACAATGGCACGTACACGTGTATAGCCCGAAATGATGCTGCCGTCGTCAAATACCAGAGCCAGCTCATCGTCAGGGGTGAGCAGGAAACGGTGTATTCACCTCAACGCTCTTCATCTTCAAACTCCATTAGTGTTCCATGTATTTTGAAAAACTAGTGGAGAGTGTTCTGGAGACGTAGCATGTGTTTAAGGAAAGTTTTTGATGTTCTCCTGTGTAGTTCCACCAAGATTCACTGTCCAACCCAAAGACCAGGATGGGATCTATGGGAAAGCTGTGATCCTCAACTGTTCTGCTGATGGAGAACCTCGTCCAACTATAGAGTGGAAATACTCCAAAGGTACAAGTTTACTTACAGAAACTTGTTTGTGATGGAAGGGACAGGTGAGGTTCTTCTCAGATTAAAGCAACAGTGAGGCTCTCTGAATAAAGGGACAGTGAGGCTCGTCTGTGATTAAAGTGGCAGTGAGGTTCTCGGATTAAAAGGACAGTGAGGTTCTTTAATATTTGAAAGCAGCAGGGCAAAATGACGTTCTCTTATTTAAGTTCTCGATTGTTCTTGCAGGTGCTGGTGTTCCTCAGTTTCATCCGATTGCACTAAACTCTGGCTACAGGGTCCAACTGCTGAGCAATGGTTCTCTGCTCATAAAGCACGTGCTGGAAGAAGATGCCGGTTACTACCTCTGTAAGGTCAGCAACGACGTGGGAGCCGACGTCAGCAAGTCCATGTACCTCAACGTCAAGAGTAAGTCACACTGCTGCATCTGGCTAATTACTGACCCCTTCTGCCTAAAAATTGGATTATTGGTCATATATGGTACATTATTAATATTCATCATTATATACACTCACTTGTCCACTATAATAGGAAAACCTGCACGTGACAACACAATGTATAAAAATTCAAAACACATAACACACTATGAACACAGACTCATCCAATGATTGGGAAAAAAAAATTACCTCGACTTCACCTGTCCAGCTGCATAAATGACCAGGTGCAGAGGTGTTCCTTTTAAAGTGGCCAGTCAGTGTATATTTAAAATTAGAATAATATTAATAGAGTTGTGGGATGTCTCAATGATGATTGTGCTAGTTTTATTGTCCTTAGGGCAATACACAGTGTGTGTGTGTGTGTGTGGTATTTTTACTGTTAGAGGTTAAACAAGGTCACTGGGGTGTAAAGGAAGTTGTAGCCTGGTGTTGAAGAGCTTTCACCCTACTGTAGCCTTCCAGCATGTGTATGTGTGTGTGTGTGCTGTATCTCTGTGCTCAGTAGCCAAAGACTTATCTTCCCTCCATTAAGCCTTGAACTGAAGCAAAGGCAGTCATGTAGAAAAGCTAGCTCTGAGAAAGCAGTCTCTCTCTCTCTCCTTATCCCATTCTGTCTCCCCTCTCTCCCTCTCCTCAGGCTGTAGCCGTCTCTCCTCCTCTCTGTCTATCCCGTTATCAGTGTTCTCCTCATTTTCTTTCTTTCTTTGTCTTTCTTTCTTGCCATCTCCTTCACACTCATATTCACATATTTCTTTCTTCCTCTGTGTCTGTCTATCCTGATCTCCCTCTTTATACGTCTCAGTTAGTCTTTGTTATTCTCTTCTTTTTTTGTCCTTTTTTGTCTCTGTCTTCCTCTCTTCTCTCTCTCTCTCTTTTGCTTTTTCACCTCAGTACTCCTCTCCTCAACCATCCTTTCTTATTCTCCTCTCTATCCTTCTCTTCTCTCTTTCTCTTTCTGGACAGCTCGATAATAAGATTTTTCTCAAGAATAAATGTGCCACCCTAGTAGAAACTTGGCTGTAAAAGCATTTGGAAGGCAAATCTAATGCAGTTCTGTAATTTAACATATTATTTGACTCTCTCTCTTATACATACACATACACACACACACACACACACACATACACACACCTTCACCAATCAGTGTGTACTCAAAGTAACTGATGACGCAGCGGAATAATCTAGTGTGTACCATGTTGCCAAGCTCACTGCAGGTCCCCGAGGTACACGGCTGTTGTTTTGATACTCAGCGTCCGAGTTGCTGGAACCCAAACCTCCCTCAGAGTCCTGACCTGTTCTGCTCTTATCTGCTGGCTGTGTGTCTGCTCCATATGAGGTCCTTATTAAGCAGGATGTTTATATCAGGACTCGCTTCTTCCCAGAGGGAGACAGTGGATGTCGCCTTACACACAATAAACACACATTATCGTTTACTGATAACTTTGAAATATACAAGTTATATTTGTACTTTTGGGTCAGTTTGAATGTATTTGATTCAAGAAGCTAGCAAACAAATCTTTAGCTCTTTCTTTAGCTACCATGAACTAGAGTGGTAGTGAGCTACCTGGGTTTATTTGTATCTTAAATGCTAGTAAGCAGCAAACCCAGTAAAAAGTAAATGACCATTAATAAGCAGTAAAAACACCATATATTTATAAAATCTGATTTATTTGAAATAGACATGTTACCTGTCTGTATTTAGGGCTGAAAGTGAGGTGGTGTTGTATTTAGCAGTGCTCTGAAGGAATAACTGTGTCATACTAATGTCTGATTTATTTGGGATTATGCAGTAATCATTGTCATAATCCTTAATCGTGTCAGAATAAGCCAGTAGGTAGAATTACTTTGCGTGAACTTGTGATGATTAGCCCACTAAGCTAAGATAGCATGTCTCTCACTGTCTCTCTCTCTCACACACACACACACACACACACACACACACACACTGTGTATGTACAGTAAAGTAAGTTTCTCATCTCAAGGTGAAATGGAGACACTAAATCGCCCCTAGGTGTGTGTGTGTATGTGTGTGAAGGTCTAGAGTATATTCCAACCTCAATTCCATGTGAGACCCAGGATGAAGGATAAATTAGTTACTGTAGAAGAATGAATGAAATACCTGCTGTACGCCATCTAGTGGCCTACTGGTGAAACAACACTGCTGTAGGTGATCTCAGGCATGTAAAACATGGCAGTGTGCATGTTTAGCTACAATAAAAAAGTGTCAGCCTACATGGATTTGGCAATGATTCCTGTCATTTTCCTGAACAGGAAATGGGTCAGTAACATTAATAATGATCATATATACTCTATAATATCTGGAATCTATGAACTGGACTCTCAGTGGTTTATTACCACTAGTTTCATTCCAGTTACTTCACAAATCTTTATTTTTTCGTTACACTTTTATGCTCACACACAGATTGGACTCAATTAGCTCACAGCATTAGTCCGGCCCTGTAAATCACTTACTTCCCCATCTCATTATGCTAAATGTCGGACTAAATTACACTGCTAATGGCGATTCTTCAATGAACTACCTTTTAAATCTGGCAAATGATGTTCTTCTCTCCTGATTTAAGCAAACTCGTCTAAAACCCACTGACAAGCAATCATTGTTTATTTAAGTCAGTTAGGACCAATTAGAGCGATTGTGGCTTTTATGCAAGGCTCTTGATGCTAAAACATTTACATAATGGAGCAGCAGATGAGTGGACTTGCCTGTTTCTTTGCACGCTTGCTCTTGTTACGTATTGTGTTCATTCATTTCATGGCAGATGATTTTATTCAAAGCAGCGTTCGAGCTGAGAGTAGTAACGAGTGGTGATGAATAAAAACCCAGAGGGTCCTGAGGCCACTTTTATTAAGATTATTAGTCCTGGATATACAAAATTGTTTAAAGATTGTCCGCACATGATGATTGGACATCACGTTCTGACTGGTTCTACATGAAAACGCTCAATTGTGCAGTTAAGCGTATGACCAGTGTATAGCGGGCTCTTCCACTTAACCAGTTATCTCCGTGTTTACTGACGGCAAGCAGAAAGAAAGCTCCTGGACATCTTGATCTCATCTACCAAAACGACCCAACGAAGCACAGCAGCATGGCCTACATTCCCAGCATGTAGAGAGCCCAGCTTCCTCAGGTCTATCTGTCTGTGTATCTATGTACTCATTGTTAATAAAGTGTACGCTAAAACAAACAGACTAATTAAATTTCATTTTAATTCCACCAACATCACCCACCACCACATATATAACCTAATCCAGCGACAGAAAAACAACACAGGAAATAAGTTCTCAATTTGATTACCAGCATCATCCATATCAGCCTCTGTCTCGTCCCCGGAGGTAATGTGTTTAAACCCGAGTCATCTCTTCAAGCCACCACTGTGCACGTTAACAGCACTAATCATTCTCTAACCTCCTGTAGGAAAGAAATTCGCCTAAATCAATACCCGTTTTCCTGAATTCTATCACAGCAACATCCGACATGTTTTTTTCCCTCTGCTTCACACACTGCCTGAGGTGACATTGTCAGTGCATGTTGAACTACAAGGCCCTGACAGTTTAAAGTCAGAGGTCAAAAACCCATTAAGTGACAGGTCATTTACATCCCTAATGACCTTGTTAATGTAATTAAAATGAAAGGCTGCACTCTAATATGGATTAGATTAAGATGATTTGTTTACTAAGTAACCTCTATGAATCAGCCATAAAATTAAATCCATCTGCCTATCGACAGCTTCTTGACTCTGAAGGTTTGCTCTGGTATCTACATGAGCATCAGCTTCTTTATATCCTGTATAGGTTGTGAGGTGGGGTCTTCATGGATCAGACTTGTTTGTCAGGCACATTCCACAGATGCTCATTTGAGATCTGGGGAATATGGAGGCCCAGTCAACACCATGAGCTCTTTGTCATGCTCTTCAAACAGTTCCTGAACTGCCATTATGGAACACTGCTGACATGAAACGGTTCAGTTGGTCTGCAGCAATGTTTAGGTACGTGTTGAGGGTAACCTCCACACATACGGCAGATTCCAAGGTTTCCAAGAAGAACACCTGACACCTGACTCTCCTGGCTTGTCTTATACCTATTGGACTTCCCATCTTGTTATCATCTCTTCCCCAGGTAAGCAAGATGGAAAAGGAAACGTGATTCTTCAGACCACCTTCTTCCTTTGATCAATGGCACAGTTCTGATGCTCACATGCTCATTGTAGGTTCTTTCAGTGGTGTACAGGGTTTGGAATGGGTACTCTGACCTCTCTGCAGCTACACATCAAGCTGTGGTGCTCTTTATGTTCTGACTCATTTCTATCTCAGCCAGCATTATCCTTTTGTGCTACAGTAGCTCTTCTATGGGATTTGGATCACATGTGCTTGATTTCACTCCCCACATGTACAATGAGCCTTGAAACACCCATGACCCTGTCTCCAGGTCACCAGCTGTCTTTCCTTGGAGCAATTTTGGTAGGTCTTTTTTTTTTTTAATGTTCTGCCCCAGATGACTCAGATCCTTACTCCTGCCCATTTTCCTGCTTTCAACACATCAAGAACTGACTCTTCACTTGGAGCCTAATATATACCATGCCTTTGACAGTTGATATATGTTCTTTACTTCACCTGGCAGTGGTTTTAATTCTATGCTGCTTTTTATGGGTCTTGGAGAATGAATGAAAACTTCGTCTCAGGCGTTTCTCCACTATATGAACATGACCATCAGCTGCTGTGAGCCTCTGAAAATCAATCCTGCATGTTTGTTCTATTCTTTGTCTCCATTGACATGAGCACAGAGTGAGAGTGAGCACCCGGAGCTTGTTGGCATGGTAACATGTCCAGGTGAAAGGGGGATGGGGCCGGAGGAGGGGAGCCCAGCTCATGGGGGAGATGACTGAAGAAAAACAGGCAGGATTCCCTGAGGAGCAAATGCTAAGTAGAGACCACAAACTCCATCATATTCCTGCGAGCATAGGGTCTTCAGGACTTCTTTCTCCATCAGAGACCAGTACCAAGGTTCTAGTTAGATGGTTTTTAGAACATCTTTAAGAACGGGACTGACATGACGTAATGAATAAGGAACTGTTTATGATGTAGAATTAGCATGAATATTGAAACATTGCAAGGGAATCTTTTTGGACCAACTGCTGGAATAAAGTGCCAATGCATTCACTCTTTATTTAGAGAGAAAGAGAGGCTGAAATCCCACTGCAACTCTGTCAGAATTAGCATAATTTTAGTCTCTCAGTGGAACAGCTTTTCATTTTCACATTACTATTGTTGTCCATTTTAAACTCTTTATAAAGTTTTTTTTTGCTGTAGTCAGTATGAACCAATTACTAGATTGATGTTAGCCTGAGCACTTTGTCTAACCTCTAATTTGTCTAACTTTGTCTAACCTCTAATTTAACCTCTAATTTTATTTTAGCTTAGGATGAAGTCCTTCCTTAGCTGTGAGTTCTGAGCAGAACTTTCTTGGCTTGTTGTTTTCCAGAGTTTCTGAGGTTAAGTAGCAATCATTACCTGAAGAAAGGCTTAGCCTCTGTGCTATTCAATCCCAGGGGAGGAGGTGTAGCTTTTTTGCTTTGAAAGAAGGAAGTGTGGCATATGTGCCTGTCAGTCAAAGTGGAGGAGGTGTGGCCTCTGTGCCTATCATTACCTGAAAAGGAGGTGTGGCCTTGGTACCTGTCAGTCTCTCTAGAGCAGGGGTGTCAAACTCAGTTCCTGGAGGGCCAGAGCCCTCAGAGTTTAGATGCAACCCTAATTAAACACACCTGATA
>JAOTRN010000008.1:12613590-12629887 GCA_028566695.1 Bagroides melapterus | reverse complement strand
GATAGATAGATAGATAGATAGATAGATGTCAATTATTTAAAGGCTTCATGCCTCATGTCCAAAATAAGACGGAAGGAAAGGACGTGCTGGATGTGAACTGGATTGTATCTTGCAGACTTTCATGTATTTTTTGTTTTAAACAAAACAATGCAAAACAATCAGGCAGAACAAATGAATTTTACCACGAAAGTTTGTTAAATCCATCAGAGCTGGGTGAGATCAGAAACATCACCACCCTCCTGCCTCCTCTTGAGCTGGATGGTTTGGAGAAATTCACCAACTACAGCATTCAGGTGCTGGCGTTCACTCGGGCTGGAGACGGCGTACGATCCGAGCAGATCTACATTCGAACCAAAGAAGACGGTAAATCAGCAATACCTTACTGATTAAAGAAATACTGTTTATAAAATAACAGTACTCTAAATTATAACTCTCATTCCAAAATGATATGTTAAATCATGTTTATTGTTCTCTCAATCTCTTATTTGTTCTCATAAATGGACACAATAATACTAAGAAACTTGCTTAGATAAACTAGATAGTTGCAACAAGCAGTGCTTGGACCCCTAAATCTCACTGGTATCAGCAATCATTGTGGTTAATTGTTCCTCTTTTCCTCTCTAGTTCCAGGTCCACCAGGTGGCGTGAAGACGGCAGCAGCATCCAATTCAGTGGTGTATGTTTCCTGGCTCCCGCCACTCAAACTAAATGGCGTGATCAGGAAATACACAGTGTTCTGCTCCAGCTCGTATCCCATGGTATGTAGCTAAGAAGTTGCCAGACAAAAAAACAATGTGCATCACGATAAAAGCACACATGCTGTCGTGTTCTAGCTTACACTTCTGATGGAGTCCAGTATCCAGGACAGCTTGATAGATGTGTCCACATTTTTCCAGTCTCACTGCTTTCTCACCTGCGTTTCTTATTTCTGAAGGTGGTGAGTGAGTTTGACGCTGCACCTGACGAATTCCTCCACAAGGTTCAGAATCTGAGTCGGAACAAGAAGTACAGCATCTGGGTGATGGCCGTGACCGCAGCAGGCCGTGGGAACAGCAGTGAGGTCATCACAGTCGAACCTCTTGCTAAAGGTGTGTGACAGTGGTCGGGTGAGATATGAAGGATAATCTTTCCTAGATTATAGGCAAACACTTCTCAATCTGAGAATATCCTCCTTATGTAGAAGCATGGTGGTGGTAGAATTGTGTTTAATTATTAACCAATTAACCCTTTTTATTTGATCATAAATAGTTTATTTTATTACTGTGGTTTGTTTTGTGCAGCTCCTGCCAGGATCCTCACCTTTAGTGGTACAGTGACAACACCGTGGATGCGAGACATTGTCCTGCCATGCAGAGCTGTAGGAGATCCACCACCCACAGTCAAATGGATGAAGGAGAGGTAAACAGATAACCCCTCAGCATCAAGGATGTTGTAGCACACAACACGGAGCATCATATCGATCCCTTGATCACCAGTATGATAGGTATCTTATACCTGTTTGTCTCGTCAGTGGGAGCCCAGGCCCAGCCATCATCGATGGAAGGCGCAGCATCCACGGAAATGGCAGCTTTGTCATCAAGACCGTGAAAGCTGAGGATTCTGGGTACTACACGTGTGTCGCCAGCAATAACTGGGGAACTGATGAAATAACACTGAACCTGCAGGTGCAAGGTAAGCTGGGGAAAATGGGGAGGACTGAATTATCAGGAACAGAATTATAGGTTTTTCACCAATGCACTTGTTCAGTCCCTCCAGATCAGCCTCGTCTCACGGTGACCAAAACGACAACCACGTCTATCACACTGTCCTGGATACCGGGGGACAACGGTGGGAGCTCCATCAGAGGTGTGTGTGAATAAAACATTTAAGAATAGCTGGCTTTGAAAGTTGGCCAGTTTATCAGGAAAAATTCCTTGTCCCAAATGTCAATAATAATAATAATAATAATAATAATAATAATAGTGTAGTGTAATTGTTTTGTGTACAACCCTCCCTCTCTCTCTTGTGGTCAAACCTGGTATAACATGTTAGAGTTAGGGTTAGCTAGCATCTCCCTTAAAAAAACATCTGCTCCAAGAAAAACAAATTAGTTCCCAGTACCATGTAGTACCCCAACATGGTACCCCAATTTTGAATTGAACTGCAAGTGTTTGAAAATCTTTTGTAAAGCCTTTGAGAATGCCTATAAGAGTTTGTGTAAATGTATATATAAGGAGACTCATTTATGTGAACCTCAGTCTATCGGCTTCATATTTAGGAACATTTATGTTGTAACTAGAGATCTTTAAAAAAAAAATTCAAGGTTACACAAATTTCTCAACCAGGTCAATACATGTGTCCATTAAAAATAACCTGTTTATAATAATATGACTAAAGTGAATAAACCGTTATTACCTTATAATACCATGGACAAGTCCTGTCTTTACATAGCCGCTGTTCTTCTTTCTCTCTATGTTCAGGTTACATTCTACAGTATTCAGAGGACAACAGCGAACAGTGGGGCAACTTTCCCATCAGCCCCAGTGAGCGTTCATACCGTCTGGAGACTCTGAAATGTGGCACCTGGTATAAGTTCACCCTAACAGCCCAGAATGCTGTGGGGCCTGGTCGCATCAGTGAGATCATAGAAGCAAAGACTCATGGGAAAGGTGTGTCATATGTAAACACACACACACACACTTTGGATAAAGGTAATAGACTAAACACATGTAGTTTACTTTTCCTCCAGAACCTCAGTTCTCCAAAGAGCATGAGCTGTTCACAAGCATTAATGCCACCTGCGTGCGACTCAACCTGATTGGCTGGAACGACGGCGGCTGTCCGATTACATCCTTCACTCTGGAGTACAGACCTCTGGACAGTCCAGTCTGGACCAAAGCCCAGCGCACGTCACTGACGAAGAGCTACACGCTGATGGACCTACAGGAGGCCACGTGGTATGAGCTGCAGATGAAGGTGTACAACAGTGCTGGGCTGGCTGAGAAACGGGTCAAGTTCGCAACGCTCAACTATGATGGCAGTAAGTAGTGTTTACAACAACAGGAAAGCAACATTACAGCTTGAAGGCTTTAAGATGATTTTTTTGTTTTATTAAAATTTCGTTCCAAAAAAGAATATAAATGCTGCTTTAAAAAAAAAACATCTTTGTTAGACGACATGTGGTATGATTTGCATAAATTTGGGAAAGGAAAACCATGTTATTAAGCATTATTAATGTTTAGAGCAATAAATATTTTGTTCTATAATTCCATAACATCAAAAATACCCTGTTTTCTATGGTATGAATTAAATAAAATATAAAGCTGAAAATCCGTTATAGAAATTTAAAGCAAAATTCACACAGCCATGAATTCAAATTTTCCAGAAACAAACAACAAAAAAAGAGTGAATGTAATTATTTATGTGGTGATATAAAAAGCGTAGCTAGTTGTACTAAATATTATTTATTATATTATTATTATTATTATTATTATTATTATTATTACATACCTTTAAAATTTTTAATTCTAACAGCTGTTGCATTAAATTTAGCGCAGATACCTGAAATATTAATGAAATAAAAGCCTATATATATTATTATTAGTAGTAGTACTACTTAGTAGCTGAAGGGTACGAGACTATGCAGCTGAGTAGAATGTCCTCCTGCACTTCATGCTGTGCTTCTGGACGTTTTTATGAAATCCCCCCATACCGGAACCCTGAGTTCTGCAGCCAGAATGAATTTCTCAGTGGTGTGACTGATCCTCTCATCTGGGACCGGCATGTAATCAAAAAGCCGAGGTTCCTCTCAGAGGTGCAGCCCCCGGCCGTGCTCCATCTTTAACCCTGGAAAAACCCTCGCTGAGTGTTCATGTGCTGATTTCATCTCATTTTGGTGTGGCCTCGGTCTGCTATGTCTTAGTGCCCATTTCTGCAGAAGGTCATATACTGACAGTTAAACTTCCCAACATAAACGAGTTGATAAAAATGTTAAAGTATTTATTTATTATTTATATCAGCTTGTAGAAGCACATTTTAGAATGTTTCAACAATAAATTGTCCATTTTGTCATAAAAGCTAAGATCCTTTACCTAACCTATCCAGGTACCATTCCACCCCTGGTGAAGACTGCAGTTAAGAACCCGGTGAAGAAGAGCAACAATGAGGGCATGAAGATGATGGTGACCATCTCATGCATAATGGTGGGCATGTTCCTGCTCTTCGTCTTGCTGATGGTGCTAAGGAAGAGGAGGAGGGAGCAGAGGCTGAAGAGGCTCAGGGGTAAGAGCTGCTTGTTGTAAATGAGAGTTTACGTTTAATCGCACTGGTGTTTTGTAAGAATATTGTGTTTAAGAAAATCGAGGTTGCTTGATATTTGTTGCTTTGTGTTTGTTTTCTAGATGCCAAAAGCTTGGCAGAGATGCTGATGAGGTAAGAAAACATATAATATATATATATAACAGCTGTTTCACTGGAGGAATTGATTTTGGTTACTGAGCCATTGCTTCAGTTGCTCTTCCAGACCTTCTAAGGATACACACCTTCTTCTAAAGTAGAAAGTGACTGTGCATCTGCTCTGTTTCCTCTCAGCAAGAACACACGGCCATCAGACACGCTGAACAAGCAGCAGCAGACGCTCCGCATGCACATCGACATCCCCAGAGCTCAGCTCCTCATCGAGGAGAGAGACACCATGGAGACTGTGGGTGAGTCCTCTGCTCCTCAACACCTCCACTACTGCAAACTTACAAACTCTGAAATGTCTAACACAGAGTTTTTTGACAGACGACAGGTCGACCGTGCTCCTCACCGAGAACGATTTCGGAGAAGCTGCCAAGCAGAAAACAACCACAGCGACACACACGGTCCACTACCAGTCATTGACTCAGGCCACGGGACCGCTAGTGGATGTCTCAGATGTTCGGCCTGGGACGAGCAAAAGCAGCCTGTCAAGTAAGAAAAAACAAAAATGTAAAAAAAAAATCATTCTACACTTGAACATGGGTGAGCTGTACTGTGACTGATGAAATTATTGTTATGCCGTCAGATCCCACAGCACGGCGAGCGGCTAAACCGGGGCCTGCCGCACGGAGCCGCTACGCTAGTCAGTGGACTCTGAACCGTCCTCACCCACAGGTCTCCACACACACGCTCAGCACGGACTGGAGGCTGGGAACGCCCAGAGTGCCTGGCTCCGTGGACAAGGAGAGCGACAGCTACAGCGTCAGCCCATCTCAGGACACAGGTCAGAGATATTCATATTAATCTTCTTCGGACATGCATTTTTGATGAATGTGGAAATGCTAAAGATTGATTTAAACTGACAGGATATCTGACGATTTTTTTAAATGCTAATGCTAGCTAGCTAACACAAATGAACAAATTTTAAGTCAAGAAATAACTGTTCATAGTCTTTGCTGCTAACACTAGCCAAAGAGCTAATAAAACATCTGGCCTTGGAAGGAAGCTTAGCGTGTCCTGTGTTGTGTCCAGACCGTGCCAGGAGCAGTATGGTGTCCACAGAGAGTGCCTCGTCTACCTACGAGGAGCTGGCACGAGCCTATGAGCATGCCAAGATGGAGGAGCAGCTCCGGCATGCCAAGTTCACCATCACAGAGTGTTTCATCTCAGACACATCCTCAGAGCAGATGACGGCTGGAACCAACGACTACACGGACAGTCTGACATCCAGCACGCCGTCCGAGTCAGGCATATGCAGGTTCACAGCCTCGCCTCCCAAACCTCAGGATGCATGCAGGGTCATGAACATGGCTGTGCCCAAAGCCCACAGGCCAGGTGAGTATGATGAAATGATGAAATAGAAAAACACTACAAAACAATATTAAGTATACTTTTATATCCTCTCTATATATACACAATAAATTGCACACGGTGGTAACTGTGTTGTATACAACTACTGTCCACTTAATTAGGAACACTGATGCCATTCAAGCAATTGTCCTTTCAGCCAATCATGTGGTGGCAGTGCAATACACAATAATCATGCATACTCTGGTCAAAAGCCTTATCCAAAGATGAAAAAAAAAACATGATCTTGAAGACTTTAATCTATGGCGTGGTCGTTGGTGTCAGACAGGTTGGTCTGAGTATTTCAGAATCTGCTGATCATCAGTTTGCACGTAGATGCACCTTGTCAAGTGAGGTGAAGGGACCAAGCTGACAGGAAAACTTCCTTTCTGTGAAGAGATATTTACTTGTATCGCCTCAGACTTTCATGTGCTCCTTGTGTTGTCCTGCAGGGGGCGAGCTGGTGCACCTACCGCCGTACTTGCGCATGGACTTCCTGCTGAACCGGGCTGCGTCGGGCCTGGAGCCACAGAAGAGCCGGTCCCTGAAGCGGCCGAGCCTGGTGCCGGTACCGGTGGAGGTTCCTTCGGCCAGGGAGGCACAGCAGTGGCAGCCCAGCTCCGGCGCCTCCACACTGCCGCAGAGAGAAGCCAGCTCGGACTTGGCTCAAGCTGCCAAGCTCAGCACGTCACAGGAGTCCCTCTTAGACTCTCGGGGACACTTAAAACAGAGCAGCAATCCTTACGCCAAGTCCTACACACTGGTATAACCCAGAAGACATGGACCGGACACACACACAAAAAAAAACACACACACGGCAAAAAAAAAAGAACTCATCACACAGTTGTACATAGAGGCCTTTCCTCATTGGAGGGCCACTGCCGATTCCTTACTTTCTTTTACGCTTTTTTAAACACATGGATTCACTTTTTCAAAAAACAAGAAGAAAAAGAAACACACTCCAGATGGGAGATTGCCAACTTGATTATTATTATTATTATTATTATTATTATTATTATTATTATTATTATTATTATTATATGTTAGCATTTAGTGTGCACTATGATGACTGGGAGCCCATTTTTTTCTACTGAACTTTATTTGTGTAATTAAATTAATATGAGAACACGGAATGAATACTCCAGAGAGTGAGAGAGAGAGTGTGTGATCACCACCGGTTCCAAAGTTGTCACTGTTTTCAGATTTTTAACGTTTAAAAGTTTCACATTTTCTTATGGGTGCATGGGGGGTGACCGGTAAAAACGACAATGATGAAGATAAAGATAAATCTGAAATAGAGAACCGCCGGGAGTTGATCCGGCTTTAAGATTTTTTTTCCTTCATTTTTTTTCACTATAAAATGATCAAATGTAAAGATTTAGTATTCTTATGACTATAAATTAATATATGAATAATATATATTAAATGAGAAAAAAAAATCACCTTTATTTGTGGGTATTACAGGGAAAAGTTTGGATTTTGATTGATTAATAAAAGTCCTTTAGTCACGTTTGCACATATATGGTTTTAGGAAAAAGTTTTGAGTCTCAGTTGCTGAATATTTGTGTCCCACTGAGTTTCCGATGGTGCAATATGGGTTATGAAGAAAAAATAACGGAAATGCTTTCTGCTTTCTGCTGTACTGTAATCGAAAAACCTATGTTGTGTACGAGTTTAAGGGGTGGGTCGAGTTGATCCTGTTTATTCAGGTGTAAATTACCACCGGGTGTTTACAAGGTAACTGTTCACCACTTGTCCGGGGATGGGGGGACGTCCCGCCTCCCTCTGCACTAGGCAAAGTCTGCTTATTAACCCCGCCTCCTTTTTCCTTTGCCTTCCCCTTCCCCACCCCTGTACGGCACACTAGGTTGTGTCTGCAGGGCACTGCACTCTCTCGTCTTCACTAGATTTATTTTGCTGCATTGCAGTGAGGCTCCTCTACAGGGAAATGAAAAACTGAGACAATCCGAAGAGATTCCCCTTAAAGAAACGCGAACGTGATGCTGTGGAAATCTAGGAGAAGGCGTGGCTCTGTGCGACACGCTGCGGCTCTGCATCAGACCCGCAGCTAGGTCTCGCAGAGCACCAGGAATGACTGAGCTGCCGGTATATCTGCTCAGATGAATCTGTTCCCCCTCCTCTCCCTCGTATTTGGTTTTGCTCATTAAACAGATGGTTTTGTTGGACTGTTTTGTTTTGAACAGGATGTGTCACTCCAATAAAGATTTCCCATGCACTTCCAATTGATTAATAAAAGGCTGTTCCCCAACGAGAGCTCTCAGTCTGCTGTTGATAATGAGTTTAAAGAAGGGAGGGGAAAAAATGTGGTGATGAACGGGTGGGTTTTAATCATCATTAGCGTGGGCACACATTTATCTAATCTTATCCAACATGGATATATATATCGTTAACGTTACTACAGGAGCTGCAATAATGAGTTAAAAATTATTTGTGGTGGAAAAAAGAAGGGGGGCAGCACAATTCTAAACTTCTGATAAATTTCATAAAGCCTTATAACGCTTTTTCCCCTGGCACAGGTCAGATTTCCCTCCTAATTAACACTAATTAACAATAGTGCTGGAAAATCTGGAGTCAGATAGTCACCCACACAGCTGCTTCTTAGGTTTTTAGTTATTTTGTTCAGCTTGAGCAGTTTTTGATGTAAGAGAACACTAAAGGTGTCGCACTAAATGTGAAATAACTCATCGCAAAGTTACGACCACTTAAAGCCTTGCATTTAAAGAGCCTCTTTATATGAAAGAATTTATTTGAAAGAATCAAATGTATGATACAAATCTTTGCAAACTAACAAGATTTTCTTGAGCACTATATTTCAACTCACAGATAATTTACAATTTACAATTTAATTTTCATCCTGTTCAAGCAATGTGTACTGAACTAACTGCTTAAGAAATGAAGCAATTTGATTATATGTGCGTCAGAAATCGCTGCACATAAGAACTGGATAAGTTCAGAGGAAGATATTTATGAAACAAATGAAACGGTACGAGATTTTCTGTCTCACTTCACTCTTCCTATCACAAATGAACTTTGGTTGCCATAGTAATCACTAGGCACTCTTGACCAGTATGATACAAGCACACAACTACACAGTTAAAAAAAAGATATCTATGCAAATTCTATTACTGTGTACAAACTGCATCTGTGCCGTGCTTTAAATATTTTTTAATTTTTTGCATTTGTAGCAAAAACTCGATTCTGTCAAGTCTCAGTGACCAACTCATCAACTACGACAACATTCACTCACTCACTCATATTCAAGCTTCAATTCATTTGCATTAAAAAAACTATTGTTTATTTAATCACATATAACTTATTTCTGTAAGTCTGGAGCTGACAGCAGGGATATATTACCAGGAACACGCTGTGAAATCGTTTATTCTCTCCTAAATTGAACCTTCCTCTCAGCGATGTGCTGAATCTGCAGCTCTATCAGACTGGAGCGTATGATGAGGTCGGTGAAGGCAGACGCTAACAAACCAACAGCGGGAGAATGAAAAGGTCAGCAAAGTTGTGATGTAGTGAAAGGTGTAGATCCTGTCTCCTTTCTTTCTTTATTCTTTCTTTCTTTCTTTCTTTCTTTCTTTCTTTCTCACTCTCTCTCCCTCCCTCTTTTCATTCTTTCTTTCTTTCTTAATCTCAGACACCTCACAGCGAATTCTCTAAGATCAAAAATCAGTCCTTGCCCAAATTGGTCTATTGATTATGAAGCCTTCAGCAGCCGAGCCCTCCGCCGGTCGCCTTTCGCCATCAAACATGGTTTTGTGCTCCTAAATCATGCATGTCAGCATAATGAGGAAATGTATAACTCTGTGTGACAAGTGCATCTCCATCGCCCTCCTCGGAAGAGCACGGCAAATTAAGCAGGTCAGCGGAGATTTACACACTGTCACTCCTCTCCGCTATTAACCGCCGCCGTAAATAATGGCTGATGTGCCACATTGGGGCCTTCAGATGTTCCGAGAAGTGCCATGCTGTCACATCCGAGACAGTGATTGCATCTGAGGAATTTTATACCTGCTTTATTTCTTCTAAGCGAGCCATGTTCAAAAGTCACACAGATGAGTCAGTTTGTAAACAGTGGGAAATGTTATTTTAACCTACAGTTGTGAAGTCCAGCTACAAAACTTAGCTACCATGGCTTAACAACTACAACAGTTAGGTTTGTATTTGTTTATTATGTTCTAATACACAGAAATATGCAGTTTGCAAGGATTGAAGAGCATTTCTACTGTAACAAGATTAAGAGCTGCTTGCTGCAAAAGCTTGTCAGAAAGTGAAAGAACAAAAAGAATGTGTGAGATGGAGGAAAGGGGCAGGGCTTCCAGGTGAGTCAGTTCACATCAGTGAGTAATGTTATAGAATATGCTTAGTAGAAGTGGTGTTGCTCAAGTCAATTGAAATGTGGTGTTTTTTTCTTCACATTAAGCATCAAAACGGTAACTGATTTCCAAGTTAATAATGATTAGCAAACTCCTCTTTTTATTTTTTAACCTCCAGTACCTCAAGGTTTTCATACAGGTTGTGCAGAAATAGCATAAAGCTAATTAAACTTCATTTTTGGGCAAATAAATCCCTCATATTTTAAACAGGTACATAAAAATTTGTAAGTAAACAATATAACAGGAATGAAAAAGAAAACTGTTCATATATTAGTAAGAACTATACCTTTAGTGTGTCCGTTATTTTTTCTGAACTGTTAAAACCAAGGAACTTATAAATAGATTAATGAGTTAACTAAAGATTTTGATCCAGTAAAATAGACAATTTACTCATATCGCCCTTAATAGTGTAGATAGGATATATGTTTTGCACTGGAGCTACAAGGCTAATGTAACAGGGATAAAGGACATTATTAGGACACTATTAGCATCACACACTTACCTCAAAACCGTGTCGAGTTGTTCAGAGTCTCAAACAATCTTTGTGTGGATTCTTAACACCTTGTTTATATCACACTAAAATTAGTTTTGTAATGAGCAGACGCAAAAACAGCCACCGATCCACTCAGAAGCTGAATCACTCTTCTCCTCAGGACTTGCTCGGCGGGCTCAGACAAGGGGGCGTGACTTAACGTTTGATGCCTGAATATGTTAGAAATTTTTCGGATGATAATATAACTCACTTTTTTGAGTAGATAAAACTAACATATGCTAATTATGTTTTTATGAAAATATTTTCAAACGCGTAGATCCCACGGGACGGCGACACATATGTCTGCGAGTCGACACTCAAAGTTCAACCGACTCAAAGAGCCATCTGATTGGATATTCCTGATTATTTGTATTCTTGTCCAATGGTTTATTTTTATTTTCTGTTGTATTTCACTGGTTTATTAAAATACTTTGTGCGCTTTTGTCAGTTGGTCTTTAGAGACTTTAAAAAAACGATTCATTTCTTGATTCATCGATTCATCTGTCCACTAGAGCCCCCTAGCGGTCAACAGAATATTGTGCTATTTAGTATAATAGACAAATAATGTATTTTTTTAAATTATTCTTAACAAAAATAATGCATTCTAAATCATTTTGGTCAGAAGGATTTGATTAAGTAACAAATAAAACAATCAGCTGTATATTATCTATCAATGTCAAAATCTTAATCCATTTATTATTAATTTAAACGATGTACATCATCCATGCCAGTCCCTGTGAGTGAGGTGTTACTATAGAAACAAGATTAACTGAATGTACTCTTTTGAGCCAAGAAAGAGAAATGAGTGTTTAATGTGAGCTTTTCCGAGGTAAAGAGAGCTTTTCTCTGATGATTCCTTAAGATCAGTCATAACCTGGTCTGCTTTTTTCCCACTCTGTTGTTGTTATAACAACCAGACATTAAGATAGCTTTATTTCTACTCGACTCTATCCACCAGAGGTCTATATATTCAGTCTCCCAGCTAATTACTCCTTAATCAGTCTCACCTGTCCCTGCCTCAAGATAAAGGAACTTTCCCACTGTCTCCGTGCTTAGTTTTCAGTCTTCACTCTGTGAGGCAGAGACTAAGATGGTATCGGTAATTTTGAACTCAGAGCTATAATCTAGTCTTTCTTCTATGCTTGGTTGGCCTTGCCTTGTCAACTTAGCCGACTCTCAGATGTCTTAGTTCCAAAAAAAAACTATTTTTTTGCCAAAAAAAAAACAAAAATCTTTATACTTCAAAGTTCCATCTTCCTCTTTAGCCTCTTTGAGCAGATAAGGGGTTTTCAGACTTTTTCAGTTTATTTTAACAAATACTCATTTGTTTGGTGTGTGCAATAATTAACATGTTAGTTCTGATTTTGATTTAGATGTAAACAGGTACCTGGGAAGAAATATTTATTGGGATGACCTTAAAATATTACCAATTCAGTCTCCTTTTACGTTTTCTTCATGTCTAATATTGATCCTTGTCTAATGCTCTCAAGTAAGAACTTCACCTCCTGCATGACTTGTCTCCTGTAGGAACCAAATACGTTAATCACATGAATTATTCAAATGAACCCGTTACTTCATCCTGTTTAGTTAAAATATTACCAACTTTCTTCATTTAATAAAGTTGTGACTGAGTGATGAAAGTTTTCTTTGGGTCATCATCAAAAATATGAAGCAGAATCACTTTTTTTTGTGGGGGAGGGCTCATTTTCCATGAACTATGAAGTCAACTTTCTATACTAATTCCTATAGATTATATTAAATGTTCTATTATTTTAGAAACTTTTCTACAGTGTATGCAGTTTCTATGGAAACATTCTCTGAATACCTTCTCTGACAAGTGTTTATGAAAACTTTATAATAAACTTCAAATTTTACTGCAAAGAGTATACTATGTCTACAAAAAAAAACTCTTGTAAAGAAATATTTAATAAATAGATTCTTTCTAGGTCAATTTGGTTGCAAACTGCATAAGATTCAAGAAAAAAGTGTCATGTAAAAAAAAAAATATATATATAGTATATCTGAATGTTGACAAATTTAAAAGCGAAGTCTTTAAAACTGGAACTCAAGTGTGCCCCAAGTGGCCACGAAGTGTTATTACACTCCTGAACTGAATTTGTTCAAGACATCAGGAAGGTTCCTCTTGTAATCTGTTACCTCTAAACCTAAAAATGAACCCTGTAGCTTTCACATGACTGCTTCCTATCCATCCAGGCTTGTGATTGCCTAAAACGAATGACTTTTCCATCGCAGAGCTGACTCAGTAACCCTTGAAATAAAAGTTCCACTTCAGATCTTTGAGAGCTTCCACAAGCTCTGATCCGATCCAGGCGGTGTGAAACATCATACACTATGATGTATATTATTAATAATCTTTTATGTATAAGATATCAGCAGGTCACAACTGGGATTCGTCTGGGACTTTAGCCTTTTCCATGCGGTGACAGAAATTCCATTATGATGATCACTTTACAGTGGAAACTGATCACTAAACCGTCTCTTCCTTGATGGCTCTACATTACTTATATTGGCTTTAAAAATGATTAGCTTAAATCTAATCGATACAGAGTCAGAAGTTTGCTGCAAGCTCAGAAGAAACCACTCTGAGAAAGGATCTGGAGATCAGAATGCCACTAAATGAGATGGAAAAAAAAACAGTAGAAATGCACAACATGGCAACCGTCTGCTCTGTTCTTAAATATTTATTTATTGTAGATCATTTCAAAGTGTTGGGTGGACAGTATAGTGTAGCACGTGGCACGTAATTAATGAAACGTTCCCTCTTTTTTTTCTGAGGAGAAACGATGAAGGTTAAAGCACAAGACACGGTGATGAAGTGTGACAACAAATAAAATAAACCAGTGCACGTGAAAGTGACTCAGTCAGTCGAATAAACAGGAACAGATCGATTTGATTTGCTCTGAATCTTGAGATTTTCCCCATCCCGTCAAATTACACTGAGGTCATAAGAACCAGATATACAGTACCAAACATTCTGCGGTATCTTTTTTCTTTGATTAATAAAACAAAGACATATTACAGGTTGAAGGATTCTTTTAACAATCAGCACTGATGAGCATAAAAAAAAATCTAACAGATGGAAAGACAGACAAGGGAATCGAATCTGAAAAGATCAGGCTTATTGTTCCAGATGGATGGATGAATGTGACAGAAGAAACGATGAATCACTTCTTCAAGTCCCTTTTCCCTCCACCACCACCATAATCCCCACCCTCGAGTCCATGACGGTGCACTTGATTAAACATGCAAACAGCTCAGGGCCGTGTTCAGCCGGCTCGGCTTACGGCTTTGGGTCCTGCTTCTTCTTCTGGTACTTTCTGAAGTGTGACTGGATGGCGACGGCGGCCTTCTCCGTCTCGGGGGCGTCCATGTCGATGTCGAAGTCGTCTGGAGGGACATCCTTCTTGGATGCATCTGTAGAGAAGGTGTGTGTTTGATTTAGTGTTTCTATGATTAAACAAGTGATCAATCAGTTCATCACGCCTGTCCATGTCATATTGTCTTTCCGTTCCGTGCCTAACATACTGGAGTGCATGTAACACGTGCTGGTAGGTTTATACTGTAAATATATGCTGTGGGAATACATCTGGGAGTCGGTAATGATCGCTCAAGGACACTAGACTCTGATCGGAACGTTTTAAATGCTTTTAAACTCCAATCCAATAAGCCAGAGTCATCTGAGCAGTTCAGGTAGAATTAAGCCGATTCCGCATGGGAATCGGCTGATCCGTTCGGACCGACGCCTTCCTCTGCCAAAATAAGACGCCCCTGGAGTACCTCATCGATCATGCTCCATTTTAGAAAGAAGATTCGTGAGGGCCGGGGTGTCTCAGTTGTTCAACTCCTAAATAAACAAGCTGTTGAATGAAGTATTATAAAGGTCATACCTTCAACCCCTGAGGGTTTGCTGAGTCCGGTTGGTGCCCCGGATCCTGGTCTCTGTAACCCAAAAGAAGGAGAAAAGTCTGAAAAGGTAAGAAATGAGCAGTGTGCACAAATCTACAAAATCATCAAATCCAGCTGATAGAAATTGTCCTGTGACTAGAATTTTCATGCTAGGTCTTGTTCAGTGACTGTTTGATCCACAAATATGAAAGCAACCTTATAACCTTGGATTTATTTTATCCTGTAATATTCATCCTCTCATTAAAAATGTATAGAAATCATGAAGAAAAATAAGAAGGTTTGGAAGCAGAGGTTGTGGGTTTAGTTAAAAGAGGCAGTTTGCAGGTAAATTGTATAGTGGTCTTTTGGTTGGACATTTTGGCTACTCGTGAGAAGAAAACACTACAAAATTACAGGTGACTTCATCCTTTATCATCAAACATCAAACATCTCTTGAAAGCTACCTTTATTTCTACACCGGTGTGTTTCACTCGCTAAGCAACAAAAACATCACGGGCAGCACTGTTGCAAAGGTTCAGCTCGCCATGCCCTGAATAATTAATCTGACACTTTCAATGAATTTTAAACACTTCAGTGCAGCTTTGATGCTCTGCAGCTGGAGCAAGAAAAAGAAGGTAAAGAAGACTCTCTCAGCTGTTCGGTAGCTAATTAATGATTAGCATATGTAATAACACTTATTATAACTCCACACTCTCAGCTAAAAAATATCCCCTAGCCTTTCTTATTTCTGTTTTATAATATACCTATGTGCAACAAGCAATCAAAACAGATTAGCTAGCCCAAACAATTTAGTTAGCAAAGATGTTCAGGAAGGAATAAATATTTACACAAGAACAATGAGGCAACATTCTGATTTTTTTTTTCTTTAGCGTTTTTCGATTGTTTTTTTTTCAGTGAATAAAGTTACGTAGCTAACATGATGCAGTTTCTTATCTTAGCAGCATTATATTATCTCGTACAGATAACAGTGCAAGCTAACTGCTAAGATATTCAGCTTATTGTTTCTTAGGTTGATCCCCAAACTAAAGAAAATAAGTCACGTTGTTCGTACCCAGTGAATAAAACGGCTGCCTCTAGTTCAAGATCAAATCTCAGTTAAGTTGCTAACATGTCAGCATGCTAAATACTATGGTGTATGAGGACACACAGGAACTTTCAAACAAACACGGAGGACAAAAAAATGGCGTTTTAGTGAGTCAAATTATTTAGACATTCCAGTGTGTCTTTTCCTGACAGTAATGAATCAAATCGAGACAGTAAGCTAGAATCATTAGGTAGCAGAAACTAGCTAGAACCTCGTGAATGATATGCAGGCTGCTTTTTATCATCTCTTGACTAAAAACACTGCGTTTTATGAAAGCAACATGAGGTAAAACGCATGTGGGAACGTTAAAGAATGTAATAGAACGTGTAATATATGCTGTAGTGGATTATACGACTGTAGCATTCAGCGAACGTCACTACGTCTCTGCCTTCCGATGATGCACTCAAGCTGGCTAATCCCATTTCAAAGGGAACTGCTGTACTTCTGATATTCAGACCATATTAGAGCCATGAAATGAACTCCCATGCACACACACACACACACAAGGTTTTGCATCGAGCCTGACTGCAAAAGTGAGCAACAGAAGAAAAAACAAACAAGTTC
>JAOTRN010000008.1:12502130-12520869 GCA_028566695.1 Bagroides melapterus | reverse complement strand
CTTTGTGCTGCTCACCGTCGGAGTCGTGCTCATGCTGACTGGTAAAGACGTGACACACCCTGTACACTCTCTCTCTCACACACACACACCTGAGTCTGTGTCTCAGTCTGTGTGTTCTTATCTTAGTAATGAAAAAAGTGTTTGTTTAAGATTATAGCTCAGGTTACAGACCCGCAGGTGGTAAATGTTTCATTTTCTTTATTACCCAGTTTCTGTAACAGTTTTTTGGTTAACCTTAAAAGTTTACGCAGTGTTGTTGATGAACATTAGCCGAAAGAAAAAGTTTGTCCTTTATTTTTATCAGTATGGCAGAAAAAAAATAGCAGGCGCTCACATGATTTATACACAGCAACTTCTTTAGAGTTATTCATATTCGTAATAGTAGTTAGAAATAAAGTCATTCATGCTTCTCCCAAAAAAAAGTCTGTGACTCTCTGTGTTGTGATCAGGGAAGATTTCCCCATGGACCGGCCGTTTCTACTCTCTCCTCGACCCGTCCTATGCCAAGAACAACATCCCTATCATCGCCTCCGTGTCCGAGCATCAGCCCACCACCTGGTCCTCTTACTACTTTGACCTGCAGTTGCTGGTCTTCATGTTCCCTGGTAAAGAAACCTCCTTCTTTTATTCACTTTAGAAACTCAAAAACATAACATTTGCATGTTTTTTCATTATCATTTCTTTTATGTCCACAGTGGGTCTGTATTACTGCTTCAACAACCTGTCGGACGCCAGGATCTTCATCATCATGTACGGCGTGACCAGCATGTACTTCTCCGCTGTCATGGTGAGCTCCATGTTTATGTAAATGATCAAACTGACATGATTACAGATTCACACATTTGAATATCTACTTTTATTCACGTTGTACCCAATTCTGTAGGTGCGTCTGATGCTGGTTCTGGCTCCGGTCATGTGCATCCTGTCTGGAATCGGAGTTTCTCAGGTTCTCACCACGTACATGAAGAACCTGGATGTCAGTCGACCGGATAAGAAGTCCAAGAAGCAGCAGGACTCCACCTACCCCATCAAGAATGAGGTGAAACTTTAGAACGGATCGAAAAGGACTTTTCAAATGGCCGAGATGTGACCTTTGGTGACCTGATTGTGTTTCCTCCACATGTTTGCAGGTTGCCAGTGGAATGATTTTGGTCATGGCTTTCTTCCTGATCACGTACACCTTCCACTCCACGTGGGTGACCAGCGAGGCCTATTCCTCCCCCTCCATCGTGCTCTCGGCTCGCGGAGGAGACGGCAGCCGCATCATCTTCGACGATTTCAGAGAGGCGTATTACTGGCTCAGACACAATACCCCAGAGGTCAGCCCCGCCCACTTACTCGCTTCCTTTTTGTATTATTATGCAACATTTTTTTCCCCCTGTTTTTTTTTTTTAAAGCTTTATTTGTTTATTCACCTTCACACCTCAGGATGCTAAGGTCATGTCCTGGTGGGATTACGGCTATCAGATAACTGCCATGGCAAACCGGACGATTCTGGTCGACAACAACACCTGGAACAACACACACATCTCTCGAGTCGGCCAGGTGAACTGCACAGCCTTCTGTAGACCCGAGTTTATTTCTACCATACAATCAGAATATTAGCTGGTCCTAGTGAATCCTAGTGGTTAGATTTGTGTGTATTTCTTATAACGTGTGTGTGTGTGTGTGTGTGTGTGTGTGTGTGTGTGTGTGTAGGCAATGGCCTCTTCAGAGGAGAAGGCCTACGAGATCATGAGAGAGCTGGACGTCAGCTACGTGTTGGTGATCTTTGGAGGTCTGACAGGATATTCATCAGATGGTACGTGATCCTGAGGATAAATCAGTAATACAATAAAAAGGAAAAATTGGATTTAATTATTTATTATTTCAAACATAATCACAAATATTCTATTAAGTAGATAATAATTCATTTTAAAGTCAGCTTTTTATGAACTGACTTTTCAGTTTTATTATTTTTATATATATTTCCTTGGTTATTTATATTAAATCTAATGGAATTCCGCCTGCATTCTGAAAATTATCATGAAGCTAATTTGTACTTAGTTTTTTAAAATAAAAAATCTTTTTAAAAATTTATATCTAATTGTTCTTGTTTTTTTTCCCTGTTAATTTTTTTTTTATTATTAAATTTTTTGTTACATCACAATATTGTTTACCTTTTTGGTAACTTTCTGTTACATTTGACTTTTTTATATTTATGTTTTTTATTTATTGTATTTATATGTATTACATTTTACTTCATTGTTTCTTAAATATTACTATTAAATACTTATTTATTTATTTATTTATTTGTTTATTATTTTGTGATTATTTTTCTCAATGATCTTTCTAGACATAAATAAGTTTTTGTGGATGGTGCGTATCGGAGGCAGCACAGACACGGGGCGGCACATCAGGGAGCACGATTACTACACTCCTACTGGAGAGTTCCGCGTGGACAGGGAAGGATCTCCGGTTCTTCTCAACTGCTTGATGTACAAGATGTGCTACTACCGATTTGGCCAGGTCTACACCGAGGCCAGTGAGTGTCTCTGTCCAGTCTGCTTTTAGTTTCAATTCACAACACACTTTTTTTTTAACCCACGAGCTCTTTGCAGAACGTCCTCCAGGCTATGACCGTGTCCGTAACGCTGAGATCGGCAACAAAGACTTTGAGCTGGACGTGCTGGAGGAGGCGTACACCACAGAGCACTGGCTGGTCAGGATATACAAGGTAAACATCTCTAAACATCTCTGCAGCTCATTTCTGTCAAGTCCAATGAAGATTTACTGATGAGTCTGTTCTTCTGTCCAACAGGTTAAAGACCTGGACAACCGAGGCCTCTCGCGAACGTAAAACCCAGACACTCAAGTCACAAACACACTTACACACACAAACACACACACACAGCACTGAACACCTTCCCCTGTGATCTGAAGAACAGTGTGGATATTTTTTATACTTCTGTTGTGATTGCAGGAAAAGATTCTATTTCCTTTTTTATGATTTACAATGTGGTGTTACTTTTTTTTTTTTTTGGAATGAAGTGAGACTTCAAAACATCCAGGAAAACGTCAGTATATGTTTCTGCAATCAGTGACCAACCAAATGATTTGTCTACCAATGGGATAATAAATGAAGTGAATGGGATGTGTGTCTTTTATTATTATGGCCAAAGGAATACAAACAAACAAAAAAATGTAATGACTGAGGCTTCAACTTAGTGATGTACACAGTGTAATACACTTTTTATTATATTTGCTAATCTCCTGCATCACTGCTTCATATGGTTCTTTTATTGCTGTTTTCTTTAGTGTCCTAGGAAAATAATTAGTGGTGTGATGAATCAGTGTGCTTTTGTAATCTAGTTGTTTAACCATGGCTTGGAAATGATTGACATTACGTATGTAATATGCATTTAAAAAATATACTTATATAAAAAGCAAAACGGTATATTTTTACGAGAAAGGTAGACTTTCATTCATTTATTTCTTTAATTTTATTACTACGTTTATCTTTTCATGTGGAGATCCATTACATTTTAATGAAAATACAAATGAATGAATAAATACATTATTCTTTTATACATTATAAGAATATAATCAAAGTGATTAAGAATTGTAAAGTCATTTGAACTAAATCCGTTTCATCAGTAGTTGTAGTTTTGATGAAAGCGAGTAGCGTCCATTTTGGCGAAAGATGACGAAAAGACCTCTGGACCAATCAGAACTCGCCGTCTCATCCGGGTCTCTGATCCGAGCTGTACAGACTATACCAGCTAATAAACAAGGACGATGGTTGTTACGTAATTAAACAGCTTCCAGGTTTAGTTATTTATGGGGAAACGGTATATTTAGGGCTACCTTGTCGTACTCACTTGCAGGATCGAGAGCTTCTACACGCCACGCTTTCTAGACTGAAAAACGGAGTGCTCATGGGACATGTAGTTTTTAAGACGCAGCATGACCTCTCGAAAAGAAACTAATACAACGTGATATGTCTGGACAAACGTTATTGGTTGCAGATAATGTTGTCCATGTGCAAGTCCGAAGTCCACTACTAAAAAAATAATTTGTAAATGATACCACCGGCTGAATTAATGTAATGACTTAATACACTTCCGGGAGTAACGTAATGAGGTGTGGCGTGACGTGAGCAAAGGGGCGGAGCTAGTTATGCACGTCGTGTGAATCCTCTGCTTGAGAGTCAGTTGAAGATCACAACGGGAAGGAATCGGTCTACTTTACGATGTCCATTTGGCAGAAAATCCTGTTTAATGGCCAGAGATACAAAGCGCTGGCTTTAGTCAACTCTAATCGCTGCAGCTTTGGAGTAAAAAGCAGTCGTAGCTTCAGTACAGGGAGACATGTGCGGAAAGATTTCATCACGGGTGAGATCGAGCTGTGCAGCTGCATGCTGTAATCAGGACTTTATTATCGATCTGTCAGATGAAGATTCACATTCACAGCCGATTCACAGCTCATTGATTATACGCAGATTTTGTTTGAATCTGAAATCTTACAAATCGGGTCTTTATTTCTGTGTGGGTGGATGTTTAACTACAGACTTGTTTGTTTCCTTCTTTCATCACTTTCATAATCCTGCACATTTGCGCCAACAAAACGTTTTCCATCTTCCTTCCTTCCTTAACTTTTTTCCTGCATTGCTTCCTTCAATCCTATCATCCAAGCTTCCTTATTTTACTCTGAGATTCCTGCTGTTCTTCCTTTCTCCTCCATCCCTCTCCTTCACTTCTCACCTTCTAATTAGTGATCATGCTTCTATCCAAACTTTAGATCTTCCTCCTTTCTGAATGAAAGGAGAGTTATCTTGGTTTCATAACAGTGTTTTTCCAGCTGGAATAAACGTTCAGAACGGCGAAGGCGCTGAAAGGCAGGGCGTGATTAGTTTCCTAAATTCACAACATCAAATGTATGAAAATATTTTTCTTTCTGTATATTTTAACTGATGATCTGAATGAAATCTTGTCTTGATTCTGTAAACAGCTGTGACCAAGAACTTTTCCCTAAAACATATATTTTCCAGAACGTTTCTTGATTTTTAATTTGTTTTCATAAAAGAACTGAAGATGATGAAAAAGAGATCGACACGTGCAGAGATTAATTTCTTTTTTACGAATCGCCTGATAAACAGTGAGAAGAGTATTGGATTGTTCTGGTCTGTAAAGAAAGAGCGTAAAGAAAATGAATATATATATTTTATTTCCTAGATCTTGAGAATGAGTTTAAAGCGTTTCGTGAGAAAGCCAAAGCAGCGATGCCGGGCAGTGATTGGAGCCCGATCGAGCTGACCCAAGGCCTTCCACCTGAACGCGCCGACATCGTGATCGTTGGAGGTGGAGTGATCGGTTGGTCCATCGCTTACTGGCTGAAGAGGAAACTGAGGTCTCAGGATTCTCTGAGGGTGCTGCTGGTGGAGAAGGATCCCACCGTGAGTCTCTCTCACCTGAACCACATGAACTCTCAAAGTTCTGCGTTTTCTTATTTCATTTTTTTTTCATTTTTTTTTGTCCTCAGTACAGCCAGGCCTCCACGGTTCTCTCTGCTGGTGGAATTCGGCAGCAGTTCTCTCTAAAGGAGAACATCCAGCTCTCTCTGGCCTCCGCTAACTTCATGAAGAACATAAACGTAATCCTTCACTGCTCCACTCACGAGTTTATCAGGAATATCACGAGACGTGATCCTCGCTCTGACCAGACCACCTTCATGACAGCAGTGATGGTGTGAGAGTGGTTTAGGATTTGACTTTAATTCTGTGCAGGAACATCTCGGCGTGCTGAATGAGGATCCCATCGACCTGCAATTTAATCACTCGGGTTATCTTTTCCTGGCCAGCGAAGCGTCGGCGCACGTTATGGAGGAGAACTACGCCGTTCAAAAGTGAGCAGCGTTAATTAAAATGAATTTAAATAAGAGAGCTTTATATCGATGGGCCAACTTTAATCCAGTTATTTATCATTGTATTGAATCTATATTCATTCATCTGTGTTTTATATATTAGAGAAGTCGGGGCTGAAGTCACCCTGCTGTCACCCTCACAGCTGAAGGAGAGATTCCCCTGTCTGAACACCGACGGCGTCGCTCTGGCCTCTCTGGGTTAGTTTTTTTTTTTAGTGTTTGGGTCCCGGTGAATGTTTTTTAAATTCTTTTACAGCCAGTTGATGATGTATTTCCCCAATAGTAAACAATATTTTATAGTTCTAGAGCTATTGTTTTTAGTGCATTAAGCTGTGTTTTATTTCCACAGTCTGCCGCTGTTAATTTAAATCATACGCTGTCGAATTTTAGACCGTACCGATCTTCTTCTCTTCACCAGGACTTGAGAACGAAGGCTGGTTCGACCCTTGGACCCTCCTGAATGGCTTTAGACGCAAAGCCATGTCTATGGGAGTGTATCAGTGCTTTGGAGAAGTCACAGGTTAACTTTGGTGTTTTTTTTAATCCTTTTTATATAACACATTAAAAGCACCCTGACATTTGGCTGGCCGTTTGTAAACATCTGTTAATCATCACGAGAATCATGTGGGCTTGTGAATTTTTTTTTTTTTTAGGATTTAGATGCTGGTCACAAAGTGCAGAAACCATGGACGGAGACCTTCTGAACATAAAAAGGATCAAATACGTTAATGTGAGTTTTATCCCTTGAAGAAAGAACCAGAGCTCTTTAATAATATAGTGGATATGGAAGAAATATCATGTTCTCCTACAATACACAACAGTTAGCCCCGCCCATAGAATCTGATTGGTTAAAGAGAAAACTATTGTATCCTTATATTTTACAAAAGTTAGCCCCGCCCACAGAATCTGATTAGTTAATGAGAAAAATATTGTGTCCACATGCCTTACATATATCAGATAGCCCCACCCACAGAATCTGATTGGTTAAAGGGAAAATATTGTATCATTATTCATTACACAACAGATAGCCCCGCCCACATAATCTGATCTGTATCTGATGAGCTCATGTGTGATACTGTTCCAGGTTCAGATGCCTAACAGTTTGGAGTACCAGCCTGTGGAGTGTGCTGTCGTGGTGAACGCGGCTGGTGCTAGCTCAGGAAAAATCATCGACATGCTGGATGTCGGACACGGGCTGAAATCCGCCGCGGCGGCCTTTCGGTTACCTGTGGAACCCAGAAAGAGGTAGCGCTAACACTCAATGATATCACCTTCTGATTCAATCAGAACCTGATGTTCCTTTTCTCTAAGCTCATGAGGGTGCGTCTGTACCCCAACAACCTGCAGGTACATTTACGTGGTACATTGTCCTGACGGTCCGGGCCTAGAGTGTCCGTTTCTGATCGACTACTCTGGAGTTTACCTGCGGAGGGAAGGCCTCGGAGGAAATTATATCACTGGGATGTCACCGGAGGAGGTGTGGCTTACATCTAATGTGACAGCTGTTTTAGGAGAATTCCAGAGTTTTGCAAAGATTATTTTTATTATAGTTTGATTTATTTATTCATTATGTCAAATTATTGAATAGAATTATTTGAGAATTTCTCCTAACACGTTCCTGTACGTTCTTGTTTGTTGACCTGCTGCAGAACGAGGAACCGGACTGCAGTAACCTGGATGTGGACCACGAGTTTTTCCAGGAGAAGGTCTGGCCTCTTCTGGCACACCGACTTCCTGCGTTTGAGAGTCTGAAGGTGAGAAAAACTGCAACAAACTGAGACCCAAATCACATTTATCTATCTGATTATTGATAACCGAAGTAAATAGAGTGATGAATAATGATTATTTTGGTCAGGTGTCGGGAGCATGGGCGGGGTTTTACGACTACAACACGTTTGACCAGAACGGCATCGTGGGTCTGCACCCGCTGGTCAACAACATGTACCTGGCAACGGGTTTCAGCGGACACGGACTGCAGCAGTCTCCTGCCGTGGGACGCGCCGTGGCCGAGCTCATCCTGGACGGTGGCTTCAAGACCATCGACTTGAGCGCCTTCGATTTCAGACGCATCCTCTCTCAGGAACCCATGCTGGAGAGGAACATTGTGTGAAAAGAAAATAAATAAATAACCAAGGGCTGTGAACTGAGGGCTGTGTAAAGTGCAGACAGATCAGTTACCCTTCACTCATCCTGTACAATGATCTTTACTGAAAAAAGTCTGCTTCATTTTCCAGCATTTTATACAACACTCTGGATGAATTTTACAGGGAAAACTGAACGGAGAGGAAATCTGGAATCATGTCTAGTGTTTCTAAATCTAATTTGGTTGTTCCAATAATTTTATTGACTATAATTGATTTAATTTCCAGTTTGTGTGCTGGAGAATCGATTGTGGATGTGTTTTAGCATCATAATAAAATTCCAAAGAAAATTTAAAATGCTGCGGCTCATTTCTGACTGGAATGCAAAAGTTTACACACCCTTGCATGAAACATGGTGCAGACGTTCATTCCAAGAGTGGCACATATGTGTATTATCAAAGTGTGTGGACTTTTTAGATAAAAGTCAAAAGTGTGTGAAAAAAATACATTATTATTAAACTGTGTTAATTGTGTAAAGACTATAGTGTTATACCAATCTTTACCACAAGGTGGCACGTAACAAAAGATCAGACAGGCTGTAAGATTTTAAAACCGTACATTTTAATCATAAAGCTGTACCTGAAGACCTTTTTTTTTTATTTTACACAAAAATGTAAAATTTTAACGACACTATTTAGGCCTTAAATTGGAAGTGTGGTCTAATTGTTATTGTAGTTATTGTGCTTATCAAATGAATATGTCTTTCTTTTTTTTCTTTTTCTTTGTTCATTTAAAACAGTTGTTTGTACTCCTTAAATAAATAAATTAATTAATTAATTAAAAAAAAAAAAAAAAAAACAATAACAAAAATAATATTTATATTTTTCTTCTTAGTCGTCATTGATCCTTTTGGGTCACGTGAACAAAATGGCGGCCACACAACATAGCGGAGAGTCTGAAACACAGATAGCAGGAAAGCGACTCAAGACCGAAGAACATGATGGTGAGTCCGCACCTGAGATGTCTGTCTCGGGCTTTGAAGTTGGACGGATTCTCCGGGACTCAGCCAGAGAGAAAAACATTTTCGTGCATGGAAAGGTACAAAGCGAGAAATAGCGGGAAGACATTCTGTTAGCCTGATAGCTAACGCTACTCTTGGGTTGCATCTCAAATAGATGTTTGTTGTCTTAGTGCACTAGCTAGTGTGGGAAAGAATGGCTTCTACGCCCTTTGTAGTGCACTATGCACATCTGACACGGAGCCGTTTAGGAGTCGGCTGACATTATTACTATTAAGTTGCAGAGCGTTTATGATATAAGATTGCATTTTTATTTTAAGTTAATTTTCCAGATGCAAACAACTCAATAGTTTTGAGTTAAGATGTAAAGATAAGACAAGGAGTACTGTTTCACATTATTTCTCCCTTTACCAACATTTCTTCAACTTAGATTTGAATATATAACATTCATTCTTTTATTCTCCATTCAATCTTCTTCTGGCTCTGTATGTCTTCATCTTTCATTAGATTGACAACCAGGAGGCCATTATCATCCTGGAAAAAACACCGATCACACAGGACGTCCTTCCAGAGATGTTGAAGAAGAGCACACAGCTGCTGGAGATGAAGAACGACATCTACAGCACCTACCAGCTCCAACCACCTCCGTATCTCAACGGTAAGAAACCTTGACGTCCTTCAGACTGATATCTGATCCTGGGTAAACTCTAGCTCGGCAGTGGGTTTCGATTTGAGGGATTAACGGTGCATTTTCCGCTGCAGATGTGTCTGACGTTGGCCGATATGTTGACATCTAGCTTGCACGTTGCTTAAGATAAAGGTTTTTTTATTTGCAGGAGTTAAGACCACTGTGATCTGCCCAGCAACGGAGAAACACGTGAAGAAGTATCAGCGTCAAGAGACGTTCCTCATCGAGGAGACGGAGGAAGATTATCAGTCCATCACACTTCCATATATTAACAGTCAGAGCTTCAGCGTGCAGGTCAGTCATGTCTCTGTACGACTCCCGTCACCATTTCAACCGACATTTAGATTCACACGACGGTTTTTGTTGTGTTCCTCACGAGAAACTCCTCTTTTTTTGCTTTTTTCTTGCAGTGGGTTTACAACATCTTGGAAAAGAAAGCCGAAGCCGATCGGATCGTTTTCGAAGATCCAGACCCGCGAGACGGTTTCGTTCTACTTCCAGATTTCAAATGGGACCAAAAGCAGGTTTGTGAACATGTGAATGTAAATGACTGAAATGATTAATTCACTGAATATGGAAGCATGATCAGATCACAACAGACTTAATGCTCTGTTCTGCTTTATCGTTGGCATAAAGTCCGAGTTTTATTTTATGCAGGTTGACGACTTGTACCTGATTGCACTTGCACACCGAAGGGATGTGAAGAGCTTGAGAGATCTCACTCCTGATCATCTGCCTTTATTGAGAAACATCCGGGAGAAAGGACTGGTGAGTGTGAAAGAGGAAACACAGATAATGGAAACAGTTAAGATGGGTGTAAAGAATCGTTTCTTTATATTAAATATTAAACAAGTGCGTCTAATGAACCAAGGTTATGCTGGCCAGCTGTGTATTTACGGGGCAATAGCTCACGGCAAGTGGTAGAATACGTTTAAAATACCCCCTGACTCCTAACAGGAGGCCATCATGAAGCGCTACAGCGTCCCTGCGTCCAAACTCCGAGTCACACTGCACTACCAGCCGTCCTACTACCACCTCCACGTGCACTTCATCACACTGGATTATGAAGCTCCGGGGTGCGGCGTAGAGAGAGCTCACCTGCTCAGCGACGTCATCCAGAACCTGCAGGACCAACCGGAGTACTACAGCAAACACACGCTGACCTTCCCCATTCGTGCAGATGACACGCTGCTGAGCAAGTTCAGAGAAGCTGGAAGAGTCTAGACTTTTACTTCTGTAATCATTCTGAGTGTGTGTATCTTTACTGGAAGTCTTCTGTCATTTGTCCTGGTTTTGTCTTTACGCACACGTGTGTAATATAATGTCTTTTTTAATTTTTCTAATAAAATATTGAAGGTTTTCCCATGTGGTGTTCTCTCCTACTAATATTTAAGTTTATAAACTTTCTCTCTCTGTGCCTATAGCATCACATTTGAGCAGCAGTTTTATTCATGATGATCAGCATCCTTAATTTCCCAGTATCGCCACTCCTTGAACCGATGTCTACTGGGAAAGCGATAAAATACTCTATGCTCTCTACATAGAAGCTCTCTAAACTCTGCTTAAAAATACAGTTTATTCATTGTGCATTAAAGACATTTTACTTCACCAAAAAGTTTATATATATTTAAAAACACTTTCTGTAATTATAGGTTTAACTGATCCCTCATGTCTTTTGAAAATGTTTGGATTGTGTTGCGTAGAGAAACGAAGAAAAAGTGCGGCAACAAAAGAAACGATTGAATCGTTAACGCTGGTGGAAGAAAACTGCTGTTTAAATATCGATGATTACAAATAATTTACGACTTTCTTTTCCTTCTGTACCGTTTGAGCTCTCTGTATATTCATACGTCTCCAAACCGGTTTCAACCAGATCCCTAGGAGGTAGGAGCCTCGTCCCCGGCTGTGCAAAATTCATTGAGTCGCAAAGCCGAGGGGCCTCTTCAACAGAGTTGCGGCCTCTTTTGAGGAGTTCAAACTCGTCGCGCACACACACGCTCCCACACACACACTCTAATCTCTTTCAAAAACTCTTTACAGCTTCATAAAAGGAAGCAGATTCTATAATCAGATTATAGAGTGTGGGTTTTTGTCATATTCTGTTAGAATGTGTATCTCTACTGTATGTATATAATAATTAAATACTCTGTTTAAGGCGTCGTGCATAACGTGACACTTCAACTGCGTACGGTTCGACTCCTTTCGGGTAATTACGCGACTTCTGATGTAGTTTAGAGCTTTCGCAAACAAAAGCAAGCTGTATTGATTTCCTCTCTCAAGTTATTGTTCTGCATACATTTGTGTCCAATATGCAAGGAAAGCAGAGTGAATACTTATGCATTGTACGTAAAACTTTATTTCTATAACCGACTTATGGAAAGTTCTAGAGTTCTGAGAGCGTGGACGTGAAAGAGGGGTGTGTGGGGTTTTGAGAATAAAAGCAAGTGTGATTGAAGGATAGCTTTGTGAAGGTGTAGTCCCCTCATGGGTAAACTCCAAGCAGTAGGGAGGCTCTTTGGAGGGTTTTTGTTCATTTTTTTCATTATTTGGGAAGAAGCCATGTACACCAAAAAATGTTCAGTCAGTTCAAGGTAGCAAAGTTATAATTGTGTGTGCAGGTTTTTTTTATTTTGCTGATTTTTAAGATTATGTAAAAGGTTTTGAAACACTTTTCCTCTTTGTAAACAGTGTGGCATGCGCCTTGGATTAGGGCATTGCAATGCGGATTACTTTTTTTTCGAGGTACCCCGATGGTGTTGTGCTAGACGGAGATGTGGAAGGACAGAACGTTCATCTCGTCTTAAATTTTTGTCTAAAGCTTTAGTTAAACTCGCTTGTGTCTGGTAGATCTGCTGCTAACCTCTGTGTGAGTGGAGGTAAGTTACTTGATCTATTGAATCTCACTAATCAAGATGGTTGCTGATGTTTAGTAAATCTCCAAAGGTTAATCTGATTGAAATGAGAGTTGTGTTTCATTCAGACTCTGAAGTTTGTGGGAAAAGAGTATTACAGTAGTATCAAATGATAGCAGAATGTCTCTACATGAATGTTTGCTTCTTTTTCCATGAAAGGAATGTTGCAGTTCATCCGCAAGGAAGTTCATGATCACGTAGCGGATCGAAGGATTCGACGGACTCGGCTCGTGACCAAGGACGGCCACTGTAACATTGAATTTGGCAATGTTGCGTACCACAGCCATTTTGCTTTCCTGATGGACTTTTGGACCACCTTTGTTGAGATCCGATGGCGTTTTGTTATACTTTCTTTTGTCGCTGCTTTCACGGGAAGCTGGTTTGTTTTTGGCCTGCTGTGGTACCTCATTGCCAAAAGCAACGGGGACCTGGAGGGAGAGAACATTCCTGATGGCCATTTAAAATGTATCGAAAATATAAATGGTCTCACAAGTGCCTTTCTTTATTCCTTAGAGACCCAGACGACCATAGGATATGGAGGACGTGCTTTAACAGGTCACTGTGCCGAGACTGTAGTCCTTCTCGTCATTCAGTCTCTAATGGGTGCCATTATAAACTGCTTCATGTGTGGTCTGATTCTGGCCAAAATCTCCCTCCCGAAAAATCGTGCCAAGACTGTTACCTTCAGTGACACGGCTGTGATCTGTTTGAAAAACGAAAGCCTGTGCTTACAGATCCGTGTTGCCAACCTTCGGAAGACGCTGCTTATTGGCAGCCATATTTACGGCAAGCTCTTGAAAACCAGTATCACCACAGATGGAGAACCTATCATTCTGGACCAGGTCAATGTTGACTTCCTGGTGGACGCTGGTAAAGACAACCTCTTCTTTGTTTGTCCGCTGACGCTGTACCACGTAATTGACAGTTCTAGTCCATTTTCAGAGATGACTACTGATACGCTTCAGCAGCAGGACATTGAGCTGGTGGTCTTCTTGGAGGGCATGGCTGAATCTACAAGTTCCTCCTGCCAGGTTCGCACGTCCTACATCCCACGTGAGATCCAGTGGGGCTACTGCTTCCTGCCCATCATCTCGCGAACCAAAGGAGGCAAATACCGTGTTGACTTTTCAAATTTCTCCAAAACCGTTCCAGTAGCCACACCTCACTGCCCCAGCTGCTATCTAAATGAACCCAACAAAGAACTTCACCAGCATGGACATCAAGGTATCGAAAACCCTGTGTTTGAGGTAGTTACTACTGAAGATTTGGTGGACAATGTGCAAATGTAGAAACTTAGAAATAGAAGGCTGGAGAAACTGTGTACATGTTAGTGCTTTCCCTGCTGTGACACGCCCATTTCAGGTAGGGTGCTTGAGCTGGGAAAATGCTAAAACATGCTGGACAAGGTTGGGAACCTGTGGCCTTGCTTTGGAACAATAAAACATGACTGAATCTTGAGTAGGTTTAGGATTTAGCTGACAATTCATTAACAGTTTGCCAGTATAGAATTGTTCTGATTATCTTAAGGATAATTAAGGTGTTCCTCAGGGTTCTGCACTAGGGCCTATCCTGTTTTCAATACGCATTTATTCTTTGAAATATAACAAGAGTTTAATAAGCTAATCTTCACAGCTAAAATATATCTACTGGCTTTCCATTGCAATTTACTGTTTAAAATGAATCAAAATTGTATTTGTCTTTACATAAAAAGCTTTTGCCTTTTTGCAAGTATTTGGGGCTCATTTTGACTTGATCAGCAGCGTATCAGCATGAATGCCACATTACTCCTTTGGGTTTTCTCTTCCCTGATTGTTACTGATTGCAAAATTGCTTTCAAATACAAGTCCTGAAGTTGACCCCATTCTATTTTAATCGAAAATAAATGCATCTAACAAATGAATCATTTCATTGAGGTGGTTTGTGCAATTATCCGAGATTTTCGGTCATTTTTGCTTAGTGCAGCAATAGCTCAGCAAAACATACAAATAGGCATTCATTCTAAAATAAATTTGCCATAAAACATATTGCCTTTATTGTGCATGTATCACATTTTTCCAGAATCTTTGTATGTGAAATTCCATTTCTCATAAAGCCCATCATAGATCTTTTCACATTGCTAGAAAAAGGAGCAGCTCGGGTTATTAGTTTGGCGGCACCGAAGCAGTTTTAGAAAAGTCTCCATCTTGTGAGCATCCTTTTTGAAGCAGGTCAAGACCGTGTAGTCCCTTAGGACATGCTCTGCCATGGCAGGAGCAACAATGTGGTGTGTCATACTCTCGTTATTTTCCAGCTCCAGACTTCCTTCATCCAGCATCTGTGCACAAAAATGAAACCCTTAATGAATGCAGAATATTAGATTCTTTGGTTACTTTTGATCAAAGGGACTTTGCTTGGGATATCATGGAAAACACCCCACTGTTTTTTGAATGTACCTTACTCATAAGGACAAGCACCCCGTGCTTAAGGTTAATCAGCTTGGTTGACATCCAACTGGTCTTGCTGAGGAGAGAGCCGGGGGCGTTGTCGTACCTGTCGAGAGAATCCTGCAGGTCAGCGAGGGGATCAATCCAGAACTGAACCAGAATCAAGACTGAGTGGAGGAGCCATTTGTCCTGCAACAATGAAGAACCCGCAGATTTTCTCAACAAGTCCCTCAAAGCATTTCCAACTCAGACATCTCTCATAAATGGACTTCTCAATCAGAGCTCTTTATAATATCGTGGAACCTACCGAAATTTGCTGAATTTCAAGCTTGGATGTAGGGACGTGTACAAGATTGGACGTGCAAGAGTTGCCTCCAAGGCCTTGATGAGCAGATATCGCTAAAGGGATGAACATCTCCTCCTGCAAATCAGGAAGCTGTTGATTATTGATGCATATTTATCAAAGGCAGAATGTAATATTCGAGTCTGGCTTAGTGGCAGCTGTGGGATTTGTAATCAGAACCCTTAGAATCTGGTCACTCTTACAAATAAACCTTCAAAATCCTAGATGAGCAGTTGAAACTGGGTTCTCAGTATAAGAACTGTAAACCTGAACCTGTCCTGTGCAAAGACCTGGTATACTCTCATGTTGTTTTATGTTGTTTTATAAAACTTTAGATTCTGCAGGTTTTTTTTGGATCCTGAATGTCTAAAAAGACCTCAGTCTTAAGACACACCTCTACATCTAACCTTGTTGTAGGTCCTGTTGTAATCAGAAGATAAATTGGAGGTTAAATCAAGTGGCTGAACTTCCCCATCATTGGCTTAGGTGAACAGCTTTCAAAGCAGTTCTCCATAGGGTTCTTTGTATACTTCAGGGTTTATATTTAGAATTCTAAAATGGTTCTGCTCGGAACTTTCTTCGAATATTGTCGGGTCTATGCAAGAACCATTACAGGTTTTGAAGAACTTTTCATAGAACTTGAGACATTTTTATCAAGTAATCATTACACAGAGCTCCTTCACATCCTTACGCTCAATTTAACCATGTCTGCATTTACTCACAAACAATGTTCTGGCCTCATCTGAGATGCGGTAGATGAGCTCGGCATGCTGGATAGCTCGATCCAGAAGTTTCTCTACAGAAATCGAGCATCGCCCTCCTGTAAGATCGTGATCGGAGCACTCCAGAGCCGAGCCCAGTAATCCGTTTACAGAGCATAGCAAGATTCCTATCAAAACCTGTAGAACTGCAGCACAAAGCCAAAAATATAATATAGAAAAGTTTGTTACATGTGTGAGCCAAAGTATTACATTAAAATAATCAATGACAGAGTGGTGTAACCAAGTTACAGTTAGGAACTTGGATTATCTTATAATTATTTAGTTATTTAGTTTAGTTATTTAGACACATCATGCTTTCATCCATTTATAGTTCTGTTGAGGCACATCCACAATACAAGGTCGTTATCTCTTACGTTCTAGAAGTTATAAACTGTCAGAACCTTACAAACCTTTCTTTTTTCATTCGTTTGCTTTAAAAAAGGGTATGAATTTAGAAATCTGCTCTGTCCTGAAGAATTTTGTGTCAGCAAACCTCCTGAAAGCCCTGACACTGGAGACTCCTTCCTTTTAAATGTTAATTTAACATATTGGATCCCTGTTATACGAGTTCACATCACTATAAAAACAATATGAATTAATTTGCTAATAAACCACTGATAGGGCTGCTGTTATAGAAACTAATCAGCACCTTTTGACCAATCCCCAAGAGTAAAGTCGATACTGTACCTTTGGTCTTGTTCATGATTGTAGAACGTAAGAAGAGTTTTGTCTAAATTCGCCACTGTACCTGTGCTGTCGTGGTCCAAGGACCTTTTATACACCGTCTCCTTGATGAATAAATGTAAGTGGTAAGGTGATAGTTTGGGTCACGGATTGTCTGGATCCATGATTTTATGCAGCGTTTCTGACACTGGCAAGTGAATCCTGTTACATTATACCAGCTGTTATTTCCCAATAAATACAAAAATATCAGATTTAGCGCAGATAAAAAGTTAAATCAAGGTAGAAATACTGACTTATTCTATTGGCAAGGAAGAGTATCATGACTGGAGTTACATACTGGGAAAATTGTCTTAAATAATAAAAATGATGAGGTTTCCTTTTCTTATATCTAGAACTGTGCAAACTCCAATATTGTAAAATTAAATACAGATATATTAATAAGAAGTTCATAAGATAGTCTAAAGTAAATTTCTTGGTTTGTCTACAGGGAAATAATTAATAAAAACAACAACAACAACAAAAACATATTAGCTTGAGCATGACATTTGCTTTACTTCTAATTTGGCATTTAATCTGTTTTTGGTGTGTTTTTTTCCAATGTAAATAAAAAGAATACTTTAAAAATTGTTAAATTATATATAATTGTGTATTTCTATCTCCTTGTGCTTCTTACATGCCATCTTTTATTTGTTTCATTACTTTTTAACATTAAATGTATATATAAATTTATTTATTATACAAAACTTTCAGCTTCTACATGTACGACAAGTGAGCTATAAAAAATAATTTCTTCTTCTCCTTGATCCTACTCCTCCTCTTCTTTCTCATCATCTTCTTTTGCTCCTTTTTCTCCTTCTTTATCCTCTTCTTCTTCTTCCTCATCTCATTCTCCCAGGTGTCTGGCCTACTGATTTGACCATGCCGACTGACAATAAGCAAGTAATTTCTGTTTACATTTCATTCTTCTTGCTCTTTTCCACAGGAGTTATTTCTGGATCCTCGCACCTGAACCCCAGGGAATGATCTGTGGGATGTGATTTTGGCTGTCAGCGAAATAATAAAGTGATTCTTGGTACTGTGTAAAACCAGACTAAAACCTGACAGCCTCTTTTAGACTTCTTTTAAAACTCACCTGCTTAACCGTGACGTTCTTCACCAAGACCTGAATTAGTGGATCTGCTGATGTTTTTTCCAGACAAATCTCCCTGGCTTGTTCATCAGTTCTGATCTGTTCTTGAAGCTCAAACAGCCCGTAAACATCTCTGTTCCCTTCATATAAAACATCTCCTTCTATGGGTGATGGAGATAAATGATTCCTTTAACACATTTCACTCTAAACTCCAAGCTGTGGTAGATGTGTTAGAAGTGTGTAAGAACGTGATCTTGTGATGACGTCGACCCGTCCTTTGTTTCCCATTCATGATGTCTTGTTACAGGTGACTTTCCACTGGATGGGCGATGGAAGACGCGTAGAGGAGACTTAAGAGATTAGGTTTCGCTGTCAGTCTGACCTTTGGGTAATGTTTGTCTTCTGACGTAAGTAAGGATTTACTCTGAAATAATAAAATTAGCCGAGTCACAAGTCGTGTACTATGTGTCTCATCCATGTGCAGAATGATTTTAAGAGACTGCAGAGATCTTAATATTTATCTATATTTAGTGGAACATTCATGAAACAAGTTATATGATAAACAATCAGCCATCTCTCTCTCTCTCTCTCTCTCTCTGGAAACATTACAAAGCACATAAATGTTATATAAATCTTTCCTAACAACAAGAAAACCTCACTACATCAACGATTGCACATTTTCTTTATTGAATTTACAAATCTGTTTATTATAATATATTATTATTTATTATTATATAGTTTTGTGTGTCCTTGGGAATGAGCTGTTGCTATAGAAACATCACATTAGAACAAATGCATT
>JAOTRN010000008.1:12441807-12452932 GCA_028566695.1 Bagroides melapterus | reverse complement strand
TTTCCTGGGGTCAAATACCCCAGGTGGTGTAGTAGGTATTAGTACATGTTTGTGTAGCAGTATTCCCCTCTATGTTCGGGGTGTGGCTCTCATCCCTGCTCGCATCCCGCCACACTACGTTTTTCTTTTTTCCTCTTGCACATCTTTACCTCTTTCTTTCTCTTTGTAAGCTGCTACAAGATTTAAGGATATTCGGAGAATCGTTGAGAAGCACAAACAAGCCCAATATAACTTACGAGTTCATGGTCCGAGGTGGTGCTTCCTGAAACGTTCACCTCTTCCTCATCTACGTGACGTCTGAAGTTCTTGCTCCAAACACTTCCCACAACTTACCAAACATCTGGGCTGCAGAATTCACTTAATTTCATCTGGAACGATTTCCATGTTTAACTCGAAGCATTTATCCATCTCTAAACCCCCTTTATACAACGGACGGATATTCTGAGCGGCGAAATTCTTGCTCGGTCGTAACTGAGAAGCAGGTGTTGGATGAATAAATTATGGTGATATGTGTCAAGCAGAGAAAGGTGACTCAAGAGAAACGGTAAAAGTGAGAGAGCTTCCCGCGTGCCACCGTGGCATCAATATTAATACCAGGCAGCTGCTGGATTAGTTGGTATTCTGGCTGAAAACCATCCAAATGCCAAAGAGATACTTTTCGAAAAAGACGCATTCGTTCATCTGAAGCTTGGACTTATCATCCAGACAGCGGAGATGATGAAGGGATCTGCAGCTTGGTGATGCTGGGATTTGAACTCGTGACCTTTTGAGAAGGTAAACCATCCTGAACCGCTGAGCACGCGTAATGCCTACACGTGTGTTCCTCATTTTTTATGCGTCACGGCAGGAAATTGTCCGATTGCAGCAATTATCAGGCGATTAAAACGAGCAGGAAACATCTGGGCAAAATCGCAGAGATGCTACACGGGGTGGAATGTTCTGGAAGCCCATTCTAGCATGATTCAGTTACGTTACGGAACGCCGAACACATTCGAGTTAATTACCTTCGTGCGGACAACCTGCAGGTGGCGCTCTGTGGGCTAGCAATACGGTTTAGAATCCGATAATCGCTACCACAGGGATTTCTGCTTTGCTTCCTCAAGCTGAAGGATCTCATCCTGCGGTTTAAACGTCGTCACTACGACTAGCTTTTCTAATAGAAAAAACTCTCCTTGTATTATTATTATTATAATAATGATGATGATAATATAAAAAAATAATAATAATATCTTTGATTTCTTCTTCATGAAGGAGATGAACGCTGCACGCTAAAATTCCGAGCGTTAGTTATTAAAGGATTAGAACCTCAGGATTAGTTAATTGGACATGTCGGTGACACGACTACAGGGTTTATTTTTGTTATTAGATATTTCTACCATTTTGCAGCCACGTTGTTGTGATTTGTTTTGGTAATCCGACAAATCAGTGTAATTCTCACCCCTCCTTATACGCTAAGATAACAATCAGCTGAGGTTTACACGAGATTTTCCTTAAAACTGAATGCCGAAGCAGCGGGACGTCTGATCGTCGAACCCTTCATTACGGATAAATTGACCTCTGAGCCGCTGGACTCGTTTCATTCCCTCCGTCCCGTCTTCTCATCACAGGGGTCACGGCTGCGATTGATTCTCGTCTCGTCTCGTCCTCTTCTTTGTACAAGAGAGGATCATTAATACGATCCTCTTCAAGGGGGAATAATTAACGGCGGAATGCAGATGCGAACCCGTGGATGACTTCATCTCAGAGGACGCTCCGACTCTGCTTCCCTCAGAGGAGAAAATGACATGAGGTGATTTATCGAGCTCACACCAGTGCATTAGTTCCCAGTTCCCTCCAGATTTCCTGACGCAAAAATAGCCTCCTGCTTTGTGAATTCGTTCTTCGGGACCTCGCCGTTTAACGAGTTTTGACATTACTTATACGACTCAGCCAGGTCCTGAGAGATATTCTGTACACTTTATCTTTATGTGGTGCAAAAAAAATTCATTCAGTCGCTCTTACAGCAGGACGTGTTGAAGTGAAACTCTGTAAAAACTCTTAAAGGGACGATTTGAAGAGGATACGATGATTCATTCGTTTGTCTTTGATTTCCCAACTTTCTTTAGTTCTCTAACTCACAGATTCAAATCCTAATGCTAGTTTGTAAAAACAAAAACAAAAAAAAACACCAAATCTTTAAGACCAGCGCACCTTGTAGACGGAGATCATCTGTGCTGTAACGTTTTTCCGGTATGTTCTCCGTTATATCGCACTTTCCTCTCGGACTGGTTTGCTCCTGACGAACGGAGAGGAGTCTGATGCTGATTGTAATTGTGGTTTTGATTTCTACAGCTGGGCCTCGTCAAATATAAAAAATAAAAATAATTAAATAAATAAATAAATCCCTGCAGGTGGATTCATCTGTTGTGTAATTGAAGCACCTGCCACTCCTGCGCTATCCATGTACTCCTTCACTGCTGCGTGTGGAAGCGACTCCGATGCCACTTGATAGCAATCACGGCGTGCTGCTCTAATCAGACACACATTACATGCAGCACATGTTTGTTCTGGGTTTTTTTTCCTTTTATATTACCGCTTACGCTCATTTGCAGGAACGTCTCGAAAACGTCACGGATTCGGCGAGATCAGATCAGGTGTGTCGTTCTAAATAACGAAATAAATACGTCACACAAACAGCCTTAAAAACGGTGAAGTTTTCCTTTGGAAGATGGAAGGAGTCTCCAGTGTCAGAGCTGCAGCCAGAACGGGAAGAAAAAATAAAAGGTATTATCTTCAATTCATTTTTTTGGGAAAAGAAAAAAACTATAAACTATATTTAAAAACTATAACCTAAAAAAAAAAAGTATTATCTTCAAGAGAAAAAAACCGCAACTTTTTGTTTTAAAAAAAAAATTTATAAATTCCCAATTTTTAAAAAAATTAAAAAAAAAAAAAAAAAAAAATTAGCTTCAAGAGAAAAAGCAAGGGAACTTTATGGGAAAGAAACAAAAACCCAACCTTTTTTTTTTTTTGAAAGAAAAAAAAATATCAGTGTGGAAGGAATTTTTTTTGTGTCTGCCATCCTCTCGGAGTCTTTAGAAAGGAAGCTGTAGCAGATCTTCAATGTATTATATATGGGTTTTACCTTGACAGATTAAATAAAGGAAAGGAAAGGAAAGTAGAGAGACAGCGTGTGTGTGTGTGTGTGTGTGTGTGTGTGTGTGTGGTATATGATGGCTTGAGGCGATGTGAAAAGCCTTTTTTGTTCCTATGATGTGGCTCTGTACTGTACACATGAAGTAAAAGCCGTTTTGCACCTTTTTCGATCCTCTTCAGTTCAGCCCACACACAACGTAGCGCTCGCTCTCACTCAAACTTAACCCGGGTTCATCAGTGAAGTTCTGGATGCTGGATGTCTGATTTTTATCTGGCCCGGACACACAGGCTTATTTTCAGGTGTTTCTTTCAGGTATCGGTGCAAATGCATCGGTTTTAGCTTGATGATGAAAGTGTTTACAATAACAGTCCATTAATCCCGTACTAATCCCTGGATCAGTCACGAAGTTAAACCACGTACCGACCATGATCCGATGGACCACGAGTATGAGGTGAGTCTGATAAATTCATGCCTGAATAAATAAACAGCCGTACAACATAGGTACTAATCTTCCGTGCGGGATTTTCCATAATGTCTTAGAGATGAAATAGAGAAATGGACGATGAGGAGGAAGAGTGTTGAATTCGTAAGACTCGGTTATTCGTCCAGGTTTTAATGCGGGATTGTTTTTCAAATAAAATGGGAAAGAAAAAGAGAAAAATTCTGCTCACCATTTTCAGTAACATTCTAAAAACTCCTGGCTAACTTCCCAGTTAAAGGAATGCTTCACCTTTGACCTAATTTGCATCAAATCTGTAATTGTTCTTGAGATTTAGAGTTCTTGAGAATTGGTTTTAAGAATACGTAGAGTTTCATCACTATAGAAAATTTCCATTCTGCCGGCAGCGTCACGGAACGCCGGCGGAGTCCAGATGTGAAAGAAGAAGAAGAAGAAGAAGCTTTGAATGTGTTTGGTAGCTTGGGTAAAGCTTAGAGATCCTGGGGTTGAGGTTTTGACTCCATCCGTGATGCTTTCAACAGCTTCCAGGAGAACATGAAGCTCTGCATCATCGGTATTAATTCTTACCTCACAAAGCTTCCAGCTAGATGCTGACCTGAACGGAGGACGTGAGACAGACTTTAGCGTTAGGTTTCATCTAGTAGATCTCTGGTCTGCGGGTTTGTTTACGGTTGCCATGTCAACGAAGCTTCAAAGCATGTATCAAGAACGTGAAATACTCCAGGATGGAACCTGAGGAGCTGTGAGATGACACTAAAAAAACAGACTGGCGTGAGTTCCTTCCTTCTCTCCAGTTCCACACACACCAGGTGGCAGTAAGATTCTAAGATGCACTCGAGTGACGTTTGCTCTCGCGTAAACCCGACACGGCTGCTTCGTTCGTGTACGAAGAGCGTCCGGTGTCGTGACCCCGGCGTGATAAACGATAAAAGAGAAAGTAATGTAATAATGTTATGAGTGTGTTGAGGCTGAGAGCGTGTCGTACAGCCAGATCTTCAGTCAAGAGCCTCTCAGCTCGGATGGTTCCTGGAACCACAACAATGATGAAAAACAAGTTCTGCGTGGGAAAAAAAAAGCCCTTTCAGTGTCGGTAGACTTTTTTCTTTTTCTTCATCCCATCACCGGCTTCTGTTTCCTGTGGCAGCCTAATTTCCCCAGTGACGTCTAATCATCTGCAGGTGATTAGATTTATGAGTCCTGTTGCGACGGTGGATTGCTCTTGTTCTTGAGATGGAGTAATGCTTTACGCAATATTTCAAAAGCTTTTCATCAAGAAAGTGCCTTATATAAATATATATATATATATAAATGAAAAATGCCATGGAAATGCTAATAACGTTCTCTAAAAATAACATTCCAGCTTTAACGAAGAGGCAGACGCAGAGCACAGATCAAAACGTGTGACGGCTGCGATAGCGGCGCAGGTCGAATCTTTTTAAAGGAATCTAAAGAGTTCTAAAAACAAGCCACGAGCTCACTGGAGAAACGCTACCGGTCTCCATGCTCTTTTACGGCACGTCGTGTACTGACGGCTGTGGAAATGAAAGCTGCTCCGGATCTCAGACGAGGCACAAGCGGGATATTAACTTCCCTTTTCTCTGTGATTCTGTTCCTGGCAGTAACGAGAGCAGTAACGGTTCTCCTGGCACCGCAGACCTCATATTGGCATTAACCTCTGGCATGGAGGCTCCTGAATGAGACTCTGACAAGCGTTTGTGTCATTTGGACCGTCAGAGCTTCTAGGACTCCATTCGGAGAAAAAAAAAGAAGAAGAAGAAGAAGAAAAAAAAAATAATCCGGATCTTACAAGCCAGATTCCCGGTCCAGCGCTTTTTTTTTATTGGACTAGAAGAGAACATCAGTATATGCTGAGAACTCTGTACCTGATATCAGAACTCTAGCTGATATCTATCTTAATTTGGTCGTTAGGATTCAGATTCAGTGCCATCGTGAAATGACGAATCGTCGCCTGAAGAACGGAATCTCGGGGAAGTCTGAGGGTTTACGCCGCTAGCTAACGCTTCACGCACCTGCAAAGCTACGTGAAGCAAAATACGTACACTCGAGCAATTCATCAAGTTAATAGGGCGTGTTTGAATAATTGCGTGGAAATAAAAGCGAGCGACGATGACGCATCATTAGGCACGTTGACGAGAAGGCTGAAGACTTACAACCGTCATTACGGCACAGATAAACCCTTCGCCGTGCCTCCGAACACCACGTGCTCTTGTCTGAAATATTTGTCTTGACAACGTGATCAAAGTTAAAAACGATCAAAGACCTAAAACAAAAAGATACATCACACACGTGCTGGGTTTTTGTTATAATGTTCTTTTGAATGCTTCAACACTCAGCTTCCCTAAAGAAGCTTTTTTTGTGGAACATCTTATAGTGGTCTTTTCAAATGTGAAAATGAAAAGAACTGCACTTCAATAGCACACACACACACACACACACACACACACACACACACACCCACACACACACACACACACACACACACACACACACCCCACAATCCAGTGTCCTTGTTATTTTGTGGCAGTGTAATGGTTTTAATAGGCTGAGCTTCTAAAAGCCTTTTCTGTGTTCGAACATGGTTAATGCACGAGTCCTGTGTGTGTGTGTGTGTGTGTGCGTGTGTGTGTGTGTGTGTGTGTGTGTGTGTGTATGTGAGTGCTTACCTCTTAGATCAGGTAAGGAGCAGAAAAGTAAATGGCACCTTTGTGTAGGTCTCAGCATGAACACCTGGGGATCTTGGGAAGAAATGTGTTTTTATAACTGTGAAACACACACACACACACACACACACACACACACACACACACACACAATCAACTCATGTCTCAATTTTGCACTTTGCTTTCAGCATGTTTATGCAAATCCCACTCCTATAATTCACCGTAATGTTCTCCAACACCTACAACGAAGCTCAACATCAGGTTCGTCATTTATTTATTTATTCTCGGTTCGAAGAACAAACAGCTCGACTTTATTATCGAGAACTCGGTTTCATCTGTAAAGTATCGGGTTCGACAGATTACAACATGTTTACGCAGTTGGAAAGAAGAGAGTTTATCGTCGGATTTCAAGATTTCTGTATTGGAGAAGAAAAAAAAAATCACGATGGATTTCGAGCCGCTGTAGTGGTGAAGTAAGACGTCCTTATTACACATGCAGGGTTTTTTTCCTTCTCTCTCTCTCTCTCTCTCTCACACACACACACTCTCTTTTTTAACCGAAGCACCAAACTCCGAGTCGGATCCGTATCCTGACTCCCTGTCTCCACTACATCTTTTAAATCTCGGAATAAGGAATAAACCAGTCTGTGCCGTGCTGCTTAAGGAAAATAATGACTGACAGTGCGACAGGTCGAAGCGGAGGCTCAGTTACTGCATCAGAGTTTTAGAATAAAAGCACGTCCGCAATCACAGGATACCTCAGAAATGTACCGTGACTAGAGTGTTTTTTTTTTTTTTTTTTAATCGTCTTCCTGACAGCTGACCAATCAGAATAGAGAATTCTAAATTGTATAATGTTTCTTTCTTTTCAAGCATAAGAAAAAAAAATATGTGATGTTTATATAACTCTAGATATACAGCTTATGTGACCATATATAATCAGGGGTGCACATACATTTAACACACTCTGTTCAAAAGTATGTGCACCCCCCCTGACCATATACTGTATGTGTGGTTACAGTTACCATATATGGTCAGGGGTGCACATACTTTTGAACAGTGTGTGTGTGTGTATGCGTGAGACAACATATATGGTCGGGGCGGAGCACATACTTATGGTGCCTTTGTCATTATATATATATATATATATATATATATATAGACGTGCACAATCTGTTCAAAAGTATGTGCACCCCCTGACCATATGTATGTGTGTGGTTACAGTTTACCATATATGGGCACAAACTTTTGAACAGAGTGCACCCCCTGCCCATATATGGTCTCTCACTCTCTCTCACACACACACTGTTCAAAAGTACGTGACAATCTGTAACCTCACACTTTTATAGAACGTCTCTGTACCTGTTCGCATTACAATTCCTAACTACGAGGAACCAAGAAGTCGAGTCCAAACTCTGTTCCAGCATGACACAAAGTGCACAAAGCCCCTGAGCTCCACGAAGACATAGTGTGGAGGTTCCAGAAGGAGGTCGTCTTCCATCGCTGCCCACGGTGGTGGGATTCAGTTTCCACGGAGGTGACGAGAAAGCCCGGGTTCTTCTAAACGAATACGAGAACGTGTTTGGTGAAATAAATAAATTAAAGACAGGAGGAGGAGAAAGAGGATACAGGAAGCTGATGCAAAAAAAAACCTGTTTTTCAGTGTTTTTGATGTTTACTGCAGCTGATGGCAAAAATCTTATATGCTTTTAAACACACACACACACACACACACACACACACAAATATCTAATATTCACCTGTTTGTTTGACAGCCTTTGATTCTCGCGCTCTTTGTGACAGAAACCCGACAAAATTGGATAATTTCCTTCGACTGTCAGTGAAACGTATTGATCACGAGGAGAAACGTTTTTTCCTTCACCTCCTGCAGAAAGTGAGCGGGGTTTGGTTTTTTTTTCTTGTAGCTTAATGGAAACGACAGCGGGAAAAAGGAAAAAAAGAAAAAAAAAAGAGCGGAGTCGGAGAACAAGAAGACGGAGAAACATTGCTCTGACAATCTGGCTACAAAGCGTGTTGTCTCACTGTCTGCTCTCTAACGCACAGGAACTCTCTTCAAATAGGAAAGGGGCTTGTTATTGAGACAAAACCGGCACACACACACACACACACACACACACACTCACACTTCATCCAGAGTAACCGAGGAGTAAAAGGAAAAAAAAAAAAACAAAGAAAAAACCAAAGGTAGCTCTAGTGTTCGAGCGCAGAAGCAATTAAAGTGAATCCCGGACACTGGAGACACAGTGCAGGGTCTCAGACCACATCCACACCAGCGGAAAATTACTCTTCCACCTCACGCCGGTTTTCATGCCCGAGTTTGCCGTACACGAGTCCCGCAGCTGGATCCACACTCAAACCCGCTTTGTGCCACATTTCACGAGTTCCTGACAATTTCCTTTCATCTAAAACTCATCCTTCATCCTGTCCACAATCCTCACACACCTTCCACGTTATGGTGTAAAAGTTCAGACCGGGAACTGCGCACGTGACCTCACGGGAGACCATGTGACCAATAAAAAACATATGATCAACACAATATTACAATGTAATGAAACTAAAGGAATCTGGAGGAAGAAAATATAAAAAATAAATTAAACTTCATGTTAAATGTGAAAAGAAATACATTTTGCAAAAAAATAAACAATAATAATAAAATAATAATAATAATAATAACAAATAAATAACTAAAAAAAAAATATAAAATGAATATAAAAATAATTTATTCTTCTTGAAAATCACGTGAAAAGGAAATGAATTCTTTTTCAAAAAAATCAATGTGGAAAAACAGCATTAAAATAAATAAATAAAATGAATCAAAAACACAACTGAATGAAATTATTAAAGAAAATCATGTGAAAAACATGATTAAAATAAAAAAAAATCTAATACTAAATAACTAAACACAGAAAATGAAAATTAAAACATGTTGAGTCGACAGTCGCTTGTGGAACCACAACGCAGATAAAAATAAACGCATGATGTGGAGGATTTTCCCGCGGCTGCTACACGTTTCCAGGAATTTCACGAGCGCACCGTTATTTCGAAGACGTCTACAGTCGTGTTCTCCGAGCTGTTGTTGTGTCTGCGTTTGTATTCTTGCCCCACCACAATAAATAAATTTGATTTCTCTGAACAGTGAATATTAAACCTGAGCCTCACTCTCTACCTGTACGTGTGAAATAAGGTACGTGAGCCTTGACCGGCCGCCATTTCAAGCCCCATTGAAACTCAATCTGTTTTTCATCAGTTTTCAATCAAGCTTTTGTCACTTTTCATCAAATGCTGGATCTTTTTTTCTTCTTCTTTCTTTCTGCATTTCACATTTTACATTTTTTCCCTCTACTTTATAAATACGACCCTGTTATGTCACCTTTAATTAGCTACGTGACTGAGAACACCGGGAATGTTCGTGGGCTTCAAATTCCGGGACTTTTTAACAGAGAGGGATTTGACGTTACTGTATTTTTAAGATAACATACATGGTGTTTTCTGGGCCTGTGCATCGCTGATGATTTCATTAAATCCAGTCTGACACGTCTAAAATTAGCTCCTGAAATCTGGCACGTTCAGTCGAACTGAACACAGCTCCAGTTATCCAAACGATAAAAGGTTTGTGTCGGGGGGAGGATGAGGATGGAGACAGACGAGACGCAGACTTAAATATTCACGGATATTTAGGAGAGTTCCTGGGATTCAGAGTCAGGTTGAGTGCGACAGAGTTTACGCCTCTAACGCCGACAGATTTGACTTCAGAAGAAACGAGGGTTTCGATGCCGTCTCAATCTTTGGACTAGCTTTTAAAATGAAAAAAAAAGAGGTATAGAAAATAAGGACTATAGCTAGCTACATTTTTTTTATCATTATTATTAGCTTTTGAATAGAATATCGCTATAAAAAAAGAAATAATAATAATTATTTATTTATTTATTTTAAATAATTCAAACAAAACATATAATTCCCCATTCAACTGTTAATAAAAATTAATAAAAGGTTTTTATTGATTGAGTATATGATTTAAAATGCGATCGAGTCATATTTACTTATTTAAATATTGGCCTCAATTGTTGATTTATCATTTTGTGACTGTATTTACATATGGACAGATATAAACTTAAACTAAACTATTTAAAAATGTCAGTGATTATAAATAAATAAAAAAATTGTGACTGACAAGTGAAAATAGATCAGCTATTTAAAAAAAAACACAAATAAAAAAAATAAAGAAAAACAAATGAATCATTATTGAAAGAAAAATTGCATCAGTGATTAAAAAAAAAATTAAAGGCTCCAAAATCCTGTAAAATTTTAAAAAAAGGGGAAAAAATCATTAAATTTTGAAAAAATAAAATATTTTTAAAGAATTAATAAACTAATTTTAATATTTATTTTATTTTATTTTCACTAGATCATGTCAGACAATCAAACTATCAGACCATCAGACTGTCAAACTAACAGACAAACAAACTATCAGACCAACAAACCATCAGACCAACAAACTATCAGACCAACAAACCATCAGACCATCAAACTATCAGACCAACAAACTATCAGACCAACAAACTATCAGACCAACAAACTAACAGACCAACAAACTATCAGACCAACAAACTAACAGACCATCAACCTATCAGACCATCAAACTATCAGACCATCAAACTATCAGACCATCAAACTATCAGACCATCAAACTATCAGACCATCAAACTAACAGACCAACAAACTATCAGACCATCAAACCATCAGACCATCAAACTATCAGACCATCAAACTATCAGACCATCAAACTATCAGACCATCAACCTATCAGACCATCAAACTATCAGACCA
>JAOTRN010000008.1:12421027-12432207 GCA_028566695.1 Bagroides melapterus | reverse complement strand
GTGTGTGTGTGTGTGTGTGTGTGTGTGTGTGTACGTGTGTGTGCGTGCGCGTGGACGTTCAGGCTAACAGGAGAGGGTTTATTTCGCTGTATCGGATCGTGAGTGCGAGTGCAGGCGGAATGAGTCCCAAAGGAGCACTTCACTCAGGATAGGTAAATATTCAGAGCAAGATTTCTGTTTATGCGGGACAGAGACGGAGGAGTCTCATTTTATTGTTCCTGCTACAGATCCTGCTGCGATCGCTAGAACGATGTGGATTTACCAGACAATTCATTTGTGAATGCTCAGCAAATCCTTTAAATTCCGTCTAAATGAGAAACACTGTATATTTAGTGGATGAGTTACAGATTAACGGCTTTGCTCAAAGGCCCAACAGTGGAATTGTAACAAAAATCCAATTATTAAAACTGAAAACTAAAGTCATTTTATTAGTTTTGGGGATGCATTGTGCTCCTCTACTCATCCTGGTAAGAAAGTGCTCCAATACTAACATCCTGAATCACACGATACTATGAAATGCAATCTACAGCATAAAATGCAACGATTTCAATGCAATGAAAAGTTGAACTTAACTTCAGTTAAAAACACACTCCTCAATCCAAGCTAACTGATGCCACTAGAGAATGCAAAACATCAACTAGTTAATGAATATTCAAATGATTTCCTGTAACCTATAGTATTTCTGAGTAAACAGCTTGAACTTCAACGTCACTGAATCCTTTAATTGAACCGTTTGAGCATTTAAAACATATTTAATAGACATAATTTATCTTAAAGTATAAAAACATTTAACATTTACATATCAGTTCGAAACCGGTTGCATACTGAACAAAGTAAAGTTTGTTGTTCCACAGGGCTGTGTTCTAGGACCACTAACTTTTTAGTAATTGGAAGATTAATTCTTTAATAATTTAAATTTTTTGGTCAATTTATTTATACATTTTACTGTAGTTCTTATACTACAGATGGCCACAGGGAGCTTGGAGCCTATTCTATCTCACTTGACTCAGGGAACACCCTGGATGTGGTACCAACATACACATACACTTTATGTATTTAGAGGTTTTAGCACTGACTGGAAACCAGAGAATCCTGAGGAAACCCCCAAAGCATGGGGAGAAGATGCAAACTTAGCCCACACAGGACGGAGCCAAGAATCAAACCCGTAATCCCAGAGGTGCAAGGGAAGCCACTGTTCTCACCCTGGAGACAATTTGAAAAGGACAATATCCCCAGATGGTGAATTGTCAAATGAATAAAATGACAAATGATGGGAGCCACACCCACACAAATACCTTGCTGCATATATTTATCTCAGCTCTGAACACAGCTCTATATTGCGACCATGAATCACCGAGACGCCTCCACGTATTTGTCCAGCGTCGGTTGAGAGTGCTTGTTTTATACGGTCTTTGCTGGCAGGGGTTGAGAGAGTAAATAAGCTGGTAAACGTGCTGACAGCCTTGTTAAATTCCGCACAGGATGAGGCGAGGAAGACATATTTTGCGTTGTGGGATGGGAGGCACTGTGAAGGATTTGGCTGCTGATCTGATAAGGGCTTCGGTGTCTCTGGGAATTGTGTGACAGAGCGAGGAATTACGGCCAGATTGACTTGGCTGGGTCTCTTTCTGGGTTTGAACGGAGACTGATTGCATGATGCAGGAGAAAGGAGCAGAGCCATGGTGCCATTCAGATGGGGAAAAGGTGACGCTGTAGCACCGGACCGGCTTTACAGCATTAATGCAAACGCAGTTGTAACAAACAAACTCTTACCATCATAAACATATTTTGGTATTAGACTCAGACACTGGGACACTAGTCTTTTCATGGTTTTCTCCCTTTTACTGTTCTGACCCAATAGTTTGTATGATCCACTGCTCATATATATATATCTTGGTTTAACACTGAGAAACAGTGGGGTTTGATGCCATATTTTTGATGGAAAAACAAAAGCTACTGCCATGGGAGCTTGTAATAATTGTTCTCGGCATGCAGCTTTGAACTCCATCACTGCAGCCCAGATCTGTGAGAAGTCATTTCTCCAAAGGACATCTTTAATAATGTTCTCGCCGAAAGCCGCACAAGTTTCGCTCTCAGAAGGACCCAATGTGCCTGCTCAATTCAGCAAGGTTCACAAAGGTCAGATTTGAGCAAAGCAGGAGGACTCATGAGGCTTTCTAGAACTCCTTTACTGGATGAGAGGAAAGCATCTTTTGCTGACAAATGATTACTATCAGGGATTATGGGCCTTAATATTTCCAGCAGACGCTAGACCAGTCATTGATTTGTCAGAAGATTTGGTGTAAAAACAGTCTCCTGTCATCATATCTTCATATCGCCAAACTAGAGTTCATAAAAAAAGCAAGAAAGGTACTACTTCCTGTGTTTGCCATGCTTAACTCTTGTTTTTTGGGGAAATATTTGCTACCTTCAACTGCTTCATAATTCAGCACAGGTAATTTTTTTTCTTTTACTTTTTCCTGCCTGAAGCTCCTCAAGCCTTGTGAGTCAGAAGTAACAAACACTGTCCGCTCTAAACGTTAAACAAGTAATACTTTTGAAGGAAAGATGTGCAACATAGCCACGAGGATATTTCAGCACTTCCTTTCACAGAATCTAAAAACAAATCCCAAAATCATCCATTATTTTTTTCCCCCTCAGCCATGGATTTCAACCTGGACCTATCATCACAGTGCAAATAATGAAGTAACTGTGGCTCTACACAGTGCTCAATCCTGAAAATTTAATTTAATCATCGTGACACAAATCACACCATCAAGACTGACTAAGACCAAATCTAAAGTCTATTGATGACCAAAGGAGTAACACTAAAGAGACACTAAATCTTGATTTCACTTGTGCTAATTACAACCAGAAAAGTTCATGGGTTAATAAGAATCAAGGCACCTGAGACTGATCACCTCTGAGCTTTCCCATTAAACTGCCATTCATGAAGAAACAATTGACATTCTAAGTGATTATCTTCTCTTTGTGCTCTTAAAGCAACCTTTACCAGGAGAAGTGGTGACTGGCTATAAACATAAATAAAGAAATGAAGGAAAACATTAAGTCATTGGCAGTTGGGTGAAGCTATAAACTCTCCGTTTCCTGGTAGATTGGACACCCCTGTCGTGGTCTGTGGTAATGAACGTAGGCAGTGACCAAAAGAATAAGGACAGGAATACTTCCTTTGCAGTTGCTGGGGTTAATTGAAGAACATGACCTTTCAGTATACAACTCATCTTACAAGGATTCTTCATGATTGGACCCAGTTCTCCGGTATGACTGAATGGACAGAGACCCTGGGACAGTCTGATGGAGAGATGACATGGGAACATCAAGGACCCCCAAGGAGGAGAAGAACTCTGCAGTTGTTTACACTAATGTCTAAGCTGTGACCCCTGACCTGGTTACACAAACTAAACTACCTATTGATCCCAGGGTCCGTGAGTGGATCCTGAGCCTGTATGGGGTTTTCTCCAGTTTCCTTCCTGCTCCTAAAATCATGCAAGTATATGTGTTGGAATGCATGTACGTAAACTCTAAATTGCCTATAGATCTATGCTAATGATGCCTTGTATCCCATCCAGATGTATACCTACCTTGTCCTCAGTTTTCCAGGGATAGCTTTTGATTCCACCAAATTAACTTGCTGACATTCACCAAGTTTATGAGAAAAAAAAAAAGATTGCCTGACTGCAGTGGCCAGACCAGGAAAAAGAATGCGCCACTCTTCCCTGAGGCAGCATAAGACCTGTCAAGACATATAAACATGAAGCGATGTGATGTGACAGAATGACTTTGACATATGGTTCCTTTGAAATCATTGACAGACCGTGTCTTTGTTTCACTTCAGGCAATTTGTGTGCTGAGAACTTCCACCTTCAAAACAAACTTTGCTGAATTCCAGATTCATGAGAATCTTCTTCTAGCTCTAAAGGGTGATTGATCTTCTCCGGAAAGTGCTGATGTCGTCCCACCCAAGCAGAAGCCTTGGTGGGATTGGGTATAGCTCCAGCTTCATTAGAATGAAAACCTGGGAGGAGCAGATCAGCCACCTCTGTTCTGGAAACCGCACAGCAGTTTGACAGGTGATGCATTCGGCAGAACGAAGCTCTCCGAGCTCGAGGAGACTTAATTAACGCTGCTGTGTCAGTGACGCTGCTCTTTGTTTAACCTTTAACCTACCCGCCCAAGAAGATTCCAGCCCTCACTTTCACAGTTGGCCTGAGAGGACATCTTCATCTTTGAATTACAGGGAAGCAGGGCGGTCATTAGCTTCACACATTCTGTGAGTCGGTTCCAAGTCAGTGCTGCTTTCATGACAGACCAGAGCTGGAGCAGATTTTCTCTCTGCACTTGACCAGGCACATTAGCTGGCTATGGGATTTAGCAAAATATGTCACTAAATTAGCAAATACACTAATGACAGACTGAAAATGTATTCACTCTATAATTATCCTTACTGAAGATTGAATATAAGGGCTTTATGAAGACATTCACTTTTCAGACAGTCTTTTTTTTTGTTTGTTTTTTAGGTGTGAAAACAAACCAACTAGCCAAAGACTAAGCAAACTCAGCAAATCGTGTCCCAACCATTTCTTTTGTCATTTGTGCAGGTAAGCTATATTAGTATGTGCTGGAAAATGTTTAATAGTGCAAGCAATATGTTCATAAATCAGTAAATATTTATCACTGACCCAGTCTCTGGAGCGAGACAGCGAGACAGCAACCAGGTATAATTATTGCGTTTATAGGCCTAAACCCTCCAGGCAAAGGCATAATTTGTCATACAAAACATGAAAAATACATCGTTGATTCAAGTCTAGTGGGCTTAAGTGTTAAATAATTACACAGTACTGCCTCGGGTTCCTTTAGCATAGTGCTTCACAGCGCCCAGCTCCTGTTTTGACAGAAAGAAAGCCTCGTATTTTCGCTGGCTATTTTCTTGCCTTAATGTGTACCATTTTTGCTGTCACCTGATATGAATACTGCTTCATAAATCTTATACCGCTGTTGCTCTCCATATCATTTTCTGAGCTTCTCAGTCCCAACACTTCCACTCAGGTGCTCGGTGTGTTACCTGACAAATGGAGGTGAAAAAATGATGTATTCGCAGCAATAAAGATGTCACGGCCTGAGGCACATAATGAAATGATAGGCTCTAGTACAAAGCCCCATGTACACCATCTCTGAGGTATTTTTTTCCCCTTTTGAGATGGAATGTAGGAGTAGCAGCAGCTCATCAGCAATGTCAGTGATCAGAGCATCTACAGACCAGACAATCTACATCTACATATAGCCTTAGGTTGGATTCCAGTTAAAAAGCAGCATTTTAACGAATAAACATCCTGAATGATAGTTAACAAGATCAAGCACTTCTTAACTAGCTCATTGTTCTGTGAGGTTCACTTAGATGCTAAGAAGGCTACTTAAACTCCACGTATGGTGTCAAACCATCTTTCCAATGTTTATCATCAGCCCTAAATTCCTAATAATTTTGAGCTTGGAATTCCTAGTTAGTAGTTTTGGGAAAACTAGCATACCTCTGTTCTAACCACATCTAACCTGAAGATTTAAAATTTAAACTGAAAACTTATAAAACAGGGAAAACAAGTGAATAAAAACCGTCCACTTTAGTTCCAGCAAGGTTTTCTTCTGTGCCACAATATCATCAACCAAGCAAATAAGCAGCTAATTAAATATGAACATTTTCATATTTCTCTCAAACATGCTGCTCAGAAAATATTCTTCAAAGTAAAAGTAAGGGAAAAATTCATCACGAATAATGGACGAGGCATCTGTGTAAACACATTCAGGTCTACGTGTCCATTTGAAAGACGTTCTCTTCTCACGGATTAGAGTCTCAACAGGTAACGTGCAGTCATTAGGTGAGATGGAATTCCTGCACTGGATTCCTGAACCACTTCCAAGTGAGATCTGGATTTGACAGAACGTCATACTGGTCTGTTCCACATCTTGGTCTCCCAGTGACTCGAATTCTGCTTCATTCAGGGTTTAGTTCTTTTTAAACCCGTCAATATAATTGAAAGCTATTTTAACATTTCCCTTGATGAAAAAGCCTGCAGATGTCACAGATGACTTTCATTTAGCCAGCACGCCTCCACTCTTGTTAAAACCATGTGATAATTGCTAATAAATAGAACACTTGGCTTGAACAATTAGCAGTAATTTCGCCGAGTACAGTAGAGTTAATGTGCTAGATGTGAATTCTGTTTAATGGCAGTTCTTTGGCAGAACACACATGGATTTTAATTTAAATCATAATCTGTGATGAGAGTACCCAAAGAAAAAAATGAGCATTTCTTGGGAAGCTGTTATGAGAAAATAATCAATGAAAATGGCAAATAATTTTTAATCAATTAAAGCTTAATTTAACATTAGATGTCCATGAAAGGTTTACACTATAGAAGGTGGATTCATTTACCTAAGGTGGAGGTGCTTTACATTCTCACTGACCTCTGTTAAGCTAAATTCAGTGCTATCAGCCGGTTCTATCAATATAATCGATAAAATCTCCACCACAACGAATAAACGGAAAATATCATGACCGTCCGTATTTTCAGTTCTTTCTCAGGGAAAAGATGTCAGCAATCTCGTTAGCTGTGCTTGTGTTCACTTTATTCTCCTCGACATGGTGCCAGCCTCTTGAGCTGGAGACATCTCGTTCCTTTGCATCACCTTTTGATGTCTTTGGTGTGCCGTGGGCTGCTTTCATGTCCGTCTAGACTGCATTCCTTTTTTTTTTTATATAAATCTCCATGCTGTCCTTGTTTGCTCAGCCTAACGAACAGCATCGCTGTCTCATTTTGGACTGCCACTCTGGCTGGTTCTCAGAGGTATAGGAACACGCCAGAGAACTCGTTTGCATGCTTTCCGATCCGATTGACTCGACTCAACCGTTCGCTAACAGACGCGACGTTCTGCTACGTCGCTATGTCTTTCATTTGCTGAGGCTGACAAATTCTCCATGCTAAGTTAAACTTCGATATACATGACAGCATGACAGACTCCAAAAACAAAAACAAACAACCGAGACGTGTTATATGAAGCACATTAACATCGCTAAACAGATCAGATCATATATATATATATATTCATGTATCAGTTCTCCCACGTGTTCATAGCTCTGTAGCTTGCTGCATATCTAAATGATTATCTGCCGTTGTTTTTGTCATAAACAGATAAAGACGCCGCTTATGTATGCACGAATTACATCCGTTACATGTGATCTTAATTGCGGAGCCTCTTTTGTTCTTGTGAAAATGTCACCTTGCCAATTAGCACCGAACGCCCGCTGATTATCTCGAGCTAATGAAAACTGGCTCGTTCTAATTGATTTCGACTCGTGTCAAAGTTAAACGCTCCATCAAGTTGAAACATTTAAATGTGTGCAAATGGATTGCTTTTTTTATTTATGGAAAAGGAAGTCTCTAGCAGCAGCAGTGCTTAGTAACGGCACCCAATATTTTTGTTGTGGGAAATTTTATGCTTTGTGTAGATTTTATAGAAATTGTTCTATAACATGAGGTATGGGGTCTGCAACCATGGGTCTGTTTCAGGGGGCTTGAGGCACTGGATAGGGGATGTCCTATATGGTACCACCCCATCAGCGGACAAACACTGTGGACAACCTACAACCAAGAGCACACGTCTTTGCGCTGAAAGAGGATACCCCCAAGGGCAAGAATAGAACCCAAAGTCCTAGGTGTGGGGAGCAATTGTGCTAACTACTGATCCACCATGGTGCTTCCCCCTCATTTAACCTCCAACCTTTAGTGACCACGTGCGATAGCGATACAGATGAATAATCCCCATTTTGCTGTTGGGTTACTGATTATTTTCCTCCAACAGCACCTCAGGAACAGCACTGCCCCATTATCCGTTCTCTTCTATTATTCTCGACCCAGCAGACTTCATGAGGAAACTCAGTGAGCCACCACTGCACCCTTAGGCACCGTTCAATTTTTTTTTACCCTTAAATGCTGTCAAGCTCCAAGTGCCTGAGTCATCATTTGACACGCTATGAAACAACACTTTAACCTTGAAAGAACCCAAAATCCCTCACAAACCCCGGATTCTTTTCCCCTAGTCTCAGTGGGCATTCACTTAAATCCAGCCAAATCTGAGCATGTGCATAATGACATGAACATGGTCTTTCTTCAACAATGGATTTCCTGTAGAGAAAATTGCAAAGTTACAGACTACGTCGAATAATAAAGTACGTTTCAATGGGGGCAGGATGTCATTCACGTGTCACGTTCTGAAAGTCCGTGTAATTTGAATTCCAGCATCAAAGCATCAAAGGAAATAAAAAAAATTCCATCCAGTAATAATGCCTTTATCTTTTATCACTGTACCTGTTCCTATCAGGGGCAGATGTGATCAGAGGTGCCAAAATAGTTTTGTCTTTTCAGTCTCCTTGTACAAGCGACAGCAGAACATCTGAACAACCTTAATATTGGATGCATCTAATCTCCAGGGTTATAGGATGGACAGATTTCTCACAGATGGTGCTATGACCCGGACATAACCTTAACACAGATCGAGAGAGTTTAACTGAACAGTTGTCTTTGGACCAGTGGAGGAAACTGGAGTACCCGGAGGAAACCTCTGAAGCAACATGCAAACTCCGCCCACACAGTACGGAGATGGATATCGAGCCCCGACCCACATGCAGAGGTGTGAAACAAACTAGTTTATTTTATTAAGAAAAACCTCTGCTAAATTAGCAACAATTCTGCAGACTTTTACACCATTACACTACACTACATCACTAGCCGTCATGTTCGCTAAAAAATATCGGTCCTGTTGGGATTCCCCGATTGCAAAACCACCACATCTGTAAATGAGCAACTCTTTTTTGATCTGAAGTGGAAAAGGTATTTGCACATTTTTTTAGTGCTTAATTACTATTGCTGCATATTTCTTACAGTAAAAACATCTGGGTTGCTGGGCTAATTTATCTCTCCACCTCCCCCAGAGGTTCGTTAGACGCAGGAAAGGTTTAACATCCAATTGAAAGAAGTACACGCAATTACAGAAAGGCGTCTTTGTGTAAAAGACAGGCGGTACGTCCAGAACCTACAGATCATCAGCTCACAGACAGACAGACAGATGGCCACAGGATTCCAGACACGGCAGCGAGCGGGATCGCAAGATTTAGTATAGGTTGAAAATAGAGGAGCTTTTCTTTCCAAAGACAATTAAAACCACAATTAAGTTTTTTTTTATTATTATTATAATCAGCTGTGAGTTGATGATGTCATCAATCTCCTTAGAAACTTGTGATATCATCAGCTAAAAGACAAGAGCAGAGTGGTACTGGAATCTTCCTTCAGTTTGCTTTCCGACTTCTTTTATTTTAATATTCAGTTTCAATTTTTGTCAGTTTTGTGCAAAAGCCTCATTTTATTTAGCTGCCCTTCAGAAACCGGAAGCTTCCCAAATCGATTTATTCCACGTCTCATCGCGGACGCTGCTTGACTCGTACGTCTTGCGCGTTGGATCAGAATGTTCTGCGAAAAATTTCACAGATCGGTAAGGAGACGAAAAGTGTGGAAGGAGTAAAAGTTGTGCTCAGGAAGACTTGTCAGGTTTGATTTATTAAGTGGAGCTCTTTCTTTCGCTCTGTGTGACTGCTGCTAACTTGTCGTTCCCACCGAAATGGATGAATCTCAGCACTCGCGTGGAGAAACAAGACGCCCGTTTATGGAACTTCAGCACGGATTTGCCTTCAGAGAGCCGAGATTGTCCACACTAAAACCCCACGGATTTTTAGAATTGTGCAAAACTCTATATTATATATTAGAAAATCCCTGTAATATTTAACTGTCCACTTTTCTGGCCACTTTGCCAAGATCCTCCTAATCAATATTTAATGTATATTTATAGTGTCATGCCCTGCATGTATTATTTTGCTCTCGCCTCATCGATCTGGCAGCAGCGAAGCTCGACTCTTGGCCACTAATCTGTGTTTTTTGCCTCGTCGACTGCACAATAAAGAGAATCTCAGTCATCGATATCGATTTGCATGTTCCTCACACCTCCGCCATGAGAGGTAGAGCCTGAGGCTTGAATACGAAACGATGTTTTTTTTTTTTAAAAGAGCAGTGAAGCATCACTCGGTGTTGAGTTCAGAGTCATGTCTAAAGAGAACGTGGACTGTACCATAAGGACCTGATGCTTTGACCTTCATAGTCGCTCCAGTCTAGGCTTCATTTCCATCCTGGATCTAAAACTTGTTTTAATATTGTTGCAGTAGAAACATGCCACATGAAATTTGCTCTCATTGCCTCGAGTTAGAGGAGATATCTGGTGTCACCATCACCATGTGAAGAACCAAATATGAGTTTCAGGACATACATCAGGTTTCTAGGTGATTCCATGCAGCTGGCAGAACTTTTTGTGTTCTTTTTTTTATTAACTGGTGCTAATTCATTACGAACACAATTTTCAGCTGGAAGTCTGACAAATTATTGTGAATATTTCCTATCTGCACTCTCTGAGACGATTTAGAGTTCAGCCTGAAGAAGAAGTAACTCATTCGACCGTCGTGTGAAAGCAATTTAACCTTTATTGATTGGTGTTATTTCACCTGCAGTCCAATATTGTTACTTAGCGCCCTGTTTTTTCAGTTCATATCAGATCTGTCTTTCACTACGGCTGCTGTACTGCGTTTTTTTTTTTTTGTTTTTTTTTGCAACTTGTCATCAAGTTAAAATTGGGCTTGTTGTTCACACGTCAGGTGTAACGTGTCCGGATATTTGTAATGTGGAGAAAAAAAGGGATTGGAAAGAGACAGACAGAAAGTTCAGAATGAACTGAATTTTTTTTTAAAATAGTTTTTTTTCATTTACTAAATCTATGTAAACATATATATTTTTTTAAATGTTTATCTATCTTTCTTTTACATAATTTTTTATTTATCTATTTGAATATTCCCTTTATTTCTTTTTACACATATGTATATTTTTTTGCATTTATAATAAATGTTTATTTCTGTATTTATTCATCCATTTATTTATTTATAAAACATTTACTTTTTATATTTAGTTTTTTTATTTACTAAATTCATTTAATGTATTTTTTTATTTAATCTTTCTCTCTCTCTCTCTCTCTCTCTCTCTCTCTTTCTATCTATCTATCTATCTATCTAT
>JAOTRN010000008.1:12360566-12373229 GCA_028566695.1 Bagroides melapterus | reverse complement strand
AACCCTATACTCAACCCTGAACCTTTCCCTACTCCTACTCTCTACCTAACCCTGTCCCATTCTAAACTTAAACTTATCCCCAAATATACGTCTAACCCTAACTCCTGACTCTACCCCAACCCTAACCTCACCCATATCCCCACTCCCACTCTTACTCTTATCCCTAAACATAACCCCACCCCTCGGGCTATTGTCTAGTCAGAGACCACAGAGACAGAAGACTTTCATTCTTATAATCCCACACTGTTAATGTGGACAGGATTTGTTTTCATAAGTGTGGGTGGGGCAAATGTAGTTGCATGCTGGGTTCCAGTTTTTTTTTTTTTATCCATAATCTTAATTATCATGAAAGATGCGTCTGATTGCCATGAAGTTAATTACCAGCATGCCAAGTAAGGACTTGTGTAACACGAGCAGATGGAGCGCAAACATGGCACCAAGTTCGAAGCAGCTCACTAGTCTTGTCGTCTTGTTCCTCTTTTCCCCAGCGAGCCGTAGTTCTGTTCGACTTCTGTTCAAATCTTTAACACCTAAACAGCAGACGAGCAGATGTCCGTCTTTACCGGAATTATCCCGTCATCACCCAGAGACTCTCACACGTCGATTTCCCTCATCAGCCCCCTGTAATGATTCTCCTCAAGCCCGCTCTGGAAATCCCTGGAAAATTAAACGTGTGAAGGAAAGCAATTACCTCAGAAGTATTTGGATTTGTCTTAATTGATTCATTTGTGGGAAGAGCACACCTCAGATCCTCAGATGAGTCGCGATAACGTTGTTTTTACAAACTAGCAAACTTTCCCGCCCTAAAGACTTCAGCCGCTATGCTAAGAGCAAATCAGTGATCCTTAAGTGCAGGTGCAGGAAATGAAGCATTGTGAATGCAATAAGAAAATTCATTTGTTTAGATTTGACTCAGGCCCACAGGGAAGAGGCGTTCGGAACATCAGGACATAACGAGGAGATTCATCCATCCGGTTCAAGGCACTCGTTAGATTCTGACATTGGTTGATTTAAGATTGAGGTGCTGTGGTGAACTATTATGTACATCTCAGCTTCTTTTTTTTTTTTTTGATTATTGTTTTATCCACGAGGTGTGAAGAAAAATTTGATTCTCCCATTGATTAAGTTGTGATTTAGGTCTGGGGTGCGGAAAAAAACTAGATTGAAAGAAAAAAAAAAAACATTCATACCCCAAGTGACAGCATCAGGTGAATTTAAAAACAAAACAAAGAAAAAAGTTGCCAGTTCATATGTTGTTGAGGAAAATAAGAGCTCAGAGATCTTCCTGCTTTCCCTGTGATTATTTTCTTCCCTGTTGTACATGTGCCCCCCCCCCCAAAAAAAAATATAAAAAATAAAAAAATAAAAAGTAATAATAAAAATTGTTTTAGGCTGTTAGTATTTTTAGCCTTGCAACATACTGAGCCTGAGCTAATCTATTCAAAGACAGATTTAAAAGCACTTTTGTACGTCACTCTGGATAAGGGAGTCTGCCAAATGACCTTAAATGTAAATTTTTATCCGAGGCTCAGATCTGCATTGGTGCTCTGGATTAGCCCCTTCAGGTGTGATTGCAGTGGCTCTTTGGCAGGATCCTGGACCAATGCCATTATCATCTGGTATTTCATCGTACGTGCCATGACTTCTGTTCATATTAATCCAGAGAACTTTCGCCTTTGATGAGTTCTCACAACAAACCTGTTGAAGTTCTAATAATCTAAGAAGGTCATCTTGGAATCACTAATATCGTATTGTATCATGTTTACTTTCCAACATTGTAGTCCAACATTGATGTTCTGACGCTTCCTGGTCACTACCTGAGACTGTTCAGGTGTTTAAATCATGACCATTGGCATTGGAATCATCTGGAACCTGAACCTTTTCTTCGCTCACTTTCAACAGTGACTCGTTAATAAGTTCCGTAGCTGGTAGGGAATGATTCTATGAATCTATGGGCGGGGTTAGTGATCTTTTCTTTTAACTAAATTATAACTTGTTGAATCCTCTTCAAGTTTGCTTTGAATGCAGGAATGCAAATGAGTCATCTTCAGCGGTTAAAAATAACACGGCGATGTCTGAGTCTCTTCTCTTGTCTGGCTTTCTTTATCTTCTCTGCTGTATAGAAGAAGTCCTCGTACACCCCTGCTTATGTTTTAGCCTACACTGTGACAGGATGTTGATGATATAAGCTAAAGCGTGGTAAGGATGTGCTAGTTAACTGACAGTTCAAAAGGTACGAGAAAGACGAGAGTTTCTCTAGAAGTTTCTCGTCACGTAATTAGACGATCAGTCGAGGTTCACGTTAGCGAGTCTCCTCGTATGAAACTAAGCAGAGAACTTTTACATGAGTTCCATATTTCTTGCTTAAACGCATCTCCGGTGTAATCTTTTTCCGGTAAATTCGCTTAAATAAAAGATAGCCGTCATCCTTTGGAAATTCCTCTAAAGCGATATGAAAACTTTATCTGTGAGATAGAGTTTATTGAATTTAAGACAAACTCTACCAAAGAAATCCCCCGAGTACCAAACTGTGTGTTCTGCAGAGAGAGAGAAAGAGAGAGAGAGAGAGAGAGAGGAGAGGCTGAGAAGGGAAAGGACGAGCCGCACTGGTAAACAGGAGACAAAGTCTGCTTGAGATGTCAATATGATGTTCTGAAACAGCAAAGAATGTGTTTATAGAGCAAACTCTTTTCTCCTGTTTCCTGCGCAGAAGCTCGCTGTCCCTCCTTTCTGCTGTAATGAGATAAAACTTCACACACACACGGTGCACACTGGGGTAGAAAGGGATTAACACCTGCAATTGCCACCTTGCACAAATGTTTACCTGAAAGAGCAGGTTCAGTATTTCACAACTCATCTTACGTTCTGAGATGTGAGACGATCTCTCGCGCAATCCGGTGTTACGTTACGCTGCGTCCCCGGTGCCTGACGATTTGCAAGTCGTTTTCCTGTTTTCGGGATGTGGGACGACGTGAATTGCGAAAAAAAACATGGATTTGACATAGATTTTAATCAGTTTATAATTCTGTTCAGAAAAATGTGCTGCTTTGATCATGTTCTGTAATTGGTGTGTCACATGAAACGCTCACAGTGTTATTTTTTTCTCTTCTCTCTCAGGATCCTGCGCTGTCTTCATCCAGCAGCCTCACGACATGGTTGTGGTGGCAGGGCAGCCTGTGACGCTACCGTGTGCCATCACCGGATATCATGGCATGGTCCTGTGGGTCAAAGACGGTCTGGCTCTGGGGGTGAACCGGGACATGTCAGGTCAGTGACATGAATGTTTCACGTCGCTGTTGTTCGCTCGTAGTTTGTCTCCGAGCAAATCAAATGTCATGGTGTATACAGTAAAACAAACAAAGAAACAAAAAAAAAAGAGTTGCGATGAAAAGAAAATGAAATTATGTAAGACGGTGTAAGAACGCTAAAGTGAATTTAATGCACGTTGGACTTTTGCACGTTTGGTGTTCTTGTTGCTTATTTAACTGTAAAAAGGTGTGATTTGTAAAATCTGTGGATGTTTGGTAGCTGATTAAAAAAAAGTGTGTCACTAAGGTGTGAGCTGTGAGTAAAGCTAATTTAGCATCGTTGGAATACTCCCTGTGGTGTTTTGATGATGATAATGATGAGGAAAAGGTACTACACACAAAGGGAGCTGCGATGGGAGAATAAAACGTGCACCTTTGGTACCTTTAGTCCCACATGGTACAATTTACTCCGAAAATGTTGAAAAAAATGAAATGGTTGAATTATGGAATTAAATCCCTAGATGTTGAAATGAGCAACATCTGCATTTCTAGTGTCGTTTTAATTTATGCAGTAACCCAAATAAAGGCGCAAAGAGCTTGCACGTGTGTCCCGAGCATCACTTCTGCACCTGTGAAATTACAATCCAGGTCAACGAGACTCATTTTTAATTGTGACAAGCGGAAAGTGTAAATAACAACTACAAGAGTTTAGGAAGAAAAGGACGGGATAAGTATCGGAGCTGTGACGCTTTTAACAAACTGTATAGCTTTACTAATTTCCTTTACAACACTCATAGAAATTTTTGACCACAATGGCCTTCCAGATTATGGGGAGCTACAAAGAATTTAAACCAGGTGACAAGCCATTTTATACATAAAACAAAACAAAACTAAAAAATGGTTAATATGAATTTTATATGATTAATTTTGCACACATTTATACATTATCAAAATCTCATTGTGATTCTTTTTTTTTTTTTTTAATTCCATATTAGATGTTAAATTTATTGAGATTCTCTAAGAGCTCATCTGTTCACCAAGCCTCCTTCTTGTCATGGAGTGGTCATTTAGTTAGCTGTAACACATCTGCTGATGATGCTAGCTGAGAGAAACTTGTCCTAGCTGTGCATGTTATTGATTTAAAGCCACACTCTGGATGATGGAATAAGTGTCAGCTGCTGCGTTAGCTTTGCTGCAAATTTGTCTTTTTTAGCAGCAACCTTGGGCGGCGTTTAGTCACAGCCCGAGCTCTTTAATTGAGCCTCTAAGGGCTCAGCTCGTCCCATTCCACTCACTCTCTTTGCTTCACTCTGAGCCATGAAGGCATCCCCCCTGAGGTGGGTGTTTCATTGGATTGCAGTATAAAGGTGCTGAGGGCTGAAATCCGACGCTTAGCCAAACACTGTGGGCTGCTCAATAACCGCTCCTGTGCAGCTGCTGCGCAGGATAAACACTTCTTCATTTCTGTGAGCAATCAATGGCGAGCTGGAGGGGCTTCCAGATCTTTAGCACTGTTCAGAATGCAAGCTGCTTTAAAACATCCTCATTCCTCAATCCTCAGTCTTCCTTACTGCCTCAATATTCATCTGGTTAGGATAAAAAAAAAGCTCCTAGTACTTGTATTCTGTGGATATGTCGTTATTGTCCCGTATCATCATTCTGGATGTCCCTCAGTTTGCTATCGCTTGAAGACCATAAATAAAGTTTAACTTTGATATGTAAAAAAAAAAATATAATGAACAAATCCTGTCATTGGTTACAGATACTCTACTACTGGAAACATGGGTATCAAAATCTGAGAGTTTCCTGGTCGTAATTACAACTTGAGGGATTGTTCTTGTTCTAGTGGGGAAACTCGGGTTGGTGATAAGCCCCAAGTGTATTAATACAGAATAAAAGAAATGATTTAGTGTTTGATCTTACTGTCTATAATCGACGGTTTGGTCATGAGATGTGTTGAAATACAGTTTCCTGCTTCTCACTCCCACTGGAGCACAAGAGAGCTAGCATCTTTATGCTAAACACTGAGCTCTGTACATGAAGTAATTATTTGAGTAAAATACTTTTAATAAAATTCTCAACATTCTTAAACTCAACTCAACAAGCACCTGGAAATGAAGATGGGTTGCACTACTGATCACGCTAACACTTGGATGTCTTTCTCTTTATTCTTTTAACTCCTCTCTTTCATCTCTTCTTGCTTTGATTAGCCTTCATCCCAGTTTCTGAAGCCCACTCTTACTTACATCACGGTAGATCTAACGCTTAACCTGAAACATTTTTTTTGTGCAGGTTTATCAGTCCATTTTTATCTCTTACTGTTACTAAAAAGGAAAGTGAAAAATGACTATAATAGTGTCCTAGTCGAAGAGGATGATGTTCTGCTTCAGTAGATTTTAAGTGAAATGGAGCCCCAGGACAGCAAATGATAAAAGTTAACTACATTGATTCTAGATGAGACCATCAGTGAAACAGTAAAGCTAATGGGATGTAGGAGTGCTTACTGCTCATTTCCACTGAATTAGCATGAATCAATGGGCTAGCACCATCATACTGCAGTCCACCGTCTTTAGCTCGGTTTGCCTTCGAGGCCCTCGGCAAAGAACACGCCTGCATTAATAGGTGATTGGATGACTTTGTAGTAGTGGAGGTTTACCTCTTAATGGGGGCCAGAGTCAGCCGAGTGTTGAATTGGATTGCTCAGTCACAAACTGTTAGCTTGACAAATTTTAACCAAGGATCGTTGAAATAGCACATTTACTAACAGTAGTATATACACCTCCCACTCAAATTAAATTTACACACATAACAACAACAAAAAAACAATCATTTTTAGATTAAATTAAGGATCACCTGGATCCTTGCCAAGCTGCTAAGCGAAGGTAAGCTGAACATAACATTTTCTTTTCGTTCATTATGTTTTTATGACTATGCTTCTTTATGAAACATACTTTTTCCTTACCATGAAATCGACATACATTCCACGGATGCTTCAAGGCTTTTATAATTTGAAATATTCATAGCTCCTTTTTTTTCTGTCAGAAGATTCAAAAACCTTGGCGCTCTGCATGTTGTTTCCACTTCACATAAGGTCCACTTTTATCAATGCAGTTTTTCATTTTTTTGGATGAATGCTACAAAAGTTGAAAAGTAATAACTTGAAAATTTCCGACTCCTAAATTGATGCCATTCATATCACCATCATCCAGCGATGTGGCTAATCAAGTAGACAAGGTATGGGTTTAAACTGTTAATGTGTTAGATTTTAAGTAGATTTCCAGGAGCAATGTTGATGGTCATTGGTATAAGACATGAACAAGGGAGCAAGAGGTTCTTGGATGGTGCAGCTGTCTGAGATGAGGTGCCAGTGGGCTTACAACCCGGTGTATCTTCAGTGTGAGACACCTATTTGTCAGAATTTAGATGAATCAGTAGAGTTTTTGTTCCCTACATAGACACCACTGATCAGATTCTGATAGAGATGTATAAGGTATGTCCCTCTTGACAGACGCCCAGGGCAGACTTGGGTCTCCTTGCGCAGCTTATGTCTAACATTTATCTTATGTCTGTGGATCTAGCTGAAGCTTTTTAGGTTACCACATCCTTCTGATCTTAGCCTGTTTCCATCATGACCCTCCCTACCAGGAAAAAAAACAAAGGGAAAAAAATGACTGGGTTGTACATTTGCATCTTCTTACCTCACTAATGAGGTATTTTTGTTAGTTAATGAGTAGGTTATGTTTTATATATATATCTTTTTTTTCAGGTTATCCACGCTACGACGTAGTGGGCGATCACAGCAAAGGCGAGTACCATCTTCTGATACAGAGGACAGAGCTCGCTGACGATGGAAGCTTTGAGTGTCAGGGCATCCAGGTTGGCATCAGGTCACGACCTGCTCGGCTCACAGTTCTAGGTCAGTATGATCTCAGATACGATATGGTGATGTTTTCTGAAAGGGACATTTTTGGAAGGAGTCCTTAGTGTCAGAGGTTCTCTCGCATGGGAAAGTCTTCTGACATGCCGTATGCTTTGTATTAATAACTTGTAGAGAGGGAAATTGGTTGGCCCACCCTTCTAGTAAAGGTCACAATTCTCAATTAAATTGGCTTGTATGTATTTCTGTGCTTCAGTGCCTAAAAGTGAGAAATGCAAGTGTTCTTAAAGACCAAATGTTTTTGGTCCTAATTGCAAAGCAGCTGCTAAGTAATCATTGGAATCAGATAAGCTAGGAACCCTCTCAAATCAGGGCTAATCAGCTGTAGTAAAAGACCTCAGATATGTTTTCCATCTCCTGTGATTATCAATCAATGAGATTCCGATGCAAATGTCCACCTCCAGGCAGGCAAAACGAGGCCTAATTATCATTATTGATCTCTCCTGCTTGTTAAAGCCATGATGGATTTCAGAGGTATCAGTTCATTATTCTGGCTCATGAGCACCAAAGCTACAGCCAAGCAATCTGAAGCTGCTTACTTAGAGGGAAGTGAAGATGTCAGTGACTGCAGGTGCATTAAAATGATTAATTATAGATGAGCGGGCAACCATTTGTTTTTATTCTTAACTTTCTAATGTTTTATTTATTTTTCGCTGCTCGGTTGGCAGGAGAGACAAATCATCAGGTTCTTCTTGGGCATAGCCATTAGCCTGACATTTAATCCCACACAGACTTCTGAAAAGTTGCATACAAAGCTGTGAGCCAGGCCCTCCCAAGGTAATGAAGTTAATGTATGGGTGGTGTCAGGATTCAGCGCAATCTGTCACTTCATTCTCACCGAGGACAGCGAAGCATGACCGCAACTAGAGGCAGAGAGTCTCCAATCACTTTGTCTTTCTTATCCCTGACAAGCAAAGCTCAGAATTTGTAGTTCCTGGTTCGATCCTTGCAGGGTAAGGAACCCATTCTAACATCCTCTACCATGTCCCCACCAGTGACTTTGCAAACTTTAATCCTAAGGTTACCGCTTCCTCTTTTAATTTAACCTTATTTGTCAAAATTAGCCTGATATTTAGATAAGTAGTTTATTGAGGCATGTTTGCATGTTGTGGTAATCCAGCACTTTGTAGATCATCAGAGTGTTTAATGCTGTATTGTAAACCTTATCGAGGATTTCTTTACCCCAATTGATTGCGATATGACTCTTGAACCTCCAAGCAAGAGGTAACAGGTAATCATCTATGTTTGGCTCAGAAATTTATTTAAGAGCCAACCTAGGTAAATTATTCCTTAAACTGGGATACCTCAGGCTAATTTGATCCCAAGTATTACCTTTTAGCTTCCATGCAAATAATGCAGCCAAAACCTTGATCCTTCAAATGCCCCTTGTTTAAAAGAGACATCAGTATGGTGGCAGAGTTTTGGACAGAATTTCATTCTGATTCAGACTTGACAAACAGACTCATCTGTGTGGAAGCTAAATAAATCTCCAGCACCATCTGAAATATTCTTGGGGAAAGAATTTCTTTAACAAGGTATGGTGCCCTGTCCAAATAAGTCGTAACAATAAGAAATGTAAATTCTTTGGGGTATTTTAAAGCTAATGAGTTATTTGCTTATTTGCTTGTCTTCTTTGTCTTCATGATATAATCATTGAGTTGAGTTGAGTTGGAACACCAGCTTTGGGAAAGACTGTCAGCAAGCAAACTTATTTTTTTCCATTTTTAGGCAAGCAGCAAGCCAATATTTGCAGCCTTCGCCAAACAATCCTCTCACTCCTCGCCTCCTGTCTGCCTTCTGTTAATGTCAGACTGAACACTGCCTCCTCTGTGGTAGATTGGTCTAGATAAAAAGCAAACAACGACAGGCTGAAAGGAAAATTGGAGTAGTTCAAACCTGAGGCCTGGATATTGTACTCCTACCTCCATTTGTCTTTTGTTAAAGAGCCTTTTGTGATGTAAATGCAAGCTGGAGGTGATCTAACTACCCATTTGCAAACACCATTAAACTTTAATTTCCATAAATCGCCACAGAGTTCGGAACAGCTGGTACTCATTTCTCAAATGCCACACTTTGTTGTCCAGGCGGCGATGGAGTCGGACACATCTGCAACTCTGCTCGTTTCCACTGACAGCTTCTAGCTTGTAGATTGCCCCATCATGGTGGCAGGTATCCTCTAGGATGCACCTTGAAAACCCAAACTTCATAAGCACTAACATCCTGGAATCCCAGTACCCAGAATCGCCACATTTTGCTTGATGTGTCTGCTTTGAAATAATAAAATCTCGGTGTGTAATGGCGTTATGGCATTGCAGGTAGAGAGGGAGCTTTAGGAATGGGAGAAGAGGAGGGTGAGCTGTCATCCACTGTCATCCACACTCCTCTGCTATTCCTGTTGTGACACTGTCACTGAACAGGTAGGAACTTGATGAGAACTGAAGAATGTAGACTCGGGGCTGAAAGCATAGTGCCTTGCTTTGCTCCACTTCCTGCTTCTCAGGTGGCTAATTTCTGTTCCTTATATAGGATTGTCTGTGGTTATGCTTCATTCCTACACTGTTTGCTTTTCACTAATTTGCTGATTGACATTTTCTCAATGTGTTTGTTCTGTATGTGTCCTCTTATTGCCTAAAGATCCTCAGACATACTGTACAATTCTTCTCAGGAATTCAACATGGTTTTGCCATTATATAGATTTAGCATAAAGTCTGTTGAACATAGGGACCTATGCAGAACCTTTAAGAATTCACCTTTCATTATTACTAGGAATGTAGGCTTCAAGGCCTCAAGGTGTGCTGAGATGCTTTTCTTTCTGTTAAGAGTGTTTGAGTTAGCGGAGCCTCTGAATTCCCTCACCAACAAGATGTTTTTCAGCCAAAGAACTCTTGCTCACTGGATGTATTGAAGCTCTTGAACCTGAAGCTCTGGGGTTCTGCGTGATTTTATGCTTCCCCGTGATTGACCGGTCGGATCAATGACCAGCTGTACCGGGTGTTAATGAGATAAAAAATAATTAACAAGCTGATTCTGGAACAAACATAAGGGTTTAGCTTAGATAATGTCTTTAAGTTGCACAGCAAACAGAACACACTCTGGAGTCTCTCTCTTTCTCACATCACACACATATATACAAGGACACCTCTGAGCTCTGTTATCGAGCTCCTCAATCGAGGCGTGTGACAAGAGGACAGGTACACAATGCTTTTCATCACAAGCAAATAATCTCCAATAGGATGACAAACATTGTGTGGTCTAGTGTCTTACTAGTCAGCGCAACAAGGTCGTGTGTGCATTGTGTGGGTTTAGAAAGGTTCTGCGAGCTGCGGAGTGAATAAGGACGTGAAGGACAATGTTTACAAGCCGTAAAATAGAAACGCACAAACCTAACACATCTGTATGCCTGGAGCATTCGGTTCGAATGGTATTATGATGTTCAAAGTTGCAGACAAGAGAGTGTGTAGAGTTTGTCTGAAATACTGGAAACATACAATAGCTCAACAAGCAAGTTGAAGCACGTGATATGTCTAAACCTTTATGTGCTATCAGTTAGTCTGACGTTGATTATTTGCTCTGAGATGTTACTTCAGGAAAATCGTCATATTGCCTTCTATTTATTTTACCGTGTTGATGGCTTTATTTCTCTCCACTGCTACCTCTTTCCAATCTCACATCATCAGGTGGTGCTTATTAAGCTTAATTATTTGCAATCATAATAGCACCATTAGCATCATTGGCAGCTATGTTCCAGTAGGTTATTTATTTTTTTTGGCCAGCATTCTTAATGAATTTAAGATTCCTAATCGGATTCCTCAACAACAACTTTTAAACATGTTAACCCCCTAAAGAAACCAAACTCACACATCCGCGCACACACACACAAAAACACACAACTAGTTATATGACTATAGAGACCTGTTTGTAGACGGTGTAATCCGATCTCGTTAAGCGAGCTCTCGCAGTTCATTTGGCTGGAAGAGAAGGCTAATTACTGACACTTTTGAGCAGCACGACTGTGATTAATCCCACTCTGCCACCTCCTCCTGCTAGACACCAAAAAACATCAGAAAGCAGCTGCAGGTATGTTAGAAAATGGGTCACGTTTCCCCTCAGCGCCGCCTCTTCTTCTGTTTTTTTTTTTACAATCTGAAATTGCTCCATTTTTCTCTTCTCTTCCCTCTTTCGACTCACCTCCGCAGACCGATCAAGTCCGGGAAGCATCCCAAGGGCCACATGTATCAAGAGGGCAGAGAGAAAAGTAATTTGGTGCCATGGAGCTGGGGCTTGCATTTGGTATCGCTCGAGTGTTTCTGCTGCTGCGAGCCCCAATTAAACCGGGGCGATTCATTCAGTCCGCTCGCCCACACAAGATAAATCTATCGACTGGCCATGTTAAACCGTCAAAGAGCCATTAAGCCAAGGAATATTTGCAAACATGACCACAATAATGATGACAACAAAGATGCTCTCACTCGACAGTTAGGGAGGTTTTTTTTTTCATTTGTTTGTTTCTTAATGATGATGCGAGTTGTCTTGGGTAATCATTCCGTACGATGTCATCCTGTAGCCGGTCCATCAGCCTGGAGAATGACTGCACAGGAATAGCAGGTCGATACACCATTAAAGTGTTTGTTTACAGCATGGCGCTGTTATAGAGTGATCCTGATTGGTCAGAAGATCTTCATTGAGAGATCACACTTGTTGCTAGATATAAGCAGAATTGCCACGTTATCCATTTCATTTTAGACACCTGCACAATTGAGGGTTAAAGGCCTTGCTCAGGGGACCATAGGTGGCAGCTTGGAGGACCTTGGGTTCGAACTCATAGTCTTCCGATTGTTAGCATAACATTTTAACCACTAGGCTAACACATCCCCTGCTGTTGGAAGTTTCCCTTGACAAGGCGTTTATTTAGAATTTGTGGAAGGAGTCATCGGTATCTTTTTAAACTTAATGGATGTGAAAATACGGTAAAACATTGACTGTTTATATCTTTGGAGTGTTGCTGTGGTATACGAGGAGTATCTACTGTTGTTGTGATCCTAACAGTGACTTTCAATGTGCTGGTTTTGTGGATTCATCTCGCACTATCATTCTTCAAAGATGGCTGGCGTGAGTGCGATATTTACGACGGCCAACGTGAGAGCTGCTCGCTCACTTTCAGGACCGTGAGTCTCCCCGAGCCGGAGGAGGCGACTTGATTGGTTCTGGTGAGGTAATTCCTGGTAATATATCACCCCGAGCTTTCCTCACAGACGAGTCAAGGCCAAACCTGACAAGCCTCTGAGAGATATGAATTTCTCAGATGAAGATCTCAAAATGGCAGTGAGACATGGACGACTCTTTCACTGCTTCTCTGAACTCTCACTTCTCATTGACTGCACACGGGTTGTTCTGGAAATCATATGAGACGCTGATTGTGGCTGTAATTACAAATCAGAGGTTTGTGTTTTGGGAAACAAATTTAAAGACTCTTTCTTC
>JAOTRN010000008.1:12234930-12248214 GCA_028566695.1 Bagroides melapterus | reverse complement strand
CTGGCCAAGGTGGGCCGGTCCAGTCAGTACGCAAATATATTAAAAAATGTCGGAAACCATAATATTGCATCTCTTTTTTAGGCAGATGGATGAGTGCGTTAAACGCACGGCGCCGCCGACAGTTTGTGTGTTTGGGTGCATGTAAATGTATTGCCCTTCCTCCATATTAATTAGTTTGCTCTATTCCATACGTGTTCTTAAACACGTCCCCTTCACTTCACATTTACTGACGGAGAGATATTGATCCTTTCGCGATACAGCAAATTTTTCTAGTAAATAATCATTAATACTTTCAATGGATGAAAAATTAAAAGGTGTAGCTGCAAATTTTTCGCGGAAAGAAGACAAATCTTTCGAGGCAGATGCTGTGAAATGCTTCAGATTAACAGATTATGCTTTTGGCGTGAAAAGAAGTTGCAGTTCAAATAAATTTAAATAGCATATTTTGTATTGCTTTATATTTATATGCTAGTAAGTGGTGTTAAAAATTAAAAAAATTAAAAAGTCTCCACATTAATGAGCCAGTGTATTATGATGTGGGATGTGGTGGGCTGCTGTGGGCCAGGAAACCCAGGGCCAGTTTTTGGTCCCAGTCCGCTCCTGCCCCCGTCTCTACTTGCAGGCGGAATAAAAGAAAATTGTGCGACTGTTACAGACAGGTCTAGAAAATGGTTTGTAAAGTAAATAGAGAATGTAGTTCAAAGTTTCACAGTACTTTGAAGAAACTCCGAAAACAGCTCAGATGATACAATATTTGTAAATGTATTGGCACCCTTCTACCCCATCTGTATAGGGATGAGGACCACCTTTCTCGTTGCAACCCATCATGCCCCAAACAGCCTGACAGCTTGAATTGCGTCCAGCTGAACACCAGCGTATGTCTGATTTAATCTGAAGCATATGTCCGATCACACTTTCGGAGGCGCTCGTCAGCTGGTTTGGAGCGAACGTGGCGCAGAGATATATTTGGCTCCACGTTTGTTTAGTGATGTAAGAAAGACAAGTTCGAGCTTTTTCTTTTTTTGAGAGCAGTCACTGTGCTGAGAGACAGATATAGAGAGGAGAAAGAGAGAGGGAGTGGAAAAGAGGTAAAAGGATGGAGAGAGACGGAATGCGAGACTGATGGAGGGAGAGGAAGGGAGGTTGAGAGATGACATGAGGGGGAATTGGAGGTATGGATTGGAGCAACAGAGAGAGAGAGAGAGAGAGAGAGAGAGAGAGAGAGAGAAAGAGGAAGTGTGAATGATGAGAAAGGGTAAATTGCAAGACACAGCAAGAAAAACATAGACAGAGAGAGAAAGAGAGAGAGAGAGAGAGAGAGAGAGTGTGTGTGAGAGAGAGAGACAGAGAGAGAGGGGAGGGTATGTAGACTTGAAGGTAACTGTGATTGTGGGAAAGAGAGAGAGAGAGAAAAAGGGACTGTAGGGAGGGGTATATGGTGAGGGACATCAAGAGAGGCTGGGATAGAGAGAGAGAGAGAGAGAGAGAGAGAGAGAGAGAGAGAGAGAGAGAGGGGATGTGAGTGTGAGCAAGAGAAGGCAGCAGAGGAAGGAAGAGAGACTGAAAAGCACTGTGTTGAAGAGGAAAAGAAAGAGATGGTGCAAACGCAAGTCTGTAGGTTCCCCTTGATCCTGAGTGAGCACAGATCTCTCCATCACTGATTAATGTGAGGGCAGGGACACAGCGGGACGGACAGAGAAATACGGCAGGACGAAGAGATGGAGAGAGAGAGAGATAGAGAGCGAGCGAGAGCGTCCACATGACTGTACGACTGGAGCAAGTCTCAGCACAGAGGTAACGGACGAGGCGAAGGTGATTGTTGGAATTAGAGCAGAAACAGCGACGTTGTTACAGATGCTGATTCACACATCGAGGACAATGTTGGTAAAGTTCATTTGTGTGTGTGTGTGTGTGTGTGTGTGTGTCTGTGTTTGTGTGTTTTCAAACATAAAGTGTGGATTTGTGGAGCCGTAACAACCTTTTTAATACACCATGTTAAAATGGGAGGCTGTACACTTCTTCTACTTGTTGGCTACATTAGCGGTCGATTCTACTCACCAAACATGTTTTGGCTATTTCTGGGTAATGGAGTAAATTTAATATTTGGCCAAGCTTTTCAACTTGATGCAATAGCTGATCCATTGCTTTGGAGTCCAATGTTTAGCACACGTACTATGTTCACTTATTTTAGATGAAAGACGGTGTGTATTCCGAGTGTGTTATGGTAGGGGTCAAGTCCCAGGAACACAGGGATGAGGTGGGAAAGACATTTCTGTCTCAGGAACTGGTTGGAAGTGGGACTACACCTTGACCGAGAGGTATTAGTCCATCACATAGCACCACACAGGCATTCACAAGAGTATCTAATCCACGTATTGACTGTGGAGGTGAGTGGAAACCAGAGAAGCCAAAGGAAGCCCTTATAGATGCTGAGAGAACATGCAAAAGTCTGCACTGGCTGTAACCTGAGCACAGCATTAACCCTGGGGTCTTTGAGGCTGCACTACCCTGATGCTCTTGGGACCATAATGATCAACAAGACTACAGTTACCCAGAAACAGAATAATCTAGTAAACACAAGAAGTCGAGTCTTTAACCAGTTTCTCTGAACAGGATGGTATGGTGCCACAGTGCATAGCATTGCTGCATCAAACTCCCGGCTTTGATCCTGAGCTCAGATTACTGATGTTCCACATGTTCCCCCATTGGGTTTGTGGCCTTTCTAAAGGTTCTCCGGTTTCATCCGACTTTTACGAAATGTAGGAGTTCATAAAGTTGGAAGCAGGAAGGTGTTTGGCGATAGATGAACGTGAAAGACAAAACATTGGTGATTAAAGAGCAACAACTGATAGAATTCTACAAAATACACACTGTCAGTACAGCGCTAACACCAGAACACTAAACAGAAAGGCGGTACATACCGTGCATTCAGACCAGCAAGTGGCAAATCTTTTGGTAATGGTGGTACTGACAATGACAAGGGTTACCACTGTTGCTTGTGGGTGTGGCCTGACTTGCTTCTTTAAGAGATGGTCAATGGTTTTATACACCAATACACCAAACTCATTGCATCCGCTAGAGACTCATGACTTCATGGTCAAGTAGCCAAACATAATAACGTACTATAATCGAAAAGGAATACTCATAATCCAATCTGACCAATCAGATTCAAGAATTTAGCATCACTGGTATAAGTTATGCTATGAGATTTGCACCAGTACACATCTTCAGGACTGCCCATTTATGATGTCTTCATTACATTCATGTTTCATTTATTCGTAAATGAAAATAACACCATTAGACCCCTCTAGCTGCATGCCAATCCCCAAAAGAGCCCTAATGATGGTTCTCCATCTGCTGTACGACGAGATGCTGATGCCGCTCCTCTCTTTATCTCACACATTAATTGGTCTCACACAGAGAGCGATTGTAATTGCCTTTAGGAGTCCGTGTCCTCCCATTCCTGTCCATGTTCTTCACTGATTCTTCACTCATGAGTGATTTGCTGGTGGGAAAATATTTGGATGATTAAAAAAAATATATATTTCACAAGATGTGTAATATAAGTAACGTAAGAAGGTACAAACGTGTGTACGCTGGGATCATTTGGCATACATAGAAATTTTCCTTGTGATAACTTTATTATCTCTGACCCAGTTTTTAATGAATCGCTTTTCTTCAGTCTTTAGAGAGACCTCATTATTGCTCTAGTATCTTCTTTTGGGTTAAATAGATCAAGATAAATGCTCTCTATAGATATGGTGCTTCGATTTGCCGTCTAATTTCAATGCAAGTTAGTGGAAGGTCATAGACAGGAAGTAAGAACAGGAGAACGCAAAGATACGTACTGTAGAGGAACAAATCCTGTAAGGTTGGACAAGAACCGAAGGCAACAGGAAGGGTTAAAGGGTTAAAGACACAGGTGGGTTGACCTTTCATTGGCTGCAGTCAGGAAGCCATTTTGGATTTGCCTCAAGACCACTTCCTGTCTTTATTGCTCGTACATATTTCTGGTTTCTGGTTGCTTTGGTATCCAGGTAACATCTAACAGGTACCTCAGCAAACTCCATCTCTACTAGTAGCTTTCTTGCTGTTTGGATCGATGTGTCAGATGTTGAATTAATTACACCACATGACTGATGGATTCTTGATTCTGATTGGTCAGAGAGTGTTGATTATTTATCTATATAGTAACAACAGCTGTAACTGATAGTACTTCACCTTCCCATGACGTTTCTATTGATCTCGTGTTCAGTCTCCTAGCACCTTGTAACACCTTGCAGATGCTATTAAAGGCATGAGGTGCTGTTGGGATTGTGGGCGTGGCTTCTGTGTCTTGATGTTCCCTTTTTGCTCAGCAGTTCATCGTCACAGTGGTTAAAAATGAATAACTTCCCGCTATTTTGTCACATCGTGTCACGGCTATTGTGAACGCACAATAAATAAATCAAAGCTGAAAAGACGGCAGTTGAAAGAAATCTTTTCTAACAAGCTCGTCGTCGTCACTGACATAACACGCGCTGACAGGGATTTCCACAACGCCGCACATTGTTCATTAAAGGTTGTCAGGCATCCGCTCATATGGTACATGCTTGATTTCTTTATTTATTTATCACCAGAATCCCAAGGCATCTTGAATGTCTTTGATTTAGAAGCCATTTTACTTCCTCATCCAGCCTGCAAAGCTAGAATTTCAATATATTTTAGCCTGGACTAATTATTTATTCAATATTCCTATTTACAGTGCATGTTTTATTCAGCAATATTGCTGGTAAATCAAGCCAAATAAGGAGCAGGGAAGTAACTCGTAGCAATAAGAGCAGGAGTTATTTTCCCGTAACGTTGCGTGACCTTAAGGAGCGATGAGTGGCAGTGTGGAAGGCTGGAACGAATGAAGTCGATTCAGTTCTGGTAATTCAATTCGATTCGACGTGATTTGATTCTCCGAGCCGATTCCAGCCAATCGTTCCCAGGAGAACGTTGTGAGAGAACCTGCGCTAGGTCAGAATTTGGGGCGGGAAGTCCGGTACGATGATGGATTATGTTGTTACGTTATCGAAAACGATCATCGATTGCTTCAGGATATGACTGAAGGGATAGGAATGAGTCACAGCCATGTGAGGCCATGTTCTTCATTCCACCGGACACGCAACAATTAGTCAGTACGTCAGTTGAGTCTTTCATTTCTGAAGTCTACATCAAAAACAAATCCATGATGCTTCTGATTGCATCCATCAGTTTAAGTTAATTGGTACAATTCTGGTTTGAATCTCATCCCTCACTTAAAGGCTCTGTGGACTCCATTATTGTTAACGCTGCATAAAAAATGCTTACTCCAATACATGCTGCTCCATGGGACCCAAAGTCCCAGAACTGCAGCATTGTTTATGGCACAGAAACATCTCAGCTTATGGGATGTGAGGTCGACGTTACGGAGGAACGTATGATCGTGGGCAGAAGAAGTAATAAATAATAACTGCATTTCTGCACCAGTCTCAGAAATAAATTCTGGAATAAATAATAAAACGTAATCGTTGGCCGATCGCCGTGGTAAGAACAGGAAGTCATTTTTATGGATGCTCCACATCGTTAAAAAGAACGATGTCATTCTTTATAGACTTAAATTTGTAATATTGGTATAGAATTGAAGTAATTATGCCAGTGGGTCACTGGGACTCTAAATATATTGTCCATCTCACAGATGGTTGTAGCGTTGCTGTGAATCACCCTGAAGCCTTCACACTGACCAGATTACAGTTCACACTCCAACAGATGGTCTTCCTCTTCACACTGCCAATTTGTTGAAATCTTTGTGAAATTGTGCTGTAAATAAGAGTGTTGTTTTTTTTCTTTCTCCTTGGCTGTGATTTATTCCTCCTCTGTATGGACAGATTCAGCCTGTCCCTGTGAAAGCTGCAAAAGTTCTCCTTGCCAGACATTTTTATCCAGAGTGAGGTGAAAACTGTCCACAGCTCAGAGGTAAAGGAGGAACTAAAAAAGAACAATATTTGTCCAATAATTTACAGATTTAGATTATAAGGTTACATTTGAAACTCTACAAAACAGTGTTCCCTATCTTGAAAAGGCTTTCATTTAAGATTTTTGGGGGATAAGAGCATGTATCTATCCAAAAGAACCCTTAAGGAATATTTGATAAACCCTTAGAAAAAAATTCTTCAATGGTTCTTTGGATACTTCCTTAAAGGTAAACAGCATAAAACTTTTACCGGTTCCTCAGCTAGATTACAGAGGTTACGTTTGTACAACACTTTTAGGGAGCTAAAAAAGAGAACCTTTATTTAAGAGTCTGTTACATGATTCCTTAAGGTTTCTTTTGAGGAAATCTTCTGTATCTGTTAATCGTCCTATCAGAAAAGGAGCTTTACAGTATGGAATGATACAAACCCTTAACTACCATTAGAACACTAAAGGAACCTTCAAAGAACACTGTTTCTAAGAGTTTATTAGGAGAAGCCTTCAGGGTTCATTGATTGTCCATTTTTCGAACCCATAAAAGTTTTATTGAGAACTCCACAGCGAGATATTTTAAAGGTTTTAAGTAGAACCATATTATCAGAAAAAATCCTTAAAGGATCTTTGGGTGTCTATCTAGACAACCATATATGCTTTATGCAGAACTATGGCAGAAAGGGTTTTACAAGTAAGCCTTTGAGTTGCCTGGCATGAACCATTGATGATTCCTTAAGCGTTATTTGCTTGTCCATCTGGGGAACCCTTAAAACTTTTGCCTAGAACCTTGCTTGAACAAAAATGGTTCAACAATTTAAATGGTTGTTGGATATTTAAGGGTTCTTACCCCAAATGCTTACTCTGACTTCTTTTGGACAGAGAGCGTACTCCGTGTATGTGGTGCAACATCAAACATGGTTTGGTGTTCCACAAGGCTCCGTTTTAAGCCCATTGTCCCCCCCCCTTAATTTTATTACCATGAGTGCAATTAAAATATAAATTTTAAACACCTTTATTATTTTTTTTTTTCAAAGCTATTATCACACTGTGAGTTCCACCCACATGCAGATCCAATGAGAGTGTGTATGGGTTTATGTAAGGGTTTTATATAAGCAGTCAGAGTAAAAAGAGTTGAAAACAGAGCAAAGCAGATGCAGTGCAGGGGAAGTGGACTACAATGTGTGTGTGCGTGTGCGCGTGTGTGTGTGGGTGTGTGTGTGAAAGGAGATAGAAGCGCTGGTGCAGCAGAAATAAATTGGAAATGTCAGGAAATTTAAAAAGCATAGACTAGCAAATAGTTCTGATGTAGGACCCCACCCAGGAACGTATTAATTCTCTGTGGAATGAATGCATTTCCGGTAAAGTATGTACAGTTTGTTTTTTTTAGAACGGAAGGGTTGGTAGTTATTTCATACTGTAATAATGAATGACTCATCAACTGGTAATGAAATGCGATCATTAATTAACTCAGTGATCATAAACATGGAACCCAAGAGATAAACAGCACCATCGTTAAGTAATATTTAATATTTAGCACTAAGAATAATAATAAATATTATTAGAACACATTCATTATTAGGAATTGTGTTTTTAAGGGTTATTTATTTAGGTTTTATCTATTTATTATAAGGTATTACGGTGAACTCAATGTACACAATTACTGTTAACAATTTACTACATAGTGAATAAATAATATATTAATATATTTCATGCCTAATAGAACAGGTTGAATTGTGCCTTTAGTGAAGTAGTGATTGAAGCTCAACGTGGAGCTCAGCTGGGCTTCATAAGTGGATAACATCGGGTGGGGGTGGTCAGGATTCATTCATCATATATTTCGATGAATATACGAAATATAAAAGGATAGTTGTGTCAGATGTAAATTATAAATAGTCGTTAAAACCGTAGTGATGATGAATATAAATCGAAAAAGTTTAAAAAAACCAAAGGTTTAATAGACTTTCTCCGCGGCTCCCCTTGCAAGCGATTCACAGTGGGCTCGTCCGAGGAAAGGGAAGAGGAACAGAAAGTGAACCGGCCGGTGATAAACGACTAGCGGTATCGGTTTGGGTTCATAACGTGATGGAGCCTCGATCAGATTGAACTTTATTTACAGCAACTTGGTGAGTTTTATGACGAAAATATGTAATTTTTTAAACATACACGTCACATGAACTCACGCGGTTTTGTGCTCTGTAAAAAGTTAAATAAAGTGCGGAAAAGTTCTCAATATAATGTATATGACTTCTGTAATTAAAACAGAAATAAATCGCAGGGTATCTTTTGTGCTTGCGGCATAATGCACACTGCATTTCAGTTATTAGGTCTTTAACAGGCTTTATTGCATGGTTTATTTTGGTTGTTTTGTGTTTTGTGGCCTTTATTACACACTATTACAGACTTTATTGCAGTTCATTTGCTCTTATTCAGATTAACAGTAATTTATCAGGCAGTTTCTCTGCACACTGTAATCCATACCGTTAATATAGTGGAAAAATCTACAAAGCAGAGCAACAAAGATTTTCTAAAACTAACGTGCTATTATAAGTTTTTGTATGTAATATTGAACACATAATAAATAAATAAAACTTGGTCAAGTCGACCCCATTTTCAAATAAATAAATCTCGCCTCTCCTGATCTGTTGCACCTAATCTGATCCACTACTTCATGTTCGTTTATATATAAATATATTATTGTAAACTTCACTCCTAGCTCGTCAGTACTGACAGAGTGCACACTGGGCTTGATTGTTAAAGGTTGTGAGCCTAGCTGACTTGTGGTCAAAAGAATAAAATGTGAATCATTAGTCAGCCTTGGAGGGAAAAATTGTTTATAACAAGCTTAACAGCTCTTAGTAGATGTTTCCCTGGATTATTTCCTGTTTCCCTGAGGTATACTCTACACTTTACATTTTGTTATTCATCACATAATGAGAAAGAGCTTCCAGTGTAAAATGGATGGGTGATTATTAGTGTGAAAAAGTCCGGGAATGGATATAAAACAACTTTCTAAAACAGTACAACAACATGGAAGACAATAAAAGCATAATAAGCTTTACTTAAAAAAAAAAAGTGTGTGTGTGTATATATATAGAGGTGTGACCTCTTTCATCCTTGCCATCTTAAACACATTTACATAGGAGGTCTCGCTTAATTATTATTATTTTTTTATTTTTTTTAGTCTTTTTTTTATTATTTTTTTTTTTGTTGTTGTTTTTTTTATTATTATTAACATTTAGACCTTTGTGAGGACTAAAAACCCCACAAAGTGCTGTGTTTTTACAGCTTTTGTTTAAAAAAAATAGCCAGAGAGAACATTTTTTTTTTACCAGTAAATGCTTGGTTTAGAAAGGTCAGGTTAGTATGGAGTTGTGCTGGAATACAACAGGACACAGCTGACATTTAGCCCAGCGGTGGCAGAATAAAAAGCTAAAGGCAGTACAACATATCCGTCTCCTGTGCTGAAGATCGGTTTGGATCTCGTGCTTCATTTATGGCTAGTCCAGAACTCCTGCAGGGGAAAACCAGTGGAGTGTGTGATATTAGCTGAGGCATGTTGCTCAGGCCATATGTGCCTGCGGTCATTCTGTTGTTCAGCCAACACTTTTATTTCCATTTGTTTGCTTGACACATGATTATTTTTATTATTGAATATTAAATGTCTTATAACACAATTTTTTGTTCAGTTGACACGGGATATTAATTTGACTTGGGTGTGTATAATGTGGGGAATGGGAATGGGGCAGGATGTTAAAATCCAGTTAAAATCCTTTTGAGTTGCCTTCCAGTGAATTACACCTAGCCTAAACCTGTTAACTCATTTGCACCACTCGGTAACTATGTACCTTTTTTGGGGCCTTCAAATGGCAACAGAGATGACCATATGTGTACAGCTATGCCTAAATATACAAGCACTGACCTTTCCTAGACTCCAAAGCATTGGATAATAAGCTGTTGCAATGAAAAAAATTGCAAGTATGTTGTTTTCAGCCAAAGGAAGGTTGTTTTGGTTTCTTGCCTTACCATTGTATTGTTTGTGAAGCCGCTTCAGTCAAAAATGTGTGTAAGCATGAGGGCATGTCATACCTCGCACCACCCTTTGACCTCCCTCTGATCTTTAGGGTGTCTCTGGAATTCCGTTAGAGACTGCAAAAGGCAAGCAAGTCAGAACAAGCTGTTTCTGGAAGCTACCAAGCTCGAGGACAATTGAGAATCTTCAAATTCAAGGTTGAAATGGTGCTCCATCAAGATGCTCCACTACAAGGTATCAACATGCAACTTGTCTTCCGAGGCGCATCAACATGCCCTCTAGAAAGAGTTTGTTTTCTGCTTCCACAGTGATAGTGAAGATGTGCTGACCAGTTCTTCTATCTCATGGATCATCAAGATCGATGTTCCAAGAGTTTCTGCTGGAGCACTGTATAACAGACCAGACCTCCAGATCCTTCTAAGGTTGGCTTGTACCTTCTGGTCAATCCCAGAGCTTCCAAAAGTACAAACTCTTGGGACCGATGCCTTTGACTCTGGAGTAATGCACACTTGAAAAAAAGCACACTCATGAGTGAAACTTTGCAACTCCCGGCACTGCATGTGCAGGGTCCTTGCGACGTGGATCAGGATGGATCTGGCAGGGGAGAGATTTCTACCTCCTCGAGTCCGTCCCTGCGGCGCAAACGGTTTAAGATGCGCCGTATGAAGCATGTGCAGAGCGAGCCAGCAGAGGGCTCTAAAGAATACCTGCAGCTTCCTTCCATTGAGATTACTCCATCAAGTGATGAGGATGCGGTCGGCTCGGGCTCATCTACGCCGAGTGCCTCGCCGTGCCGAAGACGCTCCCTCCTGAAGAAATGGCTCCGAGGAGGTGACAAAAAGGAGCAAAGCAGTGAGAGCAGGTCTGTATGACCGGGACACCCGCACCTCATTCCTCTGTCCTTCCCCACTACCCATGTTGAATCCACTCTGTTAACATCCTGTCTATATCTGTGGACACTTGGTACAGAGTATCATATAGTGTGGATGACTTCAAGATCAAGACCAAATGTACAAACTACAGTTTCATTGAGGCATTGGTTAAAAGGTCAGAGGTACTTGAAGCATTCTTTAAGGCAGTGGTCTCCCGTCTTATCCAGAAAGGGCCCGTGCTGGTGCAGGTTTTCATTCCAACCAAGCAGAAGCTACAGCTGATTCCAACTGTTTAATTAGTTGTTCTTGCCTTTCAATATATTCAGCTGTCGCTTATACTTGGTTCAAATGAAAACCTTTCTGGATAAGATTGGAGACCACTGCTTTAAGGGTCTGATAGATGGTTGGATTTCAAACTGGTCCTGTTGGAGGATTTGACATAGTACGTTTAAGGTTTTCCTGAGCAGGACAATCAAAGTACACCATATAAAAGAACTGCAGAGTCAGTTTCCTGAACCGGTTCTTGACCTTCATTGGGATAAGGAAACAAATTCCTGAACTGCATTTTCTGTTGAAAACATTTACTTAACTAATCCTACAGTGAAACTTTTCTACTAATCCTAGTAAACTTTTATTTTTAAGCTAAGAACTTATTTATCCAACAAACCCTTAACTGGGGTATGTCTGTGGTACAAACAGATCATTTGTCTCTGTTCTTGTCACGTTCTTTAAGGGTTTGTTGGATAATTAAAGGTTAGGTTGTTAATAAAACATTTGGACCAACATTTTCTTTTTTTGGACCAGTCTCAATCAAACACAACTAAGAACGAATTCTGGTTGGATTTCAAACTGGTCCTGTTGGAGGATTTGACATAGTACGTTTAAGGTTTTCCTGAGCAGGACAATCAAAGTACACCATATAAAAGAACTGCAGAGTCAGTTTCCTGAACCGGTTCTTGACCTTCATTGGGATAAGGAAACAAATTCCTGAACTGCATTTTCTGTTGAAAACATTTACTTAACTAATCCTACAGTGAAACTTTTCTACTAATCCTAGTAAACTTTTATTTTTAAGCTAAGAACTTATTTATCCAACAAACCCTTAACTGGGGTATGTCTGTGGTACAAACAGATCATTTGTCTCTGTTCTTGTCACGTTCTTTAAGGGTTTGTTGGATAATTAAAGGTTAGGTTGTTAATAAAACATTTGGACCAACATTTTCTTTTTTTGGACCAGTCTCAATCAAACACAACTAAGAACGAATTCTAAGTGCAAACTGCCATAAGTCCATAAATGTTCCTTATGTTCTACTGAACGACTCCTTCAAAGTTTGAAGTAGAATCCTAGAACTAAGTGCTTTTCTTTGCAGAAATGGTTCTAAACCTGTGGGTCTATTAATAGATCTGTTTGCAGCTTGTGTATATATTGTGGACTGGCACATAACAGATATATAATTCACTGTGTACACTTTAATCGTAATCTCATCTTAGATACACATCCTGTTGTCCAGGTCTCACCTTAACCGCAGTACCGTAGCCATGTAGAACTCGTATAACCCCCCGGCTGTTTGTTTCATGGTGACCTTCATAGCATAGAGCGAATTCTGCATCTGGAACATCATCAAATATTCATCATCACAGCACCTTCTGAAGAGCTTCGATTTTAAAAATAAAACACGAGGCCTCGGAAGTACTCGTTGCAGGCGTGACCTCATGGAAAACCCGTTTTATAGCCGTATCATCAGGCGTGGATGATTTACGTTGATGCTGGAGGTTTGGACGTGCCACGTTTCTGCTCCAGTTGGCTTGAGGGGATAAATGAATTGAGTCGTTGGGTGAGATTACAGTGGTGGTGCTGGCGGCTATAAATCAGCTTTTACTCTTTCGCGGTGGATGAACCGGTGCTCCAGTGTTGGCGTTTACTTCCCTTTAATAGAATCTTCATGTGATTTAGGGAAATTCTTCTTCCTGTTGGTGGATGTTTGTTTTCTGTTGTGTCATGCTAGGGGATTGTGGGGGTAATTTTATTTATTTTTACTTACGGTTTCTTGTGTGTATTAATTTACATATTTATTGTTTACCATATCTATTCAGGACCTTCATCCTTCCTACCTAAAATCACCCTTATAATGTAGTGGCGTAAGGGCTAATATTAGCATTTTTGCTAGCCTATCCTAATATAGGATATCTTTTTTTCCTTTAAGTAGTTATTTCTAATAAATAATTATGTACCGTATCATTTCAAGTTATTTTAGTATAAATTCGTTGCCGTTTCTAACCGAATCGACCCGACACGTTATCCGTCCTCATGTGGCGAGGTCTGCATGTTCCACATGTAAACCACAAATAAAGGTTTAAACGTGGGTGTGAGCTAGTGCTTCACTTCAGCATTTCAGTGGTCACTGAGTGTTA
>JAOTRN010000008.1:12080121-12092775 GCA_028566695.1 Bagroides melapterus | reverse complement strand
CACACACACACACACACACACACACACACGTTGCGTGCAGCAGGTTTTGCAGTAGGCTTGCATCAGGCTCGTGTGTTTGTGACAGGTTTGTTCTCCATCTGATCTTCTGCTCAGGGGCACAGGAGGGCCGCTCTGTTTGATTCCCCTTTCTCTCTCTCTCTCTCCCTCTCTCTCTCTCTCTCCCCCTCTCTCTCTCTATCTATCTTTCTCTCTCCACCTGCTGAGAGCGAGTGCTCCACCGTGCTCTAATCAACTGGAAGTTACAGCCCAGTTGGAGTCTCGAATGCGGAGACATCTGTCTTGATCTGTGGTCATTCACGCTTTTAATCCGTTGTGCAAAGCGTTTCCGAAATGAAACTGAACACGTGCTTTATTCCCTCCTCCAAAAACTCCAGGCTCCCTGCTGCTCGCGCTAAAGACAATGCTGTCGGTACGGAGATAATGACACGAGGAAACCATCTTGTAGGAGAAGAATGACACAAGCTGTGTGTTTTTTCTTTCTGGCATGCTGGGGTTGTTATCATATTCCGGAGCGGAGTCTAACAAGCTGACACCTCTGAGTACGTCATGTTCTCTGCCATTGAAAATAAAAAAAAAAAAAAACAGAAGAGAGAGAAAAGTCTCAGAGAAGTAAAGAGAAGCGACTGGTGCACATGTTGGACCAGATCCGGGTGCGTCGACCTCCTTTATCTTCATATTTATCTTTATCTTCCGTGTGCCTGTGCTGCTTTTAAACACGTGTGGAAATACTCGGCTGGCATTTAAAGCAGACAGGTGATTCCTCTACGGTGGGAAATTATAGAACAGCCTGAATGTGGACGCCAAAGATGGCCTCTTTGTGTAAGCAGAGACACAAACAACAAGCTCTAATTTTCTCCACTGAGCCTCAGATACAAAAATAAAAAATCTGTTTCGTGTTCTCTTGAGCCATTTGCCAGGATGCTGAGGATCCGGGACCGATCGAGGTCAGGCCGAGTGGATGATGCTATAAAGCCTCCGAACTGGATAAAAATAAAATTAAATTAAAAAAAAGAAAGAAAGAAAGGGCGTGGCACTGTAGCAGCAGGAAAGGGAAGTAGGGTTAGCGATGTGAGCTGATTAGCCTCATGGTGCTGCCAACTTCTCCCGATGGCCTGCGACGCTAAGACTAGCGATCGTTTTCCTCTTGGCTGTGGAACGCAGGCTCTTGGCTAAGGGGAGGTGGCACTGTGTTGGCCTTTATTATGGAGATGGCTGGCAGGTCCACCCCGCTTTGGCACGCTGTCAGCTTGCTATTGGACTGTAGGAGAACAATTAAGGGGCTGGCACACTGCTGGATGGCTATATCATCTGTGTATATTAATGAACAAGGTAGTGGCAGTCGAGCAAAGCATGAACAGTCATAGCTCAGAGCGGTGTGTAAAATATGGATGTGTGTATCAGGCTGCAGCTTGAGTTGTTGGCTTGAGAGAGCGAGAGAGAAAGAAAGAGAGAGTCAGATTGCCCTGTTCCTCTGAGCCCTGCGGAAAATAAGGGAAGTGCATGTGCATGTCAGTTCTGAGCAGCCCCAATCTCTCAAGTGGCAGCCATCATGGCAGGGCACCGCAGTACTTAGAGAGTGCTTGACTTGCTGTCTGCCTTTGTTCCTCTGCAGCGATGGAGGAAAATGCTCCAGGGTGTCTCCGTACCAACATGGCACACGGGAGACCCAACTGGGGCAGAAGATCGGGCACAGAGCCAGCAAGAACCCTGAAATGCCTGCCGTTTACCTGCAATTAAAAGCTAAGTCAGGATAATGATATAGGTTTGCATTCAACATAACAATGCCAAATTACAGAGCGAAGGGAAACATTATACATGTTGACGGGGTCAGTGATGAGCTGTTGTACAAATCTTTTCTTTCATCATTTGACATGTGGTTAGCTAGTAGTGAGTAGCGCTAAACCTCAACACCTAATGCACAATTCTCTCCATTAGAACATAATTAAATCTTTTGTTTCGTATAAAACCTGATCTAGATAACTAGCTCATCGTACGTTACTGGGCATCAATTTGTAGCTTGGACACATCGGATGAGACTCACTGGAGCTTTTACTTGCCTGACAAGTTCCCTAATTAATTAACGATCTGCTCACCTGTGAATAGACTTGTAATTTTTACTGCACAGTCCATCGCTGTCAACGTTTGCCACTGTTCCTTCCGTTGATCAAATTTTAAACCGCTGCGCCCCATCTTCTACGTGCAGCATCACCACGTTAGCGCTGCTGTGCTACAGGGCATATTTCCTCTTTATTTACTCCGTGTATAAACACCCAGTGTTTTGTCTGAAGGCTCAATGTTTCAGACGTGGACAATAAACATTGAATTGACTTTATGATTCCTGGGATTGTCTAATTAACCCATTCTTTCACGTCTCCTGATGCAGCAATCCACAGCTCAGGGCTACACCTGATGGAGAGACATTATTCTCCTGACCTCATTATGGAGTCGTACTGTCTCCAGCCTCTCGCTCGCTCGCTCTATAAAATACCGGCTCAGAAAAACACACAGCATCAGCCAAGCTTTTCCCCTGATGGTAGCCTAAAGAATGCTATATAATACTCGCATTAATCTGAGAACAACAGCTCTGTTACTTCATACCGGAGAGGATATACACTGAAAAGTAACCTGAGCCATATTAAGAGTGCAATATATTGGAAAGTTGATGCTATGCACGATGGAGGCTTGTTTTATACCGTCTATCTGTGCATAATTACAGGAAAGTGCACATACTCTACATTACTTTAGAAGCTACTGTAGTGGACACACGGGACTGGTGTCCTGATGCAGCTCACCATTTAGTAAATTACTAACAATTGTAAGCTGGTCAACTTTATTTTTATTAACAGGGAAATGCTAACCACCCTCTTGGCCCAGTTTGCAATGATTGAAAGAGAAAGAGTGATTCCGATTTTACGGATAACGACGTCTCCACTATTAATTATCCGGAGTGACTCATGCAAATGCTTGGCTCGTATTAAAATAGTCTTCCATTAAAAGGCCATTGGAGTCTCGGCAGTTAACGCTCTGAGTTACTGACCACCAAGCTGCCCCTTGAGCAAGGCCCTGAACCCTTTCTACACCAGGGATGCTGGATCATCCCTGACCTATGCAAAGAAAAAAAATTCATCGTGCTGTAATGGAGATGTGACAAATAAAGGGTGACTTCATTTCCTGAGTATCTCAGATGTCTCGTCTTGCCTTACCATTGAAACCAGCTGGGAATCAGATGATGCCACAACCAGTGATGAGAATCCAAAGATCAGAGTTTCTGTGCCTGGCTTCCAATCACATGTCTGTCTCTTTACACATTAGTTTCCTTTTAGGATTTTACAGCTGGTGGTTTGTAAAGGTACGCTGTCTGGCAATTTGAAAAATACATGGCTGAAAACTTGAAAAACGTATTGTCTGGGTCAGTCATGTATTTCCATGCTTTCCCATGTGTACTCTAATTCTCTCTAAAATGCCAAATGAGCCTAGTCTGACAGTCTGATGTAACTTCTGGAAAACGAAATTTATTTGGAGGACGCCGAACATAGGGAGCATGAAAGAGCTCTGAGCATGTGCTCCTGCTATCTGACATGATAAGGATGTAATCAGTGTCATCATGATGTCGGCCTAGCACCGCTGCTGCTCCCGCCTCTGCTGACGCTAACGTGCTGTAAAGCAGATAATCATCGGATTTTTATCAACAAATGGCCAGGAGAGGTGCACATGGATTTGGTGTCCCAACAGAGAAGACAAGCAGGAATGTGAGTATAATTAGTTAAGAATAATGCAGCATGATGAGGGGCATGGTGAAGGGGTCAAATGGAAGGTAGAAGTCCCCTCCTGTTGTGTGAGGTTCGTATTCATCTACCCATTAATAAGAAAATATAAAAACCAAATAAAAGTCTTACTTGATTTTGGAGCGAGTACCGAGGATGGAAACTGTAATTCTGCCCGCCGTCTTCTCTGCGAACTCGGTATTAAGTACAATTACCAACAAAGCAGGAGAAAAAACTAAACCCTGACACAATGAAGCCCTAAACAATGATGCCAGATTAGTGGTGGAAACCTGTCTCAAGGCTCCCCCCTATTGTCTGACCAAAAATCCCTTGCAGCCCAAATGCCCCACTCTGGGGGGTGAAACAGAAGAAGCCAGCTTCTTGTGGGCTCTTGCCCGAGGTGACAGGAGCTCAGGAGAGGCTGGCTCGGCCATCACAATCAATTCTACTAACAGGCAGGGGCTCTGATGAGGCCCGGCGCCATCTGTGTGAGCAGAGCCGTGTCCCGCGTCGCCACGCCACGCTGGCACCCGGGCATACACCCAAGCTGGCAGCCGCAAGACAAACAAGCCCCCTCAGACTCGTGCTCTGTTTCTCAGTCTGTCTCGCTCTCTTTTTTCCACCCTAACACTCCCGCGGAAAGACTAGCGAGATAAGGGAGGAATGAAGATTAAACATATAATGGAAACATGATGGAGCGTACAGAAATTATAAGCGAGAGATGATGAAATGTTTTCGAAGGAGCCATTATACCGTTAAGGGCCTTGGGCTCGACTGAAACGGCGTTGCAAAGGGTGAAAGAATCGCACCGCCTCGCTCAGACCTCCTCATCTTTATGCAAATGCTGTGTAAAGTCCATTTTATCTCCATCCCTCTCTGTGCTGTCCATATGTGACGAGGCGCCTTCACTGGCTTCAAAGAGAAGTCGTGTTGCGGAGAGTGAGTGCACGTGTAAACACGTCCATCTGGGGCTCGACTCTCCCTGCTGCACACAGTACACAGACCGAGGTCACCGACAGCCAGCAAAGTAAACTCGGAGTTAAATCCGCCATGGCGATACAGGTACCGACACAGCTCGCTGAAGAGACTTGGCACACCTGGTTTCTGTAGTCGAATTCTGTTAAATTTTTTAAAACAATTGTCACGAAGCAGCTTTACAGAAATATGTTCTAAATGTCTTTATGTCCATCATGTAGTAGTGTAATACACTGGAGGTCTAGTATGATGACTGAATGGAAACAGACTTATGGGAAATTATCTATCAGTATAATAATTCATAATAATGAATGATTTTCTGGCTGTGATTCAAAAATGAGTCAGGACTCAATTTAAGTGGTTGTAGATATTCAAATTTATCTTCTGCTTACAAACAAGAATTTGGGCCATCTCAGAGAGCAGAACCGTTTCTGATATCACCATTTACTTTGAAGATACAGACATTTAGACCTTATTATAGACTTTATTTATTTTTTTTTTACATGACAACAGACAAGCTGCAGTCAGTAATTAGTTACGTATTGTACTACGGATCCTGACCTAATAAAATATCGATCACATCTGTGCTGCATCGAACGGTCAGTAGTTTCTGCTTAATGCAGCTGAAAAGATTTCTGCAAAGAGGAATAAAGTTCAAAGCAGCTCCACACTGGATCCCCTCATAAGAGCGAGCCTTTTCACAAAGATTTAATTGTTAATGCGGTCATGTTTGCTCTTGAATGCTTTACTTGATGTTTTATTTAGTCGTGTTTAACTTTTCTCTTTGTTTCTGCCATTTTTTTTTCTTGGAAATGACAGAAATGAGATTAAATAAATGAAATTAAAATATGATTCATTTAATTACCGCCATCATAATCAGGAGGTTTGAATCCTAGACAATGCATGCCATGAGAAATGTAAAAATCTCATCATGTCATTACTCTTTGCACTGCAGACTCATCTTCGGTTATTCTTCTGCACTCGCGTTCAGTGAAGTTTTTTTTTTTTTGTGGTTGAGAAGACGACTGCAGCAAACGAACACACGTGGGAGCAGACAGTCTTTGTAAAACTGTAATGTTCCATAAAAACACGCGTCGTCGCACTTTCATAAATCACAACTAGCAGTTCTAATTACTGTCAAGCAGCCTCTTGTAGGAAAAAAAGTGACTCATCAGTAGAGATACTTCACTTCTTCTTCTTCAGAAAGACAAAGAGAAGGAAGGAGTGTGTTGGAAGGTAATAATGCGAAAACGAGCGTTTTTAATGCATGTCGCCGTGCGCTCGCCGTCACTCAGATGACAGAAGACAGACGCCGGTACTGCTCGGTACACCTGGCTCACCCAATCAAACGTGTCCAATTAGGTGCCACAGTGGCCGTGTTCACGTGAGATAATTGGCACCCTTCAAAACCAAGTCGAGGAACAAATTCACAGGGAAAAAAAAAAAATAATGGTTTCATTATGTTTGTTGCGGCTTTTAAGAGAATCTTTCAGGCGAAAAATAAAACGTATGATAAAACATTTTTCCCTTAAGTCAGCCATGAAAATGTGGTGGCTTTGTTTTTTTTGTTTTTTTCTTTTCTTTTTTCTATGCCGGAGATTTAAAAAGCTTTAAAAAGCTTCTGGCTACCAATTTAGTATGCTGTAATTGAGACCAGCATGAGAAAGTCACTGAGACCATCGGGCCTATGCAAAAAACTACACGGTGGAACCAGTAAAAAAAAAAAAGTAGATAAATTTTATTGTTTTTTATTGAGTCCTCAAATCTGACTGGTTAGAAAGTGTTGGACATGCAATGTTGATGCTTCATATAACCAAAAAAAAGACACGTACATGCACATCGTGTTTGAATGGATCTGATTAACTGGAAAAACATCAGACCCTCATCAGTTGTTTATCTCGCCGTTCAAATCAAATCTAACATGACTCCATGAACGATCATTTGGAACGAAACCCGACTGGACGACGCAATCAGACGTAACCTCGGATTAAAACGGACCTGTGACATCCGTGATCAGTGGCGTAAACGTGTCTGATTCGGATTGCATAACTGATATCTTTTGTAATCCTTGTCTGAAATATGATTTTCTAACTCGGGGCTGGCTCGTGTTAGAAAAATAAAACTTAACCTCCCATTTTACAGACTTAATCTCATGGAGAAAGGCTCGAGGACGTTTAGCGTGGTGTTAGATTTCATTAGCGAATCATTAAAGAGTGATTAAAGAACGATCACGGCCAACACTGGCACGGAATAATGTGTTTGCAGCGTTGCGCTGGGGCACGAGCGCGGGCAAAAAAACGAACGGGAGAGGAGAAATGAGACACAGCCTGGCAGAGAGGAGGAGGAGGAGGAGCAAGAGCAGAGCTAATGCACGAGCCCTAATAGAGACCTGCAGAAATCAATAGTGACAGATCGTGTTACATGAGAATCAAATAGAGTAGTGTGGAGATCAGCGAGGCTGCTTTAGACAACGCTTTGGAGGAAACAGCATGGGCGAGCGAGGGAGAGAGAGAGAGAGAAAGAGAGAGAGAGAGAGAGAGAGAGAGAGAGAAACCAAGAGACAATGAGGAAACATAAAGCAAAGATGCATACAGTATGCAAAGGAAAGCAAAAATAAGAGAATACTATCGAAGGATTCCGTAAACAGAGGAAGGTACGTGTTAAAGAGGGATAAAAACGTGTCCGAGGAGAAAGAGAAGGTATAAGCGAAAGGAAAAAAAAGAGAAATATGGTGACAGACAGAGGAAATGAGAGACAGACAGCGAAGAAGAAGGGATGGGGTTAGGTGATGAAAGAGTAGAAAGAGGAAGAAATACATGCGAGAGAGTAAGACAGGTAGATGGAACGAAAAAGAGAAAGTAACAGATAGATACATAATGGAGGGAATGGCAAACGGAGAGAGAGAGAGAGAGAGAGAGAGAGAACATGGAGATGAAGAGAATGAGAGATGGGAAATATGTAAAAGAATGAGAGACAATCAGAAGTGGAGAGAGAATCGAAGAACGACGGAGAAGTAAAAGAGGGATGGAGGCAGAGGTGAAGTGGGAGAGAGGAGAAATGCTGAAACAATTGAAAAGGAGCGGCGTTGAGAAACACAGTTGAGATTTGCTGTATGTATGAGACGCCACCCCCCTCACCCCCTCCACCCCAATCCCCCGGAGCTCGCCACAGTACGCCGTCGTACATCAACCTGATCCAGGATCAAAGGGCGATCACACCGCTACTATGGAAACAGCCTGCGAGGCTTATCTGTGATGTGGCGGCTCGGATGTTTCTGCACGTCGGATCGTGTCGCCTGTTTGGATGCACTAACCTCGGCATGGCCGTGGGGTAAACACTGCTGTGGCACGGAGCGTGTAGCTTTGACACTATCGCTCACAGAGGCCAAGCGCTTCAACACACACCCAGGGCACGGGATACACACTGCACCGTCAGAGACAAGCCCCAACATAAAGGACATAAAGTGACCGAGCCGACCCCCGGGTACCTGGGGCGACCTGAGCTATTTTGGTGGAGGCCAATTTGTGTCCTTTTTGAGAAGCTTCTGGAACTGCTGCTTTTTCTACTTCTGGCTCCAGATCAGAGGATTTTCTTTAAAGATATTCTTCTTTGAACTATTTTCTGGTCCATGTGGGACCTTGTGTTAGAATTCAAAAGCAAACTTCATAAAATTTGATTTTTGATTTAGAAAAAAAAAAAAAAAAAAAATTGTTTTTCCTAGAAACGATCCTCCCCACGGAATTCTGAGGAACTCGTGAAAACGCCTTGCATTAAACCATTTCCAACGTCTTCGTATGTTAAAGAGCCAATTCCCCCGCCTTTTTTCTTTTTTTTTTCTTTTTGCAGTCTTACAGTAATGCCATGGCCAGCTTGTTGCTTATGATTCTGTCCAATTGAGTAGAATGGTGTGAAATTAAATCCCATAACATCAGTGTTGCTCTGTTGAAGCAGGTCATTAACCTTCAGCTGCTCAGCTTTCTGCTTGGATTGTATTTTATTCCATTTGTAGCTCCTGCGGATATACGAATGAGTAACGTGGTCTTGACATTAGAAATATGACTAATTGGTTTCAGAGTCCAAATCCTTGTAGAACTTTGACCTAAATTATTTTCAATACCAATTCCTGCTTCTTTAAACGGTGTTTGTAAAAAAAAAAAAAAAAAGAAAGAAAGAAAAAAAGGAAATTGCTTCTGTAATTAGCAGCTGTCTGTCATGCACCACTTTCCCCAAATGTTTTTGTAGCTACAATGCCAAATAAATCAATTGAAGCTTGTTACCATTTTTCTTTTAAATTTCCATTGATCACACGTCATCGATTTGTTGTTTTTTGGCCGTATATGTGGCTGTATAATTGCTGACAGCAGGATTAACCAGTTCTTGCTGTAGAGAACTTTCCAGCTGGGTTTAATTCCAACCTTAGTCTTTAATCCAACTAATCAATGTTCTCAGTGGCGTCTGGAAATCGGAGCCAAACGAATCAGAGCCTGAATGTCGTGTGTATGTAAAGACACGCCGATATAATCGATGGTTTATTGAACATTTCATCGAGATTTTTACCAAACAGTCAACAGGATTAAACTGTTATAGAGTTACATTCTACATGCTTCTATCATGGCGAGTCTGGAATCTACTTACATCAAGCTAGAAAGCATCCGTACATGATATTAGCTTAGCTGTCAAGAGCAGTGAGGGAACTTTATGATGGATGGAGTCCATTTAGCAGCTAATGAATTCCTTTAGTCCAACAACATGCCAACAGACTCGATACCTATTTACAAATCATGTTAACGTTATGCCCCAGTGCAGACCTGAGCAGATCCTGGCAGATTAAACTGCTATTGATGGACCGTACCTGAGTGAGGTGGACAAATTAGTAGCCTGGGCACTCGAACAGATTTCATGTCCACGGAATTCATTTTCTTAATTCAGAAAAAGTAAAAAAAAAAATAAATAATAAAAAAAAAATCCATATTTAGTTATACAAAAGTTTTCTCTGGTATATTTCCACATTCTGTCTTCAAAGTGATGCTGTGAAGTGATGCCAAATCTCACCACCTGCTACAGTCCACACATAAGACACAAGCTGTGACCGAATGTCGGTGCTCCTGGGAATCTGAAGGACCCGGTTTAGATAGCTCGGGCACTTTATATAAGAAGTGACAGCAGGGTTGTATCAGTCACGTCCCACTGGTTAGAGACTCACTGGAGAATTCCAGTGTATCAGAGCTGTCTTGGGAATGTCTGATGATCCCTGGAGGAGCGGAGGATAGAGGAGTCTGAGGTGACCTTGTTCCTGAGCCTGTTGCCACCACGACTCCCAGCAGAAGAAAGAAAAGTAGATGGAAAATAAATGGATAAGTGAGGAGGATGGCAAAGGAGCTTCCTAAAATCAGGAACCTACAGGTTTGTGGGGAAAAAAATGCGAAGCAGTATGTTTCATGTTCAATCCGCTGCTTGCTTTATGCTGTTGGGATGTTGACAGGAAACAAGCTTTATGTGGTAGAGAAGAGAAGACAAACGCAATCACATCTTTACCTGTCAAATGTGAACATGGTGTGTTAACTAGTGAACTAGTATTGTGTAGATTCTACAGTTTACCCTCATCACTCAGGTTGCTGGGCAACCAAAATATTCGACTGGGAAGCGCACAAGGGCTTTTAATGTGCAATTTGCCCAGTCCAAAACACAAGAATGTTCAACAGCAAAAATCTGCCCCAACCCAGCTCCTCCTTTGTGTCGAAGGTCAGAGTGCATCACAAATCAGCGCCGCCGTTTGCACCGCGAGACCTTAGGGCGTCACATATTATTTTCATCCTTCTTTTAACACGGTGACTCGACCCCTCCTCTTGCACCCGTGGCTCCACACGTGTCAATCATCCGCACGGCCGCGAGCAATAAAGGCTCTGCCGGTGCCGCCTGTCACGCTGCCACTCACATTCAACCTCCAACAAATAAACAGGTGGAGGGAGTTCAGGGTACCGGTGACGGCCGGAGTGACGGAGAGGGTTCTCTCTGTTCTATATTTCCGCTTGTCTTGTCGGCCAGGGCTTCCTCTGTCTCCCTGAGGTGAGAGTAATGTTTTAATTAGGTCTACCTTTTCCTAATCTAGCCGACGTACGTGCTCTGCCACCGGCGGGAGCTCCGCCATGCTGTCAGCGTCACTCACTTTGAGTTTCACTCTGTCAGAATCAAAGATGCCGTCATGACTGCTGCTTTTTTTTTTCCTCTCTCTGTCATAAGCTGCCGAAGGAAAGCAGCAGCACCAGCATCTCAATGCCACTTACAAAAACAGCAGGCTTTAACCTTCATGTTTTGTTTATTTCTGTAACACCAGACTAGATTTTATAGCATATTATGTCTCAGATGTTTAAGCTCATGTGTGGAGGTCTGGGAGATGTCTATTTAATATAAACACTAGGTATAAAGTGAAATTTCTCTTTAATATGTATCTCAGTCTCAATCTGAGCAGTTAGAAACCAGGGAAAAGGGACATTTTAAATGCCTTCAAAGGTTCCGCAAGACACGACGTCTAATGCACAGAAAAAAATCACGACTCTAATTCTATGCTAACAACATGAAATGAGTTCTCGCTTTGATTAGCAGAAGCAGCAGCTACCTCATTCCGTTCGAGCTACGTCTCATAACCCGAGCTACAAATCACGGAAAGCGTCAACGTGGAAAATCCTGAGGTTTAATGTTTTCTGTTTCGGATCTCTTTAACGTGAGACAAGATGAAAGAAAAATGAATAAAACATCAGACGTGCCATGAAATAATATTGTGCATCGGGAAACATGGAGCAGTGAGTGTGTGTGTGTGTGTGTGTGTGTGTCTCTGGTGGTGTCAGCGGGAGGCCACGTTCTACAGAGCATGTTAAATAAAACACGACGTGTAAGAAACAGTCCACGTTTTTGGAGTTGAGCACCCGCTAATTCGGCCTAGAAACAGTAGCGAAATGATTAAACTCAGCCATGCTAATGGAGGGAAACCCTAAAGCGTGCAAAACATAAATGATATTAGAAAGAACAGCTGAAGTAATGGAGATGAAATTGTACAGACGAGAATTTAAAGAATATATTTAGCGTGGAAGCGGCTGTCAGGACATTTTTTCTGAGGAGACGGACTGTAATAAATTGCACTTTGTTAAAGACGAACTCAGGAGGCTCCTGCTGAAGCTCTGCAGCTTTCTGGTGTTAGCAGATGTTCATTAGCATGCGCGTATGACACATAAATGAAAGTAAAAAAGAAATAATAAAAAAAATAAAATAAAAACACACTTTGTTGAGCAGGCAGTCGGCCTTGCAGAAACACAAAACAAGTGTTTGTGTGGGCAGCAGGCTGATGACTGGATGCTCACACTGCAGCGTTATCTGCAGTCCAAAAGCTCCATTAGCTGAGGGTTTTAATTAGCGTGTTTCTGTGAGGGAGCCATTAAGATGGATTTGGAGCGGTGATGGAGCGCCTACTGATGGAGAGTACACGGACTGCGGCTAACACCTGGCACACACACATACACACACACACACACACACACACACACACACTTGCGCTCGAGCGCGAGAGAGGACCCACTACTGAAGAGATGCTGACACCGTGTTCATACAGGGATGTGTGTCAGAAGCGTGAAAACTTCATCACCTTCATCAGACAAGCAGCTCGAGCAGAACAATGTGGTGAAAAACAAACAGAAAGAAAAAGTCGATCCTGTAGAGAAGAAACTCACACAGCTACCATGAAGCTTCATTAAAATCTGCATGCACTGTACTTCTCTCGCTCTCTCTCTCTCTCTCTCTCTATCTATCTGCATCCTGTCTGCCTATCTATCAATTTATCCATTTATTGATCAATCTGTCTGTCTTATCAGTGTCTGTAGCCTCTCTCTCTCTCTCTCTCTCT
>JAOTRN010000008.1:12054999-12076860 GCA_028566695.1 Bagroides melapterus | reverse complement strand
CGTCTCAGAGGCTGGTTTTAACTCAAACTCCGTCAGCTTTGGTCTTGGTCTCGTCTTGGTTAAGGTGGTTGTGAACCACCTTATCATCGACAAGGTTTTAGGGCGCATCAACAAATATCAGTGAACAAAGTCAGACCAAAGCTATGCTAAATGCATTGAAATAACAATAACAGCCCCAGGCATCTTTTTTTCACAATCATCTACTTAGACCGTATGAACCCAATGTGACTCCTTCCACTGACAGGCCTCTTGTTTTTAAACAACGGTCGATGGAATTAGGCAGAACACAAAATCCACACGGAATCCACATTTTTCATCTACCTTTATTTCTTTTATAGATAAGGACTGCAGCCGCTCATTAAGTAGCCAGTATTACACCATTGCTTAAAAAAGTCAATAAGATGAAATCCACCAGGTCCACTCTTGATCCACCTTCAGTCAGCACACTCCGTTGTCTTAAAAATGATAAATAAGTTATCCTCCTCTGGGGTTGCCCAATGGTTTTTTTAAGTTGGCGGCTGTGAGACCAAATTATTGACTGATCTCTACACTCTCTGTTTCTCTGAAGTCTTTGAGACAGTTGTTGCTGTACAATTACAAAAGTATTTGAGATAAAGGGCTTGCGTGAAGTGTTTCTAGTCTGAATCTGGAGCATTTCACAGTACTGCATTTGTCACGGGTGTTAATGACCTCCTGTGTGGAGCCGACTCCAGATCTTCGAGTCATGATTGCGCTCAGTCTAAGTGGAACATTCATTGCTGTTGATTACTTCAACCTTCTACCACAGCTCCGAGACTTGTTGGGAACTGTTGTTTTGTTGCCTGACTGGATCTGTACTTATTTGTCCGGCTCAAAAGAATGTGTCACACTGCGAAAATACTAATCACCTTTCAGTAATCTTCCACAGGGGTCCTCTGTAATTTAATATTTATATGCATTCTTTAGATCACAGTGTGACTCCCAAGGCCAAACATTGCTCCCTGTCTATAAAACAATATTGAAACAGCTCATAGTGCACTGCTACTCAATCTCACACTCTCCAATTCACAGCAGATCCGTATCATAGCGTATTATAGCAAACAACCACCTTCCTCATGCATTAGAGCTGTAAATATTTGCTGATCTGAATCGTTGCATTGATCAAAAAGGCAACAAATCAAATTCAGAGAAATTTATCGGACAAACATATTTAGATTTGTGTTAAATGACTAACTTCGCTACATGATCGAACAAATATCGATCTGAGGTTACACTGAACTCTATCACAGCAGATTCTGTGGTATAATCAAATATCCAAAAAGAATCGAAATCATATGAGATGAGAAAGAGTGATGGGAGACTAAATAACTGTATTTTCATAGCAGAGATAAAGTTGGAGGTTGAAAGAAGGAAGGAGGTCACCTGGGCAGAGCTGAACCAAATGTGTTTGCTGTACAGAGTTTGGGCTTATAGGGAAAAGAAACCTCTAAGATACCTTAGAAACATATTCTAGTTTTAAAACCTCCTGTTAATCAGTTCAACAGAGGTAATATGTTAATGGTCTTAGTTTATGCTCCTTCAAGACCTCCCAACTAAACCAGTTTGATACCCCTGAGCTTGGTAATATATCTAAGGGCTCAGATATCTCTCTTCATTGTTATGCTGATGACACAGAGTTTAACTTCCAATCACAGTCTAACCTGCAGCTTGCCTTACCTTGCACCACGATGTCTTACTGATATACATGACTGGATGTCCTCCAAGTAATTATAGATGAATAAGAATAAATTTGAAGACATGCTTGTGGGCACTTGTAGATAACAATAAAAAAAAGTTGGAAGTCAGTTGTACTATCATCATTTCTTACTAACCTTGAGGCAAAAAATTAATTTTTCACTTTCATTTCACACCCACATTACATACATTATCTCAGAAACCTATAAAAGCTTGGGTCAGACTTGTCTCTTAAATTCTGATCAAGTATTTATTTTGCTTTGAATATCACAATGTTCACATAGCTGAGTTTACTTACCATATTATCCAGACTTTAGTTCATATGTATAATACTGAGACACTTTTTAAACAATGAATGTTTTTTCCCTCGTATCACACCAGATTCCTGAGATTGTATTAAAAATATCAGCTGCACTGCATTTACTAGAGTGTCTCATGCCTAATACCAACTCTCTACAACCTTGATTAGCATAAAAAGTATAAAAGCTCTCTGGGTGGGAGGGACTGTGCTACTCTCACCCTGCCAGTCACAGAGATACTAAACAATCAAGGGCACCTGTGAAAGATAGGGCACTTTCATTTAAGTGTTCAGGCTCTCAGTGACATAGTTTGGAAATGTGTTGGCTTCAAATGTCACAGAGGAAGCATGTGCTAGCCTTCACCTTGCCCGGTTACTAGCTGTTGTGTGACAAAGTAGAGCTAGCTAGTCAGTGGGAATTAGTAAATTACCAAACGTGTTAAAAAATAAAAACATACCTCTAGGTAGCAACTTTACAAGGGGTTATTTTTAATTTTAAACCCTTTCATTTCATTTTTTTCACTCTTGAAAGCATTGCTCTTCAATAGTTTATGAAAACAATGAGTGAATACAGAAAAAGTAGGTCACACTTGTTTGAAAAATCTTCCAGGATGCTGTAAGAGACGTACCTTTTTAGGTGTCAACATTTACACAGGTATAACTATCTGTGTAAATGTTGACACCTAAAAAGGTACGTCTCTTACAGCATCCTGGAAGATATATTATACAGGTATAACTATCTGTGTAAAGTGTAGCATTATTTCCGTTATCCCTTAGTTTCTACATATAATTATGTTTGACAGATAGAGAAGGCAAAAGGAAATCTGCCTCTGTGCTGGGACAAACCTTGTAACGTATCTTTCAACTGTCACATTATTTTTTGAAATAGGAAATAAGCATTTAGAGTGAAATTGTGCTTCACTTAAAGAAAGAAATACACAAGGGTGCATTAAATATCTGTAACACTGTTAAGTATAGGAACAGTTCTACATGGGAGTGCATATTAGCATAGTTATGACATTTCAATCAAGGACATTATGACCGTCTCAGGCCACATCCTGTAGTCGAGGTATTCCCAATGAGAGCGAACTGAGATTGCGATTAAAGATCTCCCAGGCAGGAATATTACTATTTAAATGTAGGGAGACCGTTTACTTTTATAAATATGGATCCTACGCTTAAACGACTCCTGCAGGCAACGCTCCAGAGTCAGCACTTACTTTTCTCCAAGCTCCGAGAGCTGAGGCTCTGCAGATGGAGCACAGATTCTCCTCTCAAACTCGTTTAACATTGCTTTTATAAAGGAATAGTACAGACCAGATAGGCTAAAAGCAGCCTGGGGTGGAGACGGAGCCAAAGAGGGATTGAAGCAGGCCAAGCCATGGGAGCTTGGGTTTAACTGGTTGGATGGAGCCTGGTGCTGGACTGATGAGGGGGAGTTTTGGAGCTGGATAGTAAGGGGATAACAGGAATTGGGCAGCAGCAGGGAGGCACTGAGCTGGAGGTAGATAAGCTGATGGAGCACAGTTGGGACAAGGCCGGACGTTGCTTCCAAATCGCTTAGAGAGCCAAAAAGTTGGCAAAAAACAAAGCAAATTGGGAGGCAGTGGTAAGTGAAGGACAAACAAAGCAGATTTGGTACTGTGACTGAAACCAGTAAACAGTACCTGAACAAAGAAGAAAGGGTGCAATACAAGATTGAAAACACCTGAATACAAAGTAAAACTGGACCAGTGGCAGGTATTAAAAAGCCTGGCATGAAACACTGATTCAGAAATTCAGGAAGATGAATAAGGATGAGGAGATGCATAAACAACAGTGTGTACGGTTTAAAATTACAATAAGAACTACATAAAAAGCCAGTAATCCTCAGGACCAATCATGGAATAAACCAATTAAAAAATACAGAAAGATGAGTAGATGACTATACAAGAAATAAGGTTTCAATCGGGAGAAATGGGACCAGAGCATAATCTTTAGCATGTGGAACTCTGGCCAGGAAGAGGGATTTAAAGGCAGTGAGTGTCAGGAGCTGAAGGAGTAGTAGCCTTGGGTAATGGAGCGTTGTCTGATTCTAGTCTATTCATCATGTGTTAGGTGTGGTCTGAGGTGAAAAGTGCTCCACAAATGGATGTGTGACACATTTCCTTTTCCAGTCGCCCACTCCATTAGTCCTGCATGCTGTCATACACAATGATGACAATGGTCCGATCTATCATTCAAAGTGGCAGCTCCATCCTCAAGCTGCAGGGTCTCCCTACACATGGTCTGAATTTCTGACACTGTTTAAAACCTACACCATCAAAGAACTAGAAGAAGCTTGTTTCCGACACGCAAGGCTACATTTTTAGGCCGTTACCAATGCAATTAGCATGCAGTGAACACTACAAGAACTACACCTTAACCCATATTCTCACATTTCTAACGGCACTCTTGTGATCATTGCTCGTACTTTCCTAGTGACTGGTCCACCTCTTTGTGCTCCTGTTCGGCTGCCCCCCCCCTCCCCCACCCTCTGTTTTGCTCCCTCTATCTTGTCTTCTTTACTGACTGTGTCTCTTTGATAAGCTTCAAGTCTTTGAAGACTCCACTGCTACGCTGTGTGCCTTCTAGCTATTGCACATGAAAAAAAGATCGAAAAAAAAAGGAAGGTGAGAGTTCGATCGAAAATACAAAAACGATCTGCATGCAACTCTTTCCCTTGTGCTCAAGTCTCTATGATTTTTTTGCTTGCTGCATCTCACCAGAGTTGCACTCCTTCATTGTCAAATTTGTTTGTGCAGATCATTTTTTTTCCAGCGTGCTACGTGCTTTCAGAGGAAACGGCTCATTGATCCTCACAGAAGCCTGAAGCAGGAAGAGCTCATTCTTTCTCTTTCCCATGTATGCTCTCTTCCTCACTTTAACTAATTCATCTTATGCACATAACTTTAACCAAAGCAAGGGTACATAATTGGAACCCCAACAGAATTCACAAGAGCCGTAATGTAAACTGTCAAAAAATTGCAGGAAAAGTTTACTAATGGCAGAAATAAGATTTATATTCAATAAAATTAATTTAACATCATTTGAAAAATGATGTTTCAACGTAAAGCTCCAGGGTCTCCAGCTAGGGTTGCTGTCTCTTTTCCCTGAGTTCTCTCGGGTTATCTCTGGGTTAAATCAGTAGGTGAACTGAGTTGCCCGTTTGTGTTTCTGTGTCTATGTGCCTGACGCCTTGTGATAAATTTGGTTTCTATTCATGGTGTATTCCCACCCTGTTTCCAACGTTCCCAGGATAGGCTCTGGATTCACTGCAACCCTGAGCAGGAAACATTTCTAAACGTTCCCAAGTGGTGCAACAGAAAAGCCTTGATGATGCCACAGCTATCTGTGGCCAAGAGTCCCGGAGAGCAAAACCAGCCATGCTCTCTGGGTGGGAGGGATGGCGTACTCTCTCCTGCCAATAAGAGAATCTCTAGTCCATCATGGGCAGTTGTGAGTTCATGTATGTAGAAAAGTGAGAAAAAAACAAAATAAATTCCAGGAATGTAGGTCAGTCCTTCTGGCTTCACTGTAGAGGTTCAAATACCGCAGGTTGCAAACTCCAGGCTTCCATTCTCCACACATTTCTTTCAACTCATCCATGAACCTGTAATCTCACACTTTTTCATCTACCGTCCATCCCATGGACGTGAAACAAAGAACACACACCAATCGACACTTATTGTAACACCTCTCGCTCTCACCTCTGTCATCTCTTCACTTCTCCTGGTCTCCATTCCCTCCACCCTTCCCTGTCCTCCTCGAACATCTGTCATTCTCGCCGCCTCACTCTTAATCTTGCACCCTCTTGCCTCGCTCTGCCTCCCGCACCTCAAGCGCTCCATCTCCTTGGTACAGCAGCTTGCCATTGGGATTTGGAGGAATTGAGTTGAATTATGAAGGAATTTCTCGGCAGCACGATTGGCATCGTTTCCCCCTTCACAATAGAACATCATTCTCATATCTTGCAGTGAGAGGGAATGAAAATAGGCCGCGCACCATTCTTTCTCTCATCCTTTTAAATTGAATTTTTCATATCGCGAGGCTGCGGAGACATCTGCCTTTTTCTTTTAAGAAAAACCCGTTTCATAACACGAGAGGTATATACCTGACACTTGGTGTGAAAAATCAGGCTTCCACTTAGCATGTATGTGTATTAAACCATGATAAATAATAAAAGATTCCTTGCACAAATGAAAAGATGGAGATGATTCTTCATTAGAGTCACTTTATCCTGACATCTTTTCCTGCAGTTCAACCCCACCAAACATCTCTGTATTTCTTCTTCATCTGAAAGAATACACTGCTCATTCTCCCACCGTGCCTTTGTATTCTCACCTTGTATCGGCTCGGAGACTCCGGGACATAAATTGCATCTCATTTCCTGATATGCAAAGAGGGTTTTCTTTTTAAATGAGTGACAGTGAAAGAGGCAGGAAGTAGTGATCCTGCTAGAGGGAGAAAAATAGGGAGTTGTATGGTAGCGTGGTGGTTTGAGGGGGAGAGAAGGGAGGGAGAGGCACTAGAGAAATTAATCCTCAATATCCACTCCCAAGGGGCACCTTATTCCCTCTGAAACTTCAATTTTCAGAGTTAATATCTCAATTCGTGGCTGGAAGGCATGCATGGAGCTCACTCTCCAATTGCTTTAAGGACGTAGTACATAATGGGATTGGAGGGCAAGATGACAAAGCTTTCATGCAAGCTTAAGACTTCTGGGGCTATCTCCAGAATTGTTTTATGCATCTCTATTAATAGGCTAGTATGAGTCTATCTGGGAAGAAGGTCTGATTTGATGGTGTGATGACACCAACAAAAATCTCTTCATTCAGACCAGTCCTTCTATATTAGATGCAAAATTAATTCTATCCGTCCTCTCTCACTCCTGCCATCTAGTGACAAAGGCACTCAAGCAGTGACTTGAATTTCCATAAAATGAGGGTGATGATATTAAAAAATAATGTTTAATTAGAACCAGAGCAGCACTTTCATCTCCTGTTCAGACTGTGTAGCCTGGCAGAGCCGTGGAACTAGGACACGTTTCCACTATTGATCTATCAGCACAAACCTCTGGCTTTGACAAGAGCTCTAACAGTGCTCAACGAAGCTGAGGGGAAAAAAAAAAACAAAACATTAGATCAAGAGAGCAATTTATGGGAGGTGAAACATGCACATTGTTGAGCCTGTTCAGTCATAAGAATGGGCAGCCTGGGCCATTTTGGAGATATCAAAAGACTTTAAGAACACCAAATAAATATCTCTGTTGTAGCTTTTGTAGATGTATGATGCTTTTCAAATCAATAGATCCCCAGAGCTTGGCCAGTGCTACTGAAGCTACAGTTCTGTTCAGTGAATAAATTATACACTGTTTAGTGATGACTTATTATGGCTGAAAGCAATTAGGCCCTTGCGACAGTCAACAGAACAAAAAATGTAAAGCCCTGCAAATATAAAATCTGTAGGCTAATGCAAGTCATTGATTTTTCCCACTGTAAAGGATATTGTCTAATGCCAATATTTTCTGTTCTTGCTGGACTCCCTTTATACACTGTACCATTATCTCCTCTACAGCGCAGACAGAATGCTGCTTCTTGCCAGGTTCATACCCCTACAAAGTTCACATCACCTAACCTACTTCCTCTTGTTCTTACATTCCGGGCATCAGAAGGGTTCTGCACCACATTATCTATGTCTTTAACGTCACGTCGCTTCAACTTCTCTGAGGCTTGTAGTGCAAGATCTGTCTGTTTCTTCAACCTGGCACCTCATGGCCTCATAGGTAGAATCCTTCACTCTGAACAACCGTGTAGCTCTAAAGACCTTTCACTTCAACACCATATTCTCTCTCTTCACTTGACTTACATTTTCAATCTATTTGCATTATTCAAATACTGCTGTACATCTCAAGTGTTCTTAACAGCACAAGTGATACAATGTGGAGTGAAAGTGGAGCCAAGCAAAACAAAACGGACATTAATACTGAGGAAGGACGTGCAAATTTCGATTTGTTAGTTTGCAGAGTGAAATAAAGTACAGAACAGTTTGAACCTGGTTTCATCTATTTTCTCCTCTGTGGTCTTTAAGCACAGGCATTACAAACATGCTAGCTGCTTGGTACTGCTGCACAATATTCAACGGCACATTTTAAGTCGCTCTGCTACACGGCCTAATCTAATTATAAATATTTTAATGTATCTGTGCAAATTTTCAGCACGGAAGCATAAATGTGCATACTAATTGACACACTGGGCTAAACAGTTTTAGTAGCTTTCCGCAATTAAAATAAACATATCAGCAGTAAACGTCTTCATGTAACACTAAATGCCAATAGTCTGTAATATAGTAGTATCGTTATGCAATATTGGCAACTAGACCTTCGGGAGGCAATTTGCCGTTTTTTTTATTTACTGTCTATTGTACCATTAATTCAGTGTTACATAAAATAACATTATTGGGCAGAAAAAGTCTAATCTGTATTAATACTTGAATACAAATGCTGTGATGTTAACATTAACCATGATAAACAGTTGCATACACAATTATCATGGCCTTGTACAAACTCGTATAGAATTATTAAATAATTATCGGCACAAAGTACATATATTATCTTATATCCTTAAAAAATCCTAATGAGGGGATGGAAAAAAGCGCTAAAGTGTGAAACAAACCTTCTCATGAAGCCTGGTAATCAGAAAGCATTGATCCGACATTTCCAATTAACTAGGAATGCATGTAGGGTCGAGGAGTTTGTGATTACGCATTCATGTGTGGGAGAGAGTGTTTGTCTGTGCTTACTGTGGTGTGATAATGGCTTAAGAGTCAAGACAGATACCCTCTATCTGCTGAGCTCTCTTTCAGCCTCTGGCTGCTCTCACTTGTTCTTTATTTCGCTTTCCTGGCTCTGCTTTTGATTTAGTTTAAAAATGAATCACAAAAACCGTGCTTCTCAAATGTACTCACTCTGTGAGGTGATGCAATTATCCATCCTCTACTCTGTGGTCTTGCATACGCTCTGTTCTGAGCTAAGTGTTTTTGACACCGGCAAGCATTCTTCGAACTCACAAATCTCATCACAGGAGAACTGAAGTGTGCAGGATTTTACTGGCACCTCAGCACTTAGGTTGCTGATTAAAGACACCGATTGGCTTAAGTGATCTTCTCTGTGCTTTCTAAAACGTTGATTAGAGCCACGACAGATTAAAGCGTTATCCTGGAAACCTGAACATGCAAATTAGTCCGGTGGGAGCTGGAATTTCTTCAAAAGAATGTCAGAACATGCACTTCCAGGACAATGCCTGCTGTTTGATTTTTGAGTTACAAAACCGAAAGGGAATGACTTCACTGTCCGCGGAATAGCAGTCGAGAGTTTTGAAGCTACAAGACAGCCGAATGGAAGCTCCGGTGTTCATTTCATCCTTATTATTTCTAGAGGTTCTGAGTGACAGGAGCTGAGGTGTAGGCTGTGGAACTCCTGCATGTAGGTCAGTGGGCTAATCAGAGCCTCGAGGTGGTTCTTCAGTGAATGACCTCCATAACATGACTGCAGGATATTCAGACATACAGACACTGAGATGAGCACCGAGATGGGCATTAGTCCCTTACTAAGGCACCACATCCCAGTGAATCGAGGACCAATCGGTCTGAGACAGTGTACAGGACAGAGGCTGAGCTAACACATCACCACTGTGGCACAATAATGCTCAAGGGACCTTATTAGTGTACAAATCATGTCAAATACAGAGTGTGTGCCGTTCCTTTTTTGTCATGTGTGTAAGCAGAAGACTGGAATCCATTATCCTAACACACCCATGCCGAGGGAAGCTCTTTGGCCTGGGTTTAAAAAAAGAACATGATGCGAAGGATTAACCCACCGTACACTACGAAGGTAGACCAAGATGTCTGAGAAACTTGCTGCATATATATAAGGAACGCTCAACATCCTCTGACCAATCAGAATCCAGAATTGCTCTAATGAAGGAAAGTGGTATGTTTATACCTTTACGTTACTACAAAGTTTCAGATTAATGATGCCGATCGCGGTGATGCTGGTCAGCAGCTGACCGCATGCCGCTGATGCTTTATTATGGATTATGTATAATATATGATGCATTATAATAGGACTGAATAGAAATGGAATTGAAGTCTCATTTAATGTATGGTCCGATGTGGCCAGCACAGGAACAGCTGCTGCCACTCAAACGTCGTGAATTATTAAAAGTCAGATATATTCTGATGACAGTTATGAAAACGCTTTTAGAAGCGCATAACAATGAGTTACCTGTGATAAATTATACATCCTTGGTGACTCGCAGAAAGCGCAGTCACTTTCTAAATGAGAAACGCAAGCGCTGTGAATTTAAGGTATTATTCCCAGTTTTCATTTCCCTAAAATTAAAAGACTATTATAGCTCTACAATGTTACCTACTTCAGCACTCGAGTTTAGCTGCGGCCCGGTCTGCTCGTCCCCTGAGTATCGTGCACGGTTTCTGGTTTATTGCTAGAAAAACTGGGTTCTGTGGCACTTCTGTTATTGTCAGCTCAGCTAACCGCCAGATGCTTCTATACAATTTTGCAACACGTCGAAGGTTAATTTTAAAATCTGCTGTAGGTTTTCGAAACACACAGTAACTTCTAGGCAGGTTTATAAGGTAACCAGCAACTCATCTGTTCATCAAGAGGTGGGTAAGGGGATGGAGATTAAGATTTCAAAACACCTCCTGATGATTCCAGATTCACACACTGTCTCATCTGCTGCTTTTAATAGCTGAGGTTTAATGACTGAATATGCCACGTCTGGAAACCTGGGATGTGGAACAGGACACTCTTTACGTCTGTAAGCAGTTCCAGGTGAGATTATCCACTGTAGCAAGAGTGAGACACGCTGGATTAAAGTGTCCGCCAAATGAATATGCAAATGTACACTGATATGGCTGGCTTTCTTCTGCTTTCCTAAGCAGCACTATGCAAGCCTGCACAATCACACACACACACACTCACACACACACACACTCACCTGTCTCGTTGGCAGGGTTCACATATGATTAAGCTCTGTTCATATCTCGGTGAACGGTGATAAGTGGTAAGGGAAACGAGGCACCGAGTGACAGTGGAGAAATCTAGAAGCTTTCAGAGCATCACCTGAAAATATATCAAACTAAAGGCTGGTTCTTGCATCATACAGTAATTCATACATGCCAGAAAACACTGTGTATATACCAAGACTAGAATGCTCAGGGTAGTGTATACTCTTTATACTTTAGTCCAGCTTTGTACCTTAAAGCTTTAAAGGTAAACTATATCCATGTGCCCTGCTGAAAGGTTTAACCATGATGTGTGTCTTGTCATTTTAAATACAGATAAGTTGGACTTTCCTTTGGCCCGATGACCTCATACACCAGGAACGGAACCGAATACAAATACATTATTCAGATAATTCAGATAACGTGTTCTAAACAGATACGAGCAGGACAGGGTGAGTGGAGAGGAGTGGAGAGGAGTGGAGTGGCGGCTCTATAAACAAAATACAGCTGTGGTGAATTCTGAAGAGTTTGTACAGGAACATGGTTTGATTTTGGAGCTCAGTAAGACGAGGTTTTTTTAGCTGAGCTTAATGCGCCTCCTATTTATATCATGTTAAAGAACATTATCACGCATCACTTAGAAGTAAATACCTCTTGGCTCACGTGATGTTACGTCACACGAGCGTCCTGTGGGATCCTAAAGACGAATGTGAACATATTTTTTTTGTCTGAAAAATGTGTATCCATTTAGAGAAAGTGTATTCTTATTCTGTTGCCTCCCTAAATAGTATCCTTCTTTTCAGAGTGTAGCCTTGGTTTCCTGAATTGCAAGAGCTTCACATCTGAGAGACAATCATTCATTCTCTCTCTCTCTCCCTCTCCGTGCTTCATCCTTGCAGAAGTCTGGGAGCCTGGAGAACAAGCTGTGCGTTCACTTATACATCAGCTGTGCTCGTGAAAGCTTGTGTAATGCCATGGTTGAAAGAGAACTGTGCCGTAACCTGTCAGCCGTAAACTGCTGTAAATCAATAACGCCACAGACAGGAAGCAGCGACTGGAATCGGTAACTCCTATGATCTCCCTATGATGCGCTCTAGTATTTCGGCTCAAACCTGTCTCACCTGCTGGTGCCATATTGGAGCCAATGACGGTTCCTGCATACACACAAGACATGAGATGAGACGAGACGAGGGAAGCTCCATTATCATGTTTTACAAAGGTTCAACATACATATGCATGACTTTTCTGTGTTTTTTTTTTTTTGTTTTGTTTTGTTTTGTTTTTTTTAACTCATTCATAATGGATATCTGAGCGGGGTCGTCTCTGAGCGTGCTTTATTAGCACTTAGACTCACAAAGGAGACGTAGCGTTGAAGTGAAATGACCAGGTGGCCCATTAGAGTCACTTTTCAAAACTGGACATTAATTAGTTCATCAGATGAATAAAACCCAGACGTAATTAACGGAGATACACGCTGAACCTGACAATACCCCACTGTTTTTATGTTAAACTGTGAGCGGTGTTCTTTTCTTGTTGGAGTAACGCTGTAATTGTACTATTGATATGCATTACGGGTGTGTGTTCAGTATTGTAAATAAGCTTCGTTTGATGCAGCAGAGTCCACTGTGTGCCTCTGTGGTCTTGTGTGCACACCCTACATTCATTGTTGCTTTCAAAATAAAATAAAAAAATAATAAATAAATAAAGAAGCTAAATTAAGAAATATTTTTTTCTCATAGGTCTACTTGTTTCTACTTGAACACAAAGTTTTGAAATCAAATATTTATGATTCCCAATAAAATTCCTAATCTGTTTTCTGGAATCTTATTTCATCTTAAAAGATATCATAAACAGGCCCATCAAATTAAAAAGTTAATTTTTTATTGATTAAAACATTTTAAATTGCACCACCTCCTTTTTATCTTGTGCAAAAATGAACAAACTAAAGTACACAGACCGTTCCCTTCTAATCTTTTCTGGCAAATCGTTAATTATTTTCTGCTGCAAATAAAGGAATAAAAGAGCTATTGTGTCTGCCTGAACTTGCCCTCATGCATTAACATAAAATCCTGTGACTCCATGAAGTCTCTAAATGTGACAATTTGAGACCCAATTATTATGCCAACTTGATATTAGCACTGACACGGTACTATCTGGAGGCTGAAGAGGTGTTATCTTCAATTACCTGATCATTTTTCGGCGTGAGCGGGTAATCCGTGAAATAGACTGTTTGGTTCTGAGGATAGAGACACGAGGGCTATCTCATCACGTCTTTTTTAACCTCTCCTCGCATCCACAGTTGGGGACGTTTCATTAGCTTAAAGCAGAAGCGGTGGAAGCAGCAGCAGCAGCTCTGGAAGCCTTGATAAAATGACACTTAGTTTGAAAGACTTCCTGGGAGAATAACGCTGGCCTTGGTTTTCACTTCAGTAAGGAAGGAGGTGATGTACTATTAAGAAGAGGCATAGAAGATTTTTTTTTTTTTCCAGAACAAATGGAAGGGATGTTATCTCCAGGGCCACAAGGAGCAGCACTTGGCTCAAAAAGAACACAGCAGACAAACCTGTCATATGGTCCGCACTCTAGTGTCTCTAGAAATAGACGTAAAAGCAGGTCATTATCTTTAACCCCATCTATCAGGGCAAAGGCAGCGTCTTCCATCAAAGGTCCACAGATGTCTCCCTCTGTGTGAACGCGCCCACTAACGCTTCTCTAAACTGCAGATTAATGAGGCCTGCCTTGCATGTGCTCTGTGCTCACTTTCAATAACAGGAACAGTTTTTGGGAAGCTGCACTGAACAACGGCAAGCAATTTAGCTGAACTATGCTTGCTTGCATTCTCCATAAATCTCTGCAGTCATTTGGCCTGCCACAGTATCTCCGGTGCCATAGGGAAGAGAGACTAGTGAATCTTGCCAGGGCTATTTAGGATCTCCTCAGCTGACTCATCATGTTTCTTTAAGCATGTCTATAAGAGAACACCTTTACGTTCGTGGACATCCGACACCTTTCATAAAACCGCTACGCCGCTGTCAAAGACGCGGTATGTTTTTGTGAATTTCATGATTTCACTGTGCTCTAGTGGCTTCACCAGAAACACACAAAACACCCTGAGAAAAAGTCGCTTATGCACCACTACAGCACCTGTCAAAGAGCCCATATTGGCTTGTCAAGCTAAAAAATAAATAATATATTGAAATTAATTTAAGGCACAGCCAAAGATAGAACACATTGATTCAGTAAACACTCTGCCCCCACCTCCTGCTTCCTCCGGCTATATCAGGCGTCAACCTGCATTGTTTAAATGACAACCTAAGAAAATGAGGTTTGCAAACCGATAAAGCAGAAACGGCACTAAATCCAGCTCAGGATTTAATATGCATGGAGGAGTCTGATAGAGCAGATAAGGAGGATGAAAGGCGCTGGCATTTGCAGGTGGGACAGATAATGAAGGAGCTCTCGAGGAGAGCCGAGGCCGGCGGCGTCGCCCAGCCGCTCTGCTCGGGAAAACGGCGTCCTGGTGAATGCCTCCATTTCCCTGCTGGCATTTCGGTGGCATTTTGATATGAGCATTGGGAGGATCCCAGGGGAGAGAGGAAAGAAGAAATCCATTAGAGATGTATAAAAAAAAAAAGACCTGTTTTTTTCTGTTCCACACTGCCGTTGTAGACATTTGAGTTAACAAAAACAAAACAAGAAAGAATATATATAAAAAAATGGATCAATGCTGCTCCATTTTGACTCCACTGCAAGCTCATTTGTCACCTCTCTCATGGTATGAAAAAAAAAAACAATATGGATATTTTAGATAGAAACACACACACACACACACACACACATATATATAAAAACCACCCTGCCTTTTCTTCCACGAATGTCTGCAGGGTAGTGACCTCTCTACTGTTTTCTCTTCAGAAATATTATGTTTATGTACACTGTCGGTTACATAATGGAGATGGAGCAATGGCGTGTGAGCAGGCGAGAATGCGTTCCCATCCTGAATTATTCAGCAAGGCTGTCGGCGCTCTCCTTCACCCGAGAACCTCCAAGCGCTTATTCATGAATGGAGGGGAATGCAGTGGCCGCAGTATCACAAGCATGCACTGTTAGCAGCTCCGGAAATCACTCGCCTCCGCTATGCAATCTCTTCCCTCCTCTCCCACTTTGGCTCATTCAGCCATCTCAGGGTGTGCAGGCTGGCTCGCCTTTGCTACTCTCTCTCTCTCTCTCTCTCTCTCTCTCTCTCTGTGTGTCTCCTCCCCTCTCTCTTATTTCCATAGTCTTTCTTTCTCCTACCACTTTCTGACTCAACAGATCCAGCATAGCTGGCAGCCGCTGCAAATTACTTCATGTAAAAGCCAACAACGGGCCTCGTTTATCAAGCAGGAAACAAAAAAAAGTATTTGCGAATCATTTGCAGGAAATATGCTGTTCATGAAAATCCTGTTAGTTGGGAAAAAAATGTTTCTTATCCTATGTTCACTCCTTTTTGTGTAAATTTACATATAATGAGACTCAGAAATGTGAAGCACCGTTGATTGGCTTCAAGACTGTAGAACCGGTGATGAGTTACTGCAATTTATTTATATAAATTACACTGCTGTCAATTAAACATGAACATAATGAACATTTTTTGAAAGTCAATGACGATGAAAACCAGTTCAAAATAAAAATAAGACTTGTCATTCAATTATAACAAAAGTAATGGCACCCTAAAAAAGGGGGAAGTGTTAGCTTGTCCGTGTGGCTGAAGCGATCGATGAGCTTTGCCTTTTATGGAGTTTTGTGGGCGTGGCTTAATAACACAGCACCCGCACTTATGGCTGTTGAGTGTTTTTGGTGTTTGTTGTTGAGGCCATTTTTTCATGTGTCATTAACACTTACGATGCAGAAGGACTTTGTTTTCACAGTGGAACCGAGGCTATTTCTAAACTGAGAAAGCTTTGGCATCGCCGCGCTCTGTTTTGGAGCTTTTTAACATGAACACAATCAGCTACAGCTCTGCTGCTGTGTGAGTTTGAGGGCAAGGAGCTTGATGGTGGTGTGCAAGCCAAAGACTCATCTGTGCCATTGTGACATCTTCATCTCAACAGCCACTCGATGTGAAGAGAGACCAGAATTTTGTTCTGTGTCTGACTCACTGCGTTGGCTAGAGGGATGAGTGTGTCTGTCACTCACTGTCGACGGGGTTGAAGCTCGTGTCCGACATGCTTCCATTAGTGGAGAGACTGTTCAATTACCTCAGATCACAATGTTTAAACCCTGCCAATTACTGATACATCTTCCTTCTAAATTATGCATACGATGGGCTGAGCTTGTGTGTGCAGTGATTTTCTCCCTTTTGACACCGCACCGTGTGTTCCAGACTGTCTGAATTACAGAAGAGCCCAGAGATCTGGGCCAGCCGTCGCCACTCCTACGTTAAAGCAGGATCCCTTTGTCGTCTTGGACGTTAGCACATCTCCTCTGATGGCGAGGCAGGGGCTGCAAGAACTGGCACCGAGCAGGCGGTCTACAGACTGGCACCCTATCCATCTCTCTGCTCTCAGAACACACCTTGTCTCATCCCCTTGTCTCCTAGCAACACTGGCTGTCTCGCTGGCCCCGGAGGCATCCCTGGATCTTCACTCAGTGTGACTTTATCCCTTTTATTTTAACCCCTTCCCCTTCCAACAGACGATATTTCGAATATGACCCGGTATCTGTCATGATGGCTCCCTGTGACTTTTTGCGTGTCACTGTGAAACATGTGATCATGTGCTCATACGTGTCAATCGTAAGCTTTCCATGTGGTCTATGCTGAGATTTTTGATCCCTACACCAGCCAATATTTTCAATATAAGCCTTAACCTTACATTTCCGAACACAGGCAGATCAAATTTTTACTTATTCAGACTTGCCAAACAGGAATAAACTGTAGTCCATAATATCATTACATTTTCAATACAGTTCCTAGTTTTTGAGTGATATGTGAGCTGCATGTAAGCTGCATGAAGGCTAACAGATCTGCTTATTATCACATTAACCAGTAAACGATACCTTTCTTCACGGCAGGACACATCGTTGATATCTGACAATGCATAAATGCAACGCATGCAGTAATTAATTAACAAACAAACATAAACAGATGAAACGATATGACACCCAGATGCCCAGAATAATAATAACCATCAGGTTATCTGACTTCGCTAGCCTTCTTTTTTATTTCTCTCGGCTTTTGCCAGACTGCTGTCGTAGTGATGCTGCCACTTTAGAAAATAATAGAACATTTATTTATTTCTCTGTTGTATTCTCAATTCTCTTACTCATTTCCAGGCAGGCATAAAGCACCACTGTGAGGCAAGCATTATTACCAGTGAAATCAAGGAGAATTAATTGAATCATTTTCAAGTCAGTGAGGTCCCCCATAGGTAATTGTTTCTGAGTCAGTGGCCATGGTGTAGAGTGCGGCTGTGGAGAGACGACTGCCTACACACACTCATGCAGATCTAAACAAAGCCTAAAGCCGGCGATGCAGGCCCACCCTGGGCCATAATACATAATACAAATGCACAATGAGCTCTAATCAAATTCACACAGGCTTCATCAAATCCAGCACGGCCCCTCGAGTTAAACAGCACACCGAGTTGAGCGCGTGCCGAATGCAGATCAAATATGTATTCCTTATCAAACTAAAGCCAGTCTCAACTCAGTCTCTAGGCATTCTCTAATGGCACACGCCGCCATGACTAAGGATGGGGGCCTTATTAGATGTACACGGATCTATTATCAGGGATTCTGCCTTTGAAAAGTGTGACTGAACCAAGATCAAAAGCGTGCGTTTCTTTCCGAATCTATAGAGTGGAAAAATTAAAGACACTGACTTCCAACACCACATACAGACCTGATGAAACAAAAAAGCAGCATGATCTCATGCTAATGCAACTTTATTACATGCGCAGCTTGAAAAAATGTGTAAAAGATAGAAAGAAAGAAAAAAGTGTGACTAGACCAAAAATAGATCGCTAACTAAAAAATAACTGAAGGCGTGAACGAATAAAGGAACAACAAATTAACAAAATTAAATTAAAATTAAACATTTGTGGCTACTGAGTGTAAAAAAGAGCAAGGCATTGACAGTTGTGATAAAACAAAAATTAGGCTTTCTGTATAGAAACTACAGTTCAAAGAAAATCTTCACAGAGCTTTTAATACAAGATGTAAAGAGAGCCAGGGACACAGCCTACAACTTCTCATAAAACCATTACAGAACAGTTTTTCGGTTCATCAACTAACCATCCACTGAATCTATACTGAGAGATTAAAGTTGGAGGTTTTGTCCAAGGGGCGTATAAAGCAAATGATGGCTGAAGGCCATGGCGAGAGCACAGACAGAATCTACGCTGGAAAGATTGAAATTCATCCCAGTCGGTCTGTGTGAAAACACATCGATATGAGCCCGGGCAAATATTTCCATGCTTTGTTGTGCAAGTAAAAATAAAAAGAGAGCTCAATAGTGTGTTGTTGTTGTTTTTTTTTAAATTCCCATTTTTAAAAAAACTTTTTTTTATTCTTCCCCTGAGATTGCTTCTTAGAAACAAGGCCAGATTAAGGCTGGAAGCTTGAAGTTATTCCTTGTGCTGCGTCCGGCTTTGATTTTCTGAATCGTAGCTGATTTTAGCCCGAGTGTTTTAACACTCAGGGTAAATCAAGCTGTGCTGTGCGGGTAGTGCCTATGTGGGGCACTGTAGCCCTCACATGCGACACTTGTGCTGCCATGGCAACTCACAACGCAGAGCCATGCTGATTTGATCCCCAGCTGTGCTGCTATGGCAATAGTAGAGTACGGGACAAGAGCAGTTTATCAATTCAGAGCCCAGCTGAGCTTCCATGGCGATGACAAAAAATCAGGACGGCCCCGGCATACGCCCCTGAGGAATCCCAGCTGTGCTGTTACAACCAAATACCGCCCAGGAGCCATGCAGATGTGCTCGGTTTCACAGCAGTGATGATGCCAGAACACAAGAAGCACAGTTCATACGTTGTTCATATGTTTACACTGTATGCTAGTTTGCAGTGAAAAAGATGATGAGGATGGGAAAGCAAAAGATTACTGAGGATCCCAACAATGCATCCAGAAGCAGATGCAAGACGCCAGGCCCAAACAGCCAAAGCTCCAGTGTCGGCTTTGTAGCTAGTAATTAACTTTATCAGACAATGACATGGGTCGCTCAGGACGGCATGTCTCTCACAAGTGAACAATAAAGTACAGTATGTTTTGGTGCTTGAGAATTCTCCAGTGGGGGTTTGTCTACTTCATATAGTGCTTGTCAAATCCTAGTTGACATTTTATATGGATGCTAATCAGAAGCAATATGTCCCTGAGAACAAGCCTCCAATTTCTGAAAATCGTTTTGCTGTGACATGAGAAGCAGAAAAGAAAAAAGAAAGAAAGAACAACAGCGATAATACTAATACTAATAAGAAGAATATCAAAGAAATCTAAAGAATAAACACACACAAACATAAATATATTCCCACTCTGTTGGGAAGGATTACTGCTAGATGCCAAAGACGTCCTAAAGAAAAATGTGCTTCCACATTTGTGGCAACAGTTTGGGAAAAGCCACATAAAGATACTATATTCAGGTGATAACAAACCTCTGGCCATATAGTGTACATGTTGCTTTCTTTCTTTTTTTTTTTTTTTGAAAGGATTCCATTAATTCCAAGAGTGAATAAACAATAATTGACAGTAAACTTTAACAGTTTAGTACCAGTTCAGCCAGTAGAAGTGGTCATTACTGGTAAAAGGGACATTAGCAACCGTGTGAAGAAATATGATGATTAATGCAAATGTTTTTCTATTTTGGTGGTTTTGGTGGTATCATGCTTGCTTTCGCTTGCCTGAAATTCGCAGACAGAAATCGGAAACAAGAACGTTGCTCTGTTCTCCAACCCAACAATTATGTGTTGTTTAACCATCCGTTTTTACCCTTCAGACTCGACTCGGTTTACAACGTATTATTTGCAAGTTTCCAAAATTGTCATCGGGCAAAGGACTACACAACGCCCACGTCCATGCTTTCAGCTCTGAGAATCTATTACCACTATGTATAACCGTATCAGATCATCATGGGAGCGTGAACCTATTCCACCTGCTGCTGAAGAGATCGGCTGAATAGAATTATTTTCAGAGGATCAGATAGAGTACCTGGGCCTTGGTCCAGTTTTGCTCTTAGTATTTTGAATATTGTCAAATCTATATCTTCGGCTTTTTATTTCTTTTTTTGAACTTATGCTAGAAAGAGGATGCTAAATGATCTACCAGTAGAAGCTTGAAATCTGTAAAAGCATCAGCAATATCTTGACTTTTATCATTTCAAATTCAGAAATATTAGATCAATTTGCCCATATTCAACTTGTTAAGATATTACTTGTGTCTGATTCCTCTCAAGGTTTCTTCCTCTTGAGGGTGAAAAGATGAAAAAAAAGGCCATACTACTACAGAGAGTTCAGCATTCAGAGCATAAAGAATAACTATAAACTATATTCCCCAAAATAATCAAATGATATGAATATTTAAAAAAAACAAACACGGGTTTATTGGACATTAACGTACATACCCCACAGCGGGAATTCATTCATAAGAACGAAGCAGTCTACATCCTAGGGCTCTCTGATTACACTTCGGATTACATTAAGGTATTACTGATTGCTTTCTGTCTTCCCCAAGGAAAACAATCAATATTATTCTCGATTCTCTGTGATGTAAGAAGCAATTCAACATTAATTGCTCTTTCGGGTATACTGTTGTGTTTTGCCTTGATATTGGGTGTAGGATCGTTAATGCTGTAATACTGTTGCGTCGGTGAGCGTGGACCTAAGGTGCACAGTGCGGCTCGGCGTATGTCTCTGAGCGCGAGGTGGTGGAGAGGATTTGACAGAGTGGGGCCATGGCATTAGCATAACCGTGGTGAGAGTGGAGAGAGGAAGATAGACAGGCTCACTGAGCAGTGGGGCAAATCTGCTGTTCACCTCCCTTATCAGTCTGCAAGGCCAGGCTTCAGAAAAGGGTGGGTGGGGTGTGAGGGGGGGGAGAGACTGGCAGAGAGAGATGGAAAGAGAGAAAGACAGATAGCGAGATGGAAAGAGTGAGAAAGAGAGGGAGAGTGAAAGCAGAAACAGAGGTAGCCAAGCAATTAATTGTCTTCACAGCCTGGCATTTCATTTCAACACTCAAGCAAAGAAAGTCTATTACAGGAACAGGATGATCATTAAAACCCACCAGTAATCACACTCACACAGGAAAAAAAAAAAAAAACACCTTCCCCCCTTTCCTCCATCGCTGTCATCGACCCTCCAAAAACAGTCATTTTCCCCTGCTTCACAGTCACTGGACTGGAACCGGTAGATTGAAAAATAATAGCAGTTCTGATAGCCCTCTAGGCGATCGCCATGCATGCAGATAGATAAAGAATTTCAAGTTTGGAACTCGGGTGAACACAAGAGCAAGGGAGCATGGGTTTAATTTCTGAAATAAACGTCTGGCATGAGTGCAAGGCAGGGATCGAGACCCCGCCTTGGGCTCTTCCACTTCCGGACATGCTGAGCCGAGAGAAATGCAAAACTAGTGGACAGGAGAAATATGAGTGTGGGCAACGAGACAGAGCAGGAGAGGAGAGGAGGACAGCGGAGAATTGCAGGTGGATGAGGGATGGGCATTGGCGGTTGGAGGAGCGACGGAGCAGTTCATTTGTCACTGTCAAATTGGTTCGCTTTTCGCTCATAACTAGGAGGACAGAGTGCGGCCCGTGAAACCCCCC
>JAOTRN010000008.1:12029363-12051491 GCA_028566695.1 Bagroides melapterus | reverse complement strand
GCGCCGGGGGCGGTCCCCACCCGCCCTGCCCGCCCCTCCGCCCCCCCCCCCCGCCCCGCCCCCAACTCACCTTTTGCATAACTTGGATGGAAACCCTATGTACCGTTCAATAGACTTTGACATTTACAAATGTAACATGTACAATGCACGAACATGCAATTAAATTAACAGCTAATAAAAAATCCTGGTCATATAACGCCTTTAATACAATACTAAATTGCAGCTTGAGCCCTAAGGCTAATATAGATCCAAATACTATATGCATAACATGCAGTGTTTTCCCTTAGTAGCTTTTAATCTCCATTATTTATGTATGAAGAATTTGAATAATGAACCTGGATTGCATGTGTAACAGCACACTGCCCTCAGTGCATGGCCTTAGAGGTGTCCGTGTGATTGTATACTTCCCTAATGGAGCTTAATGGATTGTATGCAGCTCTCTGCTGCTCTAATGGGGTGAGATGCCTAAGGGATCTTTGTTGCCTGGCTTTCTTTCTCTCTTGCACCTGACCTGCAGTTAAAATCTCATCACTAACACATGTGTGAAAAACAGACTTGGCTTCCTGAAATACATGCCTTGCCTGACAGCATTTTGAAGACTTCGAATGTCTGGCATTTATTATTCTCCAAATGACAAACTATCCTTTGTAAAATGAAGAAGCCAGCTGTCTGTCAAGTCTTGTAGTCATTTTAGAGAAGTGAAAACAAATCAAGCTAAGGGCAAAAGTCAGACTGGAAGAGATCAGTTATTTGTTTTATTTATGACATTTTCATTTTTTAATAATGTTGTGAAATGTAACAACAGCTAGAACAGCACTTACTGTTCTCGCTCACCATGGCAACACACAGAATGAATAAGCTTATCCCCGCTAACATACGAGTGCAATGACGGGGCATTTACATCATACAAAGTTGATCATCTTTCATACTGAGTAGATAGTCCATTTATTTTTTTGTAATCTAAAACAATCCTGGGATGTATTTGTAAAGTAAACAAGCAGAACATAGTAGAGGGAAATAGAGCAAGAGAAAGAAAAAGGTAGAGAGTGAGCACAGAAAACAGACAGACACCACAGAGTCACAGAGAAAGTCAAGTCCAGCGGAAGGAAAGGAAGTATGGTAGCACATTATTAAAGCATGCTTTGGCAGTAAGCTGCTTATTGATAAAAAAGCACTAATCTGCCTGGTGGAAGGTAAAGAGCATGGCATGAGTGCTGATGAAACATCTGAGCTAAAGGCAACACCATCAGGGAGCTGAGTGTCCTCAAAGCTTCACCTGAAAGTTAGTATTGTGTTTATTTTTACATAAAAGCGTGAACCTGACCTCAGACTGCTCGCAGAATTAGATCCCATGGCGCATGGCCTGAGGAAAGCTAATTCACCATTTACGATTCCACTTATCAAGGATTATTTCCTGTTCCCCGTGCACACTGCAAGATGGTAATTTGATGTGATGAGACATTTTAGATCTTTGGATCTGTGGAAATATTAAAAACCTGGGCAGATAATGATAAATAAAAAAAATCCTCCTGAAACAAAGTTTACACAAATCACACTTCTCAGGGTGTATGAATAAATGTATTAAAAGTTTAACTGACTGTGAGCCCTTGGATACTAGCATTATCACTGTTATTACTGTCATTCTCATCTGTGCATCCGCCATTAGTCTCACATCTGCATGCTACCACTGTGTACTGTTCCATCCATTTCTACAACAACTTGTGAAATCACATCCTTGATCTTCAGAGCAGGCCGGTTCTGCCCTTTAAGTATTTCCTCAGCATGAGCTGTAATCTCTCTTAACAGGTAATAACGGGGATGTTAGATCAAATCTCCACCTTGCTCACAGGGGCCACGGCAAGAGCAGAAGGTTTTGTGCAAACCATTTCCACCACTCCACCATGCAGTTTCAGAAAGAGATGCTTTAGTCAGGAAGATTATCCAATACCACTGTGAATGTTCTGCTAGGCAATCCCAATGTGCTTGTCAGGATCCTAAAAATTGATTAGCCTAGACTGAAAATCAGCCTTTTGCTCTTGTTTATGTCCAGTAGAGACGATTCACACTGTTGAGATGTTATGAAGCGTTCTGGCAGGACCACTTGATCTGAAGGTACAGAACTGGACTCAAGCCAGAACGTAAGTTGATTCATATAAAACAATGCTAAGAGAAATCGACAGGTTCTGCCTTGAGTGCTTCTACTGTCTTATTTCCACAAATGCTCTGGACAAGATCACTCATTTGGAATATGTCTGTCCACTGCACTAAATCCCTGAGCACTTGTCCAGGGCAATCGATTTCAAAGTGTCAGCCTAGACCATTCAATTGGTAAGTGCCTGCAGAGACTAGACCTTCCCTAAGAGACAGTGCAGAGAAGTCTTCAAACACCAATGCATAATAAGCTATTCCCTTTTCTCACCTTATTAGCCTTCCCCATGTTGACAAGATCACTCATATAAGGTGCTGCATGTAATTGCACATAACTACGGAATTCCTCATTAGTGGCTTAATTTCCCTAAGTGTCAAATGTCTCAGTTGTAATTTATTCAAAGCATATTTGTTTATAATTGCTTGCTTACGTCTTCCCTGCAGGCAACAGACAGTCTTGATCTCTCCCTGTCTGAGCCTGGGAGGCCAGTGGATCTGATGGTGGATTGCCCCCCTCCGTGAGCAAGGGATGCAGGCATTGTGCTCTAATGAGCAGCAGGCTGAGGGCATTATGGGATGGATCCACCAGGGAGCGGAATTTGAAAAGGTGGATACCAGGTTTGAAGGGTTTACAAGTGCATTCTGTTATGGATAACTGCCAGCTGGAGCCAGGGAGAACAGATGCTCAAAAATTGGGGATTCTGAGACAGGTCTAAAGGCTTTCTGCACAAATCCAAAACTGTGTAGGGAAGGGAGTAAGTAGGAGAGGGTCAGAAAACATCGCAGTATATTTTATGGCTTTACCTTCTTTACTTTGTGACCAGGCTAATACTAAATTCCAGACAGGCTCAATTCCCAGTATGGTGGAAACAATTCACTCATGAAAAACAAAAAAAGAGAATAGCTCAAACAGAGCAAGACACTGAGGGGTAAAAAGAAAAATACTCTCCACACACTCATCAGCATTTGATGACAGATCTTCCAGTTTTACAGACTCACATGTGATAGCATAGAAGCTGTGTGTAACATGGCTTGGTTTAATGACATTTTTTCAGCTGCACCAAATATAAGGGAAAAATTATAAGCTACCATTGCTTGCTTTCCTCCTGTGAAGCAGCACTGGACGGTCACAGCAGGCTGACAGAGTAGGTTTGTGGAGTAATCTCCTGACACTGTAGCTGCTGGAGTTCATGCTGGGTGACGAAGGTTAAGCGATGTGTTCCATTAATTAAAGCCTGCCCCAAAATCCCTCCCGCATCCCTGCTTCCCAATCCTGTGGAACTAGTCAAGTCTGAAGTTCTGAAGAGATGAAGCACAGAGCATCATGGGCACAACACTATGCTATCTACATGTTATAAAGGATTTTAATTGTGTGGATTTAATTTAAGAACAGATTTAAGGCTTCACAAGCTCTCAGCATACCCACTTAAAATAACTGGAAATGTCTTTCCTTGGTCTATCTTTATGTGAGTGTCTCAGACTATACCAAAAGGAAGAGGAAAGCATCATTAAAATATATAATGGTATCTTATATCTATATATAAAATATATACTGTATAACGGTATCTTCACTTTCTTCCTTAATCTACTTATTCATATTGGCAAAGCAGGTTCTATGACAGACACTTGGTTTAACTTGGGAAAGTGCTGCCTTTCTCGTTTTCATTAAATATTTATTCATACGCTAAAATATACTATGAGAAAAAATGGGCTGTGAAACCTGTACTGATATATGAGTCATGCTTCTGTATGTTACATAGCCACTAAAAAGCTGTGCAGAAAAAAAATACCAGGTCAATTCAGTAACTCTGACAGCTGCACAAGTGTTCTCCTCAGCAACCTTCACAAAATCCAAGACATTTTGAAGGTGGAAAGAATAGGCGCAGGGAAAACCCTTGATCTGTCACACACTGACATGCAAACACACATACGCAGCCTTGCGAACAAATCCCTCTTCACAAAGTCAGGCCCATGCTTGTGTGAATTGACCATTCAGTGTTTTTTGTTTTGCACCTTTGGATCAGACTTTCCGGACAAACAAACTCGATCATTTAAGAAAGACAGCGAGTAGTGAAGCCCTCCCTGGCAGTATGCAGTAAACAAGGCTGCTATGTTTATAGTCTTCACTGCTAAGACTAAGGGAACATGCCTCACCAACACTAACACCTGAGTAAATCTTTGCATCCCACAATAACACATTGTAAAGTACATTAGAATTGGATCTGCCAAGCCCTCCATATCTATCACTCTGTGCTTGGCTTCCATTTTTAATTTATTTTGGTCAATCTGTTCAGCCTGATGTGGGGAAAGAACCCTCACATCAGTTCACATCTGCTGAGAGATATCGCATGAGTTAACGCCTGCCCCTTTTTTTGTACTGCTGTCACTCATCTGGGATATAAATTTAGATATATTACAGATTAATAATCAGATGTTTAAGTGAATAAAGAATACAGTCTGGTCAGTACTCTTCACTGATGTGCAAAAATACAAGCAATTTTAGACTCAGTGGCAGGCACACATGGTATGAATTGCTGGAGCCTATTGTCACTTCCATGCCATATGCTGTCCATCACAGTGCCTGCACTGCTCTGGGTCACTCTTTTCTCCAGTCAGTAAGTCCATAGGGCCTGCACTCACCCCAACTGTCAGCTAGCATCTGCTAGTATTACCAACCAGCAGGCTGGTACTGACAAAGCCAGAGTGTACACATCCTTAAACTATGTTTCATGCTTATCCCCTGCCTTCTAACCATCAATAACATGTTCACTAAGGAAAATAACCTTTAACTAATAGTGCTTCAGCACCCTGACACCACACACAAACACCATTCTGCTTCAATAACTTAAACATCATTTGCTTGCCTAAAAATGAGGGTGTTGGGTTGGCATCATTCAGCGATGATGTACAGAGAAATTAGCCATGCACTTGCTTAGTGGCAAATGCTTGAATATTAACGGTCAATTTATTAACCCTGTAGACAGTCACTAGGTGAGAACCACCAATCCTCTATTTCCATGGGCTACTGAACCTGAAAGTTAAAATGCTTTACTCTAGCATCCTAGCTACAACTGTTTGAAATACCTAAATGGGGAGAAGAGAAGTAAATACCATGCCAATTATTTAGCAGTTTACTGAAGCATGTGACCACAGTAATCTAATCTACCAAAGTAAATACATGGGTTAGATCAGCTTTGGAAAATAAATATCTTCAGATAATTACATTTGTAAACACTCACCGATTTTGTGCTGTATTTTGGCTGATTGGTCTTATAGCTGTAATCCGAGTACTGGTCAGAGCCAGTAGAGTTGTCATCTCGTTCTGTTCCCACAAAGGTATTGGTGGCAGGGAGCTCCTGAACAGCCTGATGCTTCTGGGAAGCAGATGGTGACTGGGCCTGAAGCTGAATGGATGGCAAGGGTGAGTTTGAACGGTAATGTCTGCCCAAGTCAGGGCTGCCAGGTGGGTAGGTCAAGGGCAAGTGGATCCTGGGACTGTCATTAACCCCATCAATGTTGAACTTTAGACTCTTTTGGAGGCTGACCTCTTCATCTTCCCCAAGTGGTTTAGGTGATTTAGGTGGCTTTCCCTTTCTTCCCTTTTTACCCTTAATACTCTTTGGTCCTTGTTTGGGTGCATACAAGTCCTTAGTCTCCTTTTTGCCAGCTTGATAGCCGCTCTTGGTTTCTCTTTGGAGGCGATGTCTGATGAAGACTACCACTATGATTACTGTGACAACTCCAGCCACACCAGCCAAGCTACCATAGAGAATGTTGCTTCTCTGAGCAGCTAGACCATAGTCAGGGTCACCCGCAATGTCTGTGTCCAGTGGAGTGTATAAGCTATGTCCCACTAGACCTTCGACCAGGCTGACATTGGAAATGGTCTCATTCACATAAATGTGCACCAAGGCAATGGCATGGCGAGAAGGCTTACCCCTATCACTCACTTTAACCACCAAGCGATGCAGACCTCCATGTTTTCGAGTCAGTTCCTTGCTTAGTTTGATCTCTCCATCAGAGGGAGTTATATAGAAGAGCTCATGAGGGTTTCCCCCAGCAATACTATAGATGAGCTCAGCGTTGGAGCCGGAGTCTATGTCTTCTGCCTCCACTACCTCAACGAGAGTATCAGGTGCTGCCAGAGGAGACAGAGGTTTGAAAGAAGAATTAGAAGGTTTGGTGACAACAGGTGCATTGTCATTCTCGTCAAGTACATTTATGGTCACACCAACATAAGATGACCTTGGGGGTTCTCCTCCATCTACTGCTTTGAGTCGGAAACTGTAGCTGCTTTCCTTCTCCCGGTCAAAGGATATACTTGAAAGTATTGTTCCTGTTCCATTCTGTACTACAAACTTTCCAACATCTGGTTCGACTGAGAGCTGCACTTGGGAATTTTCTCCTTTATCCATGTCTAATACAGTCACCATGCCAACGGGGCTTAGTGGTGGCATGTTCTCCAGGACAGAGAAGCTGTAGCTACTAAGCATGAACTTGGGATCATTATCATTCCTATCCAGTACATTGATCACAACAGTAGCAGTACCCTTGTGGCTAGGAACACCTTTGTCGGTTGCAGTAACACGGAACTCATAACGTTCTTTGTGCTCGCGGTCAAGTGGGCTCCTGGCTCGTACTTCACCTGTGCTAGGGTCAATCTCAAAGAGCCCCCTTGTTGAGGAGTCTGCAACAATGCTGTATATGAGTTCTGCATTGGTGCCACTGTCTGCATCTACAGCAGTAACATCAAGAACCTTCTCTCCAGGCTGATTCTCTTCAGCAAACTCTATTTCAAACACTGGAGGTGAGAATATGGGAGAATTGTCATTAACATCAGTCACCTGGACTTTCAGGGAGTTGGTGCTGGACAAAGCTGGGTTGCCTGAGTCAACAGCTACTATCTCCACCCGGTATTCTCTGACTCTCTCAAAGTCTAGAGGTGTGGTGGTCTGCAGAAAGTACTTCTTCTTGTTATCAATAGAGGAATCACCAGCTGGTCGGAGCTGGAATGGAACATCTCCTGCTACCACACAAGTCACAACAGCATTTTCTCCCTCATCCTTATCAGACACTTGTACCAGTGCTACTGCAGTGCCCACTGGCATGTCCTCTGAGATGTTTGCAACACCATCACTATGGGTCCGAAGACCAATACCACGGATCTCCACAGCTGGTGCATTATCATTCTGGTCAGTTACTTCAACAGAAACATATGTTGTTGAGCTTTTAGGTGAGGGACCTCTGTCCCGTGCAATTACATGAAATTTCAAGCTGTTGATCTCCTCACGATCTAACGGGCCTTTTACGTATATGATGCCTGTGGAACGGTCGATCTGTAGCAGTTTTGGCACTGGATCACTGGCTTGATGAATGATGTATTCAATTTCACCATTGGGGCCCAGATCTGAGTCATTGGCCTTGACCTGTAAGCATAAAAATAAGTAAACAAATATAAAGCAAATAATATAAACAAATAGGCTGTCAAAGATAATCACAGCTTAAATGAGAATTAATTATCTTGATGTTCTCATCTAAAAACTCAAAAGTTTCATTTGTAAGACAAGTTAAAAGATAATGGACTGTGTTTTTAATTTTTTTAAGGCAGCTGAAGAAAACTGACAGAGGAAATAGTTACATCAACAACTGTACTCATAACAAAATAAAAAGCATATAAAAAGGAGAGAGGCTCTATGAGAAAAAAAATGTTAATTTATTCTAGATTTTTCAAGCAATTAGGCTAGGTGAACTCAGCCAACAACACACTGCTCTGTTTATAAAAAGCATCAAAGTAAAAAGGAAGGCAGTTGAGGGGGTTGAAACAGCAGTGCTCATTAAAACACCTCCCACTCTCCTTTTCTTCTCTTGCTGAGATCTAAAGGTTAATAGTACTGTATAGATTTTTACCTGTAATACTGAGTGTCCAACAGGACTATTTTCTGAAACCTCTGCTTCATAGGACGATTTCTCAAACTTGGGTGCATTGTCATTGGCATCAGTGACGACGACTCTCAGCAAGGCACTGCTGTAGCGAGATGGGCTTCCCCCATCCACTACTTTGATGGTCAGGTCATAGGAGTCTTTCAACTCCCTGTCCAGGTTTCCCATCACAATGAGCTGAGGCAATTTCTCACCCCTGTCATCTGCTACTTGTAGGCCAAAGAGTGCAACAGCTTCTGGTCCGGCAGTGAGGGTATAGTCAGCTACACCATTACGCTCTGTATCTTTGTCAGTGGCCAGCGGGATGGAGAAGGTGGCTCCCATATGAGTGTTTTCTTGCACAGAGAGAGTGAGGACAGGTGATGGAAACTGTGGGGTGTTATCGTTGATGTCAAGCACCTCAATCCGTCCCTCGATCAGCCGAGGGCTTTGGTTCTGGATGAGATCCGTGACAGACACCTCAAACTCCAGAAAACATGGCTTTCCTTTCATCCGACAGTCCTTCAGTGTCTCTCTGTCTATGGGGATTTCAGTGGTGAATATTTCCCCTGTTTTTCCGTCCACTCGCAGGTAAGGGGCACCGACCTCCAACTTGTACAGGTGTCCAGAGTCTGGTAAGCCTTGATCAGCTGCCAGACTGCCTATCAGGGTGCTTGGCGGCTGCTCCTCACGCACCCGGTACAGGATACCACCCAATGTGCCACTCCCAAAGTTCAACGCTAATGCCCATAGCAGATACAATCCCACTGAGAAGTCCATGATGTCCCAGGGAGGTATCACCTTAGTCTGGAAATTATCAAATAAGAGAAGAGATAAGGTTAAATCATATCTGTATAGATAGATATTTAGATATTAAATAGATATTTAAAAATTCTAATGTCATATATTTACTTTGCAGTAAAAGTGTCTCTGGATAAAACTAATCTTGCATACACAGAACATATTTGTTTTATCTACACTGTAAACAGTAAATTCATGTAAAAAATTTTGGGAAAAGATATGTTTTATACCCTGGTACTACTTTCTATTACTAGAAAATATTTGTTCAATATATTGTTTAATACTTCTCTTCAAAATAGTGAGAAGACAACACAGAATTTGTGTTTATAAAGGAATTTAATTGCATGAAATGTTCTATATTCCTCTGACACAGCATATCATAATATTCTTCAATTTAGCCCATGCAACAAATTCAGTGTTTCTCCTAAGACTCATCCTCATTATTGTCACCAGGAAACTGCTAATTATTACCCTTTTGAATGGCTGTCCAAGATAAGCTGCTTTTGGAAATTAATCATTTAACACCAGTAATAAGGCAGTTCTTAATGGGCTTTTTATTAAGAATGTATGGGTGACTGTACTCAAAAACAAAAACTCAGCATAGTTTCCATTATTTACAACCTCAGTAAGACTCAGCTCTTAACTGGACTGTAATGTATTTTTCCCCAACATATACTTAACTTAATACAAAATTTACTAGCAACAACTGTCTTATTAAAGTGGAAGACTATGGATCAGGAATAGGTTGCTTAGGTGAGCTCTTTCAATTCATCCATAATGCTAAACTGGAATAGAGCCGATGAGATAACAGATGTGGTTAAGCAGAAGAATATTTACACAGTGCAGGACTACTGGGCATCACAGGGTGAAACCAATCCTTTAGGATACTGAACAAACAAACACTTTCCTTGAGCTGAGCCTAGCCTTTATCTTAAAAGCACAGCCTCACTGTAAATTTTAAGAGATCTACATTTCATCTCAGCTCTGCAATTTCAAAGCTATTTTACACACTGTAATGTGTAATGACAGATTTCTAACCTGCTATGCCTCTCTTAATGAATACCCTCTATTGTATTGTCTGCTTTTATTCACATTCCCCAGGCTGAGGCATTCTCCTTTTCAGCCTCCACATTATTTTCAAACATTAATTATTTCCTTGGTAAGCGTATTCCTTGTTGTTTGTTGAAAGAGAAGCTGATAGATTATTGAGTTGACTCTTAATGCTTTGATAGGTCACTCCTCGACAAAACTTGTACACCTACATGTAAACAAAGTACCAGTGGCACACTGGTATGAGCTAAGATCAATACGGTGTTTCACCATCATGCAATCGTTCTTGGTCTGAAGCAAAGCAAATCAAATGAATGTAATACAAAATAGCTAAACACCGGAAAGCTTTGTAATCCAATCAGAAATCCAATTCCTCTGTATCTGCTGAGATTGGGATTGTGGCATATTGACGAGCTAATTGCTCATTTATTGATGTGTTGCTTTTTTTTGCATTTGCAGGTCAGCCTAGTGCCCATTTGCTTCGAATGATTTCATGTTGGGTTAAAAACATGATTCGAAAGTGGGGCATAAACCCACTTTCCAAAGGCCCAGGCAATAACTCGTGCTACTTCAAGCTATGAGATGAGAGATTTTGCAAAAAGGTTAATGACTGCCTGGAGACATGCTACATGAACTAGAATAATACTGTTTTGGAATAATAATAACTATATAATAAAATATAAATATATAGCTTTTTGGAATGTGAGAGCACATTTCAGAAGACCTCTTACTACAACATAACAGACTGCTGCAAAATCGATCAATTTCACAAAATCCACAAGAGAAGGAAAAATATTTATGTGAACTAGAACCTGAAAATATTACCCTGACATCAATCAAAGTCCTAACGCATGTAGATTTCATCTGAAAATAGAATCAGGTTTAAAATGCTGCCTTACTTTAGTTTAATAATATAGTGGATATTCATCACAACCTGCAGATACTTTATTTGACAGCATTCACATATTTGTTTACTGACTCAGGGGCTCAAAGACAATAACCTCCTTATTACTGAGGAAGCCTGATCCTAACCTCTGCCACTTTATTCTTACGCTTATGTTTTTTTCTGCTTACACGTTTCCTGCTGCAGCACAGTCATGTGTACCGACTCAATGTCCAACTTCATCAATCAACTGGAGAACACAAATCCCTGAAAGGTAGTCAATAAATTTCCTCAACAGCCAAGGCAAACAAATGTCTTCCTGCATTTGTCTTCCTACATTCTTGTCCAAACCAGAATAACCATAAAGCTTAAAAACATTCTTGAGACATTAAGATAAGAGACTTGCCAAACTCCCCCTGTGTCCATGTGCTCTGTCAACCCCAAAATAAAAAAGGTTTTAAAAAGTGCTAAGCACACAATTTAAAAGGCTGTAGATTGTGCGTAATACATAGTTCCTTCCAAATAAATGCCTATTCTAACAGTTTTAATTCAACTGTAAGACAGGAAATATTTTTGCTTCTCTTTTTTTTTTATTCAACCTTTATCCTGTGCATGGGTGCAGGGTGAAATCCAAATCCTGCTGAGGATTAAAATTTAACAATGGCATTCCGGCAGTCCTGGGGACTGATCTCATAAACCTATGCACCTAGAAACCATCGCTCAAATTCTGAATGCCATCAAGTGTATGGATGGGCAGTGGGACAAAAATGTCATATGATTTCTTAAAACACGATACACAATGTCCATCGCAAACATTGCAAACATAAGAAGAATCTTCTAGATTTTTAAAATTAAATCTTTTAAAAGAACTGAAAACAATTTATTTAATGGGTTAGCCCTAACCTCAGCCCTATCCCTAACCCTTTTAAATGAACTGAAAACTGTGTTTAAAGATGTTAGTGTCTGCAAAAACAAATTATTTAACGGTGGTAAAACATTAACATCAGGAAAAGTAATTTATCTAGTACATTAGGATAATTATAACTATGTTAGTTCTATGTTCTATAACAGCATTTGAACAGTTAATATTGTTTCAGCATGAAGAAAACCCTCCAAAGTCTTCTTAAAAATCTGTAGTAGTTTTCATCACGTGGTCTCAAGGCTATTTAACTATTAATAAACCTTAAATTGAAATGCTTCATGTGCTAAGCACCTATAAATTACACTCAGAAGCAAATTTCCCATTTCAATGCCTTTAATTCTCAACTTATAATTATCTTTGCTAGCACGGTTTTCTGTTAGTTTGCTCTACACAGTATGACGCACACCACAATAATGCTGTAGGAAAAGTCATGACAGAATTCCTTGGTCATGAGTTTAGATTGATGGTGTCAGAACGATAATATGACTGCTAATTTAGTGCCTTTGCAACCAAAGATCGCCTACACCAAGTGATGCATCTCAATCAGCTTCCTAGCTCCCTAGGTCATGAATCAGTGGCTCACTACTCATTGGGTACTGATGACTCAATTTCCGGTGACAAGATTACGTACTTGTGTTGTAAAACGTCACCACTGACATTTATCCTCAACAGACAGGACTGAGATCTTTCAGACATTATTTTCTGATGTTTAAAGAACATTATGCAAAATATTTTGCTGTTTCTATTACCAACTTTTGTAGCATTTTTATCTAATGTATTTCTTTAAACCATTAAACACACATACAAGTAAAATATACTGAAAGTCAAATAAAGTTAAAAATCGCACACGTAAAGTACTCATTTGAGAGTAACGACCAACCTGCATTTATATGAATTAGTCTCTGTTATTTTTTTTGTTTGTTTTTTGCTTTTGTTTTTTTAAGCGGGGCCTTTCAGAAATATGATGTCATTTACAGTAATGGAACTATGCATTGTGAACATTCTGGAACTTTTTAGGAAGTGATCATCTCAGTGCTTTGGAAGAATTTTTCGATTGAGACGGTCCTTAAATAGCCGACTCCCTGATTGGTGCCTTGACTACTGAGCCGCACCAAATTTCGGGCATTTGTCCAAACACTTTGGACAAAAATCTCATAATGTGAATGTTGTTACAATCCACTGAATGTTAAATGAATGAAACTTAATCACTTAACATAGCCCACACTCTTCTGGATGACACCAGATAGCAGGATTAAGAATCACTACAGTATACAAGTGTAGAAGAATAGAAACAAACAATACTCCATTAGGTCGAAAGGGTGTTTGGTATATATTTTTTAGCATCCAGTTGAGATTATCCAAGAAAGTGAGTTTGAGTCTTGTCTGTGGGCTGGTTTTAGGCCTTGAGAGTCTGTAAGGTATCTGTGTTTACGGCATTTGCCATTTATCTTATGCATAGACCTGAGCAGTTGAGGGTTAACGTCCTTGCTCAATGGGCCAGCGGTGGCACCTTGACAGTACTGGCATTTGAATGCACAACCTTCCTCTCAGTAATCCAACAACTTTACCACTGAGCTCCAACTGCCCTAGGAGACCAGCCACAGCAGAAGGTGTTGAGTCACAAGTGTATCTACAGTCTCAAAGCAGTAGCAGATTAGTCTAATTTTCAAATTAACACATTTAATATATAACTAATACAACTAATATAACTCATATCGAAGTCTGAATTTGACCAACATTTTACTGCCATCATCTCATTCACAGCATGAAAACATTTCATTGTAGCTGATACTCTGATCTGTTGTACATTTAATAGATATACATGTACTCTATAATGTAAAGGATACATACTATACCTACTACAGATTCCCTCAAGATACCTTTAATAGCATCAACCCGGCATCAAGAACTGATTTATTTAATACACTTTCATCTAAGAATGTAAAGTGCAATAAACCTATACATTCACTCTTATCACAAAGTGGAAAGCAGCTTGTACTGGAGGATTGATTAAATTGACTTACAAGTAGGTGACCATGCTTGCTTTGCTGAACAGTTCAAAGTGCCACATTAACCAATGATTTCATGCTGGAGATTTTTTTTGTTGTGTTTTTGCGCATTTTTTCCAATCCATAAATGTAAAACGCACAAACTCATGAGGATGTATTTATCAGTGTAGATGTGTTGTGAATAAAGGTGTATGTTTCCCCCACCGTACTGCTTGGTGGTGGTGTTAGGGCTGGAGGACAGCGCAGGGGGTGGGGTGTAGTGGGTATAGGGAGTACTCATAGCTCAAATAAAATGTCTACACTGCTGAGAAGGAGGTGCTAACAAAGATATGTGTCAGCATCTCTAGTGATTTCTGTGTTATTATGTAGAACTATTATGTACATATAAATGAAAGCACCTATTACCATATAATAGTTTGGAACCTGAGTCTTAATGATACTTAATGATAATGAGATCTTATGGGATGCTCTGTTTTGCCAGCAGCTATGCTCAACAAAAGCAGTAGCCAATGAGTATTCTGAATACTGTCATATAGCATTTAAAAAAATCCAGCCTTCATTCCAGGTCTCAGTTAGTAATCGCTGCAACAACAACAACAACAAAAAAAAAACATGATGCATTGGCTTCATTTTCATGCCTTGCATTTATTTTTTGTACAGCACCTGAAACTTAATATGCATAAAAATGCACAAGCACCTTTCAAATCCCACGGGTCTGCTTACCGTAATTAAAGTTCATGCTGGACATTTTATAGACCTTAAGTGCTGTGACCTTTTTTTTTTTTTTTTTTTTTTTTGGTCTTTTTTCCCTTCATTTTCCACAGCACTCTAAATCATGTGTTATCACAATCATTCAGGTTCAACAGGTTTAGCATTTTAGCCTGGCACGCTTCAGTTGTTTATGCACACTATTGCTTTCCCCACCAGCAAATCCACTCAACCTTGGCACCTCCTCGCAGAAACGTGCATTTGCATTAATTAATTAATTCATGCATGCATTCATTCAGTTATTCATTACGATAGCTTACTATAAAGCATGTGTCATCGGAAATTAATTTTATGATCTTTATCTTTAATGCTTCACATTTTCATGATACATATTTAATGATGCAAACTTAATACATCAGGGCTCTTTATTTATTTGATTCTACTACTGCTAGAAGTTTACTAGGCTATTACCACTGGACTTTAGATTTCATTTGTGAATCAGGCTGCATTCGGGAATAAATTAGGTTAAGGTAAATGGATCAGTGAACCTGGTGAAAAGCTGAGGATTCTGGGAGATTTAATTCACTTTTTTTGTTGTTGTATTTGTTTTCGTCCAAATATGGATAATGCAATTAAAAGCAAATTCTCTAAATGGCCACAATACTACCAAAATATTAAATCGCTCCTTAAGATTATTTTCTGAAGTATGATATCATAGGAATGCCTACATATTTGTCATCATGTTAAGGGAGTAAGCCTGGACAAACCAGAGAGTTGGATTATGATGGTTTTTGGGGTGTATACCCCTGTATACCTCGTTTTGTCAGATTTGTTTGAGAGTCAGTCTGTATTTTTGTCCAAGCATGGAAATCAATTACTCTCTAAGTGGATCAGAGTGGTATTATGCAGTGTAATGTTACTCGCACGGCACGAGCCTGCACCCCTAAGGGACCGAACATAAAACAATCCAGAGCAAAAAAAAAAAAATCTTTTATACGACGCAGTATGAGCTCTAATTGTAAATGGTTGTATGCATCCCGATCCAATCGTGGCATATTTATTCCCGTATCTTTCCCACAAGACTCACCAGTGCAATTGAATCGAAGGCAAACAAGTGTCAGTGGGCTAATTATGCAAGCAAACTGCATCCCAATCCTCCGACGGATCTGAAGCGTAAACGTACATCTACATCCAAAAAAACGCACGACGCAAACATGACACGGTTTCCATCCTAATCGAGATGTAAAGAGATCACATCTCTTTTTCTCTCTTTCTCTTTTTTTTTTCTTTTCCCGACACCGTCTGTTCTCGATTCCGTCAGTCGCAGCTACGCCATTTAGACGGTTCCTCAAGTGAATTCCTCAAGTGACATCCATCCGAAATGGAAAGGAAAACGATGCTAATGACGCCTGTAACGCGATCTTTAAAGTTCAGTATAGCGAGCTTACCTCCGTGGACCACTTTATCTTTTTTTCTTCTTCTTCTTCACTTCCAGTGAGTCTCGGTGTAAGGATGGAGATTAGCCTACTGCTTGCTTTCGGGTGTCTCCAGACTCAAAAAAAAAAAAAAAAAAAAGAAAATCCGGCACAGCCCCTTTCATATACACAATCCAGCCATGAAGAGGGGAAAAAAACAGCAGCAGCTACAAGAAAATCCTTCACGTCGATGAAGAAAATCCGTTTAAGTGACTGTTTTATTCGCCTCCGCCATTCTGACGAAGCCTAGCCGGCTTGGATAACGCAGATACGCTAATGATAAATGTCTGTGCTAAAAATGATACACGATGAAAAACAGTTTTAAAAATGATTTAGGAAAAGTCTTGACGTTTCTAAAACACGATAGGACACCACTCGTGTCGTGTTTATTCACAGAATCCACACTTTATCTGAAGTAATTTCTGAAGATGTTCCCTCTTCAGAAGAGAGAGGAGAGGAGTCGGGGTAAAAAAAAAAAAAAAAAAAAAAAGACACCGTATTTGCTTCGGATGTGATGCAGTTTATCAAAAGTCTCCCCCAGAAAATATCAGACCATACTTATCTGACTGCGAATGCCGGCGGGTTTCATTTCTTTTTCTTTTTTCCTCAAGAAAACCTCGACAATTTGAGTTTAATCCTGTGTGGAGCTTCTCCTCGCGTAAAAAAAAAAATCTGAGGCGATTCTCAGCGCTCGGCTCCGCGCGCGCGCTTCCCGCCGGAACGCTGGAGTGCGATGAGAAGGAGGGGGAGAAGGAGGAGGGTGAGGAGGATGAAGATGATGGGTGGGCGGGGCTAACAAGTCCCTCAGGTTCAGTAACTAGTTTCCTTTAAGATTGTGACAGTTCTAATACCGTTGTATTTGAACTATAATAAAAAAAAAAACGATAACGGAGTCGGTACGCGTGATACCCCATCCACGCATCGTATTATTCTTCCTGTTCTTCTCGTTAATAATTGTTATTCAGATCATTTTAAGATGGGCGTGGTTTCTGTCATGTCCTGACAGAAAACTCGTCCACTCCACAACGATTTCGAGTTGGTCATAAAATATGGAAATCGATCGCGTCGTGGTTGCGTCGGATGACCGCGCGTTCAACAGTTCAGAAGGTGCGCGAGGGCGCTCTTTGCTCATTTGGCGCCACCCGCGGGCGCTTCGGTGAACATCGTTGAAGATCAACGAAAACAATAAACAACCACTGTGTTTTAAATCACATTGATTAATATGATCCAAACCCAACACACACACACACACACGCACACACACACACACAGTGAGTGAGTTTGAGAGAGAGAGAGAGAGAGAGAGAGAGACCATCACACGCGCACACACACACTTGTTGCATAACATATAACCAACTTCTTAATTGTCTATAAAGCCTGTGTCACTTTTAATCAGCTAAATAGCTTCAAAACCTGACAGCATAAATGAACTGTGTGTGTGTGTGTGTGTGCGTGAATTATGTAGCTAATACATGCGCAAAAGGGTACTGGATGACACCGTAGACTAATTTGCATATTGACTTATCCACTATTGATGCTTCGCATATCAAAATGTGTTCTTTGAAGACATGAGATGCTAGAGATCTTGTGATTGGTAAAGACCATGGAGCAATGGTGATTAGTGATTTGTCAGTGGGAATGTAGGCTGATTTAATCACAACTCATGCTACACGCACTGATGGTGAGTTGATTGAACCTGCTCTTTTAAATCATTAAACCAGCAGCTGTGCGGTGAACTGCAAAGCCGCACCATGTGCAGAACCATCATTGGCATCCGCTCAAAAAGTCATAAGCCAAGGTCTCTAAAATGTCACAAAACTCTAGCAACAGTTCAATCAAAGTTGCAAGTTAGCAACACTGCCTTCAATTCAGGATGCATATTGTGGCAAGTTTGAGGAGTATCTAACACTCCACCCCAGAATAAGAACAAACATTATGAGGTTTCCCACAGTAAACACCCATACAGCAGCATATACAATTATTAACCTTCTACACTGCCTTCTGTTTAACAGCCAAATTGCCAAATTGAGTAAGTTAGTTAGCACTGTTGTTGGCACTGATGTTGGGCAAGAAGGTATGGGGAGCAATTTGTGTTCTAGATCATCCCAATGGTGTTCAAGGTCCAGGACTCTCAAGTTCTTCCAGTCCAAACATAGCAATGCATATCTCTATGGAGCTATGAACACGCTGGAACGGGATTTTGCCTCTTAGTTCCAGTACAAGGAATTCAAGAGTTTCTATACAATTTTGTTCTACAATTCTATACAATTTGAGTCAAACCTCAGGGTAACAGCAAGAGGTCCAAATATGTGTCTGTCATATTTGGGTCACATCTTGTGTAGATCTATAATTCATTACATATAAATAGTGAATGTCTGTTGGACATAAATCTTCTGCCACTATATGTCTGTGAAGCACAAGTGTGAGCAATAGTATCAGTTGGATATCAAGGCTGACGCGGCTGTGTTTATGAGGGTCATGAGAAGGGGCAAGCGTACAAGTTAGTACATGCTGTCTTGGCAGTAGTGATGTTGGTCTACTTTGATGGTCACTAGCTCTGACAGGAAGGACCCAGGATGCCTTTCAGTTTAAACTCTGACCCGTTCGATTTTCGATACGCTCTGGATTTCAGTAGTGTTTCTACCTTCTGTCTGTCATGTATTTACAGCTTACTCTATCTAAAGAAAGGGATAATGATGCAGAGTGCAGCTTTTTCAGTAGAAACTATCAGTGTGCAGGATTGTATTATGTATTATGACCAATCCCCCTCTCTTCTAAAGGAATTCCTACCAATACCAACTGACCAAGTCATTTTAATTCTTTTTTTTTTAAATCAGTCTACAATGGTGTTGACATGGTCCTTCATCTAATAAACGTTTGAGCTGTAAAAATACTGGAACAACCCCTACGATGACAGTGGGGATACAACCAGGGTGATATTTATAAGAATTGGGACAGTGCAGAAAAGGTTTCCCTGAAACTGTCTGAGATCTGGACACAACAGCTCTCTCGTGAAGCTTTGTAGATGATCTCAATATTGCCAGGGGATTCATTATATCTTTTCAACTCTAGTTTAATGGTGCGTATGGACATTTCTCTAAAAATGCATCTGTTCTGCCATTGGCCTTCTGCTGAGTCAATGCACTTAAAACACTTATAACAATACACTTATGGTGGCATGCCAAGGCCTTTGGCAGAATGCTCACAATGTCGGATTTATCTAATTGGTATGTTTACATTGTAAAAAAAAAAAAAAAAAGTCTCAGTTATTTACTAACTTCTTGGTATGTTCAATTTAATATATTTGCACTTGTATTGTTATTAACATATTTCCATTGTGGTTCCTACAGTTGATATGAAATTGGGGAAACATTTATATTTAATGGTCCCAGTTCTCAGTTCATTGGACCACATCAAATTGTAATTATCAGAAAGTGCATCCGTGGATACAATAAAAATTATTAGACACTCTAGATTGTTCAGCATGTCCACTGCACATGCTGAATTTGAATGTGCATCTTAAGTGGGTGCTTTAGATTTAATATTGTTCACCTGTACAGCTTAATGGTGAAAATCAAGGCAATGTCTGTGGAGTGCCCTGTGTGTTTTGGCATACACTTCACGTCTCCTGTAGCAGGAGTACATTTTCTGGCCACCTGATGCTGTCTGCTAAACGAGGAGGAGCTCTGAAACAGGGCAGAGACAGCAGGCTGTCTGTGCTCTTCAAAACCCACGACAGACATCTAAGCATTTGCGGCTGGAAAGCGCTCATTTAATTACTTCCACCACGCTGCGGCAGCTCTGTGAGAGCCTCTGAAAAAAAGAGGGGTATGTTACCGTACAGACAGAATTGCAGCAATAGCTGACACAATAGCAGCCTTTCATGATCCACAGCAGAGATCCTTATTAAACATATACCCCCTATCAGTTTTGGACAATCTGTTAGAAGATTCAAAGAAACAAACTTATTTGCTGGCTTTCCAAGACTCCAACAGGTCATTTGAAACATGTAAACACTGAGAATGACCAGGGATCCAGCAAAACAGCCTCAGACCACCCACATTTCACACGAATCAATCATTAAATATGATCAGCAGTGGGTAAGCCCACCTTCTACCCAAGCCTCAGGATGAAAACAAGAAATAGAAGCCTATATCAAACATCTCCAGCATGTGATCCAGGCGTCTCGACCAATCCTCATTAGTAGCAAACAAACAGCTGTCGGCTTGCCTCTCCTGGGCTCTCATTAAGTGCTGCTTGTCATCCGCTGCCTGACGAACACCCAATCAGGGTACAAGCCCGTGCTACACTGCACCCGCCCATCAGGGTTAAAGGTAAGGCTCGGATGAGGCAGCATTCCCAGCATAACGATGGGTGATTTATTTAACGAAAGACATTGGATGTACCTACAGCACTCCACAGCACTGCTTACTAAATGTTTCTATGGAAGTATTGCCAGACATGAACCGAGAGCCAACAAGAATGGATCAAACTTTCACTTCACCTCTTGCTTTCACTGATATTCTGACACTTGTACGCCATTCCTAACCATATCCTATATGGATGTAGATTCCCAGCTCTAATGAAAGGTGAGACTCTGTAAAATCACAAGGCCTTTGTTCTCTGATTGTGAAATCGTTATGACTCACTCGCCTCTTAGTGCTCGGTAATGACAGCCACCCGCCGTCAATCAGTGCTAATCAGAAATATTCAAAGGGAATAAAACCACATAATGGGCTTGCTCAGTCCTTGAGGGGGGTTAGGCTGTGGTAAGTGCATAACAGCACAAACAAAGCAGTTTGATTATGCAAATTTTCAGGAGGTTGGGAGTGTTTTCTTACATCTTTAAGATGTACAGGGGAAAAATGGACAGGAACTGTTAGTTTTTCTTCTCTCTTTCTTTTTGTTATCTCTAAGTAACTCTGTTTTGGGCTGAATTTTGATTGACTATATAAATAAGTTTTGTTCCTTGAAAGTTCCTTCTGGGTTCCATGTCTCGGTACCTGGTTTGTTTCATATACGTTAATCCCATGCTTGTTTTGATCATATGGGTTCACCGGTTTCCTCGAAAAAATATTCTACTCTGTGGATATTCTGTGTTAAATCACACCTAGTTGTGAATAATTTTGTGTATCTATGTATGGTACCAGGGGATCTGATTCAGTATGTATTCCTGCCACATGTCCAGTGTTCCCAGTAGCCCAGAATGCACCATGACCAGGATAAAGTGCTTACTGAAGATGAATGAATCAAAGAATGAATAAAGTAATAAAAAGAAATCCCATGGCTAACTCCCTAATCCTAACCACAACCATCTTAGCATTAACGCCTCAACATGATAGTGTGTTGATTCTCTCTTGACTAGACTTTCTTCTTTTCCTTCCTTCTGTCCTCTGTCTTTTCTCTCATTATCTGTCTTTTCTATGGGTTTTTTGAAAAGGCTCATTGCATTGCCTTTTTTTTTATTTTTCTTCCCGAACATTCTTGGGAGAACAATTCTTTTTTTGGGATTCAGCCCTGCAGGCTACCCGCACAGCAAGGCCACTGGAGAACAATTAACTGAGCTTATGAATCAATCCTTCCAGAGTCATTTTTGAACTTTGAGTTCAGGGTCAATCACCATGTAACCGCAGCGAAGCAGCTCTCAGCCTTCAGTATGCAAGGGATTCCTGTCCAAAAAGCAGATGCAATGCACGCTCTGAAATAAAACAGCCATGGATCTATTACAATCATGAACATGGCACTTTGAAGTAGTTCAAAGCGAAAAGCTGAGAAATGCGTCTGCCAGCCGCTTTCGCTCATACGCTGTTTCTGCTATCACGTTGCTAATCGCCTGGAAGGTTGGGCAGTCAAACCTGTGGCAGATGTTTCCCTGGCGAACATTTGGTTTTGATCCTGCAGTTGTGAAATGAAGTAGTTTGATTTCTTTGTTATAAAAGACGATCATCAGACGATTGCCTGCTTAACACCCTCCGGCAGAGGAACTTGTTTTCTTTTCCGCTGAGAGCTGAGCCGATCTGTAATGTGCGAGATGGTGGAAGTCCAAAGCAAAATGGAGAACGTTTGGAATACTCAGAGTGCTCAAATGGCCTTGGTGGCTCCGTCACTCTAATGAGCTCGCTCTCTCTCTCTCTCTCTCTCTCTCTCTCTCTCTCTCTCTCTCTCTCTCTCTCTTTGTCTCTCTTGCCTGAAGCAATAGTTATGCTCACGATG
>JAOTRN010000008.1:12019130-12029263 GCA_028566695.1 Bagroides melapterus | reverse complement strand
CTCTCTCTCTCTCTCTCTCTCTCTCTCTCTCTCTCTCTTTGTCTCTCTTGCCTGAAGCAATAGTTATGCTCACGATGACTGTCCAGCGCCACTAAGAAAACGGTTAAATGAAGGCCTTCATCAAGGGCTTGAGTCACCAAAATAGAGCCCTCCTACTGTGAACAGCTAAAAGGAAAGAAAGGAAGGCTTTCATTGCAGCACAGCTTAGCATTCAATATGATATAATAGAGCTTTTATATCATATGGTAATTATAAATCCTACCTGTGGTGGTTGCGAATCAATGAGCTCCAAATTATAATGGGAACAATTAGGGTCCTTGAGAATGGTTACAGTATCCGTGTGAGGCGTGCTCAGGTGCTACCATGTCCGATGCCAAATTGTCCATTTTTGTTGTTATCGTCATTGTTTTGGGCACGAGCGGAGGCTGCGAGCAGAGGAGCTCATTTGCATGGAAATTGTTGTTGATTGCGAATAAAGCATGTTTCACTGTATGTACATAAACAGTTCCATTGAATGCCGAGCGAGTAGCACGAACACATTAGACGAAATCAGATCATGTATTCATATCGTGCTGTGATTGCAAATGTTCTTTAAATTGCAGCTACAAAGGACCATCACAGGCTTGAATACATAACGCGGTATTTAGCACAGACTTCTGATGCCAGAAAAGGAAAACTTTTCCCAGAAAGTTAAATTGAACCTTTTTTTGTTCTCCTCCTCAGTGTTAATACGGCCTTTCTCTGTTCTCCAGTCGGTGTTGTCATTCAGAGGAAGCAAATTGTAATATTCTGTTGCACTTACTTGAATAGTGTTGTGTCATTTCATTTATCCGACATAATTGCTTTCTCTTGGTCAATTGCCAGTGACACATATTAGATCGTTGCAAGCATGATTCTGTCAGTCCTTATCTGACTCCTTGTCTCTGATAATTGCGTTTGGCCTTTACATCTCAGAGCAGCAAAAACAAAAAAACAAAAAAGCAGTGTAATTGATTTTTCTCCCATTTGTGAGATATGAGGATCTTATTTGCTCTGAGACACTGCTTGCGCATCAATGGAGCTTTTAGGCATCATGCTGATGTCTTTGATAGGTAAACCTGTGCATGCCAGAGTGTGCTTGTACATACACTGTCACGGCAGCTAAAGGATCAATGGGATTCCTAAGGTAAAAAAAAAAAATCCACACGCCCTTCATTTGAGCAGTCTCGTCTTTCCCCTTTGCGGTAACTTCCATCGCATTAAAATGTATTTAAATCGAAATATTTCTAATCTGTTTACTGAGAATGTGTTGGTCGGTGCTGCATTTGTCTTGTTACTGTGAGTAGTTGCTTTTAGGTGTCGTGCTAATCTTACAGGGAGAGGTTCTTATTGGCAGCACACTTAAAATGGTGATTAATAGGAGAAAAAATATCAACAAACTCAAACATCAAGGTTTTTTCTCTGAGCTCCTACAAACAGCCTAACCAAAGGAGCCTATTTTGTCACTCTCCATTTTTCCAGCTGAGTTCAACATCATATTAATGGGAAATCCAGCGTAGATGTAGTACAGATGTTGGAGAAAAAGCAGGACTCCCAGTGTCCCAGATGCAACGCAGCGACTCGGCTAGTTAGCGATCTATGAGTCGAAGAGTTTCTTGTCGGTGACAGCAGTGTTAGCATGAAAGTCGAAGCTTTGCAAACGGTACAGTTGAGGACGTGTGTGAGCTAGACAGAATAAAGCATTGTGTTGTTTTTAATTTTAAGCAGATGACGCCACTGAATATCATGCGATAATAAATTATAAAGAGGAATGCTGTTCACGGTGGAGTTTTCTTTCATCCTTGTTAAAATTGTTCCTCTCCACTCAGAAAAAAGCCCCGGCGCTGCACGAAGGATCCGAGGACAGAGGATAAATACTGAAGAGAGCAAACAAACAGCTATCACAAAAATAGTATATGAGCACCCGAGCCTGGATGTGTGCTGTTCAGCAATGTTTAAGTCGTTCCCTTGGCTGTCAGCCGATGCTGCTGCGGCAGGACCGAAGCTCCAGCCATTTGTCTCGATAAGAAATGCCGTGTCAGCTGGCCCAGATGAGCTTTTAAATGACTGTCACTTCTCCTTCTATTTCAAATGGCTGTGTGTTATGGCATCCTATAGGCATTCACTTTATTTACGACCTTTACCCTACACCACTTTCATTTATGGGCCAGAATATAAACTTGAGCAAAAAAAAAAAAAAGAAGAGAGGAAAGATTTGGCCTTGTGTTTTCCCAGCCAGACAGCCTTTCTTTTATGGCGTGAATAACAAGCAAAGGAGCCGTGGCGTCTGCTCATTAAAAGCACATTACTGTTTAATAAGTGCGGTGAAGCTGAGAGGGAGGTGTGCGAGATGAGGGGATACGGGTGAGGGAAGAGTTTAGAAGTTTGTTAAAAAAAAAAAAAAAAAAAAAAACGAGTGAAGATGAGTACAGTGAGTAAAGGAGGAAAGAATATTAGCGATATGTACTTGACAGGACCAGGTGGCCTGTGGGGAGCTCGCTGGGTCAAACTGAGCACTCTGAGAGTTAATTAAACCACTGCGATGCTGGAGGTAAGTTAGGAACTGGGTGCATACGCACTCTGGAAAGGTTGATAAGACAATGTAGGGCAGAAACAGCAAGGAAACGTGAAGAAGAGAAGTAGAAGAAGGACGTTTTTAGACTATTTTTAGCATGGACATGGCTTATAGAGAATGCAGGGGCTCGATAAAACAATTCCTTCATAGTAGGATGTTTGTTTTTGAAGGTTCTTCAGAACAAGTAGGAACTCTTAATGATCCAGTGAACAATTTATGAGATTTTCTGTATATCAGATTTATAAAATATCATCTACATACCGTATTGTATTACACAACACCCGACTATACAGTATGTTTTCTTTTAAGAAGGGATGACCTTCAGGAGTTTTTCCTTTTGCGCTCTGGACTATGAATTATGCATAAGACGTCTAGACTCAAATGGTTATTTCTATACAGAATAGAAATAAAAAAAAGGTGTGCAGCTGTTGATACATTGTGAAGGGTCGTTCAGGGAAGGAGTCTCCAGTGTCAGTGCTTGGTAACAGTCAGAGGTGAAGCTTTATGTCTTCTGAGATCTTCGGGACAGAGGGGGTTTTTGTAGTATAACAAAACAAGATAGATTTTTATGGCATATGGCTTTGTACTGGCGAGAGTTTGATTGTTTGTAGGGACGTGAAAAGAGAAGATGACTTGCTTTGGAGATGTTCTACAACATTAAATGATACTAAGTATGTTTGTAAAGTTTCTGGAGACTCTTTTGGAAAAAAAAAAAAAGAACAAAACGTTCCCATCAAAAAAATGTTTAATTCTATTTTGAACATTTTCACACAGTATCCTTCTGTGGTGAAGAAAACTCCCCTCTCCATGGTCTAGTCATCTGTGGTCTCTGCTTCTCGCCGCATGACGACTAATTCCCACTTTTTTTAATGTATAATTTGTGACTTAAAATATGCAGCGAGAACCTTGGGACTTGGAGACTTTCTCATGGTAGATCCAAGCAGGCTGCAGATCTTCCTGGGGCCTGGCCGAGGGCACGAGAGAAACTTCCTCGGGCTTCGCCACGGGGCGAACAGCGCTCACAGGAAGTGGGCTCTGCTTCAAATGGCGGGAGGTGATTTATGAATTCGGTTTGTCCGGCTTTTGTGTGAGAGGCTTCAGAGAAACCCTGGAGAGAGCACAAGAACCGATACGGAATCTAAAGTGGAGCGCCGCGTCCAGTTCCTGCAAGAACCGTAACGTAAAATGTGCATCATTTAATATGGAAGAAAGAAACAAAACAGTTCACGACACACAAAGGTGCTGTGGAATGTTTATTAGTGTTTTTTCCATTTTGCCGGAACTCAGGAGAAATTCGTAGATCTACAGTTTAATGTGTGAACGTAGCCCTCAGGCTACTCTTCACTTCTTCTCTCGTTTGTTTACTTTCATTCCAGGCGCTTGTGTCTTTTGGCTGCGAGGCTTCCTTGCTCAGTGGGATTAAATCTGCATGATGTGTGTGTGTGTGTGTGTGTTTGTGTGTGTGTGTGTAGCCGCAGTGGGTAGACGAACATGACTGATAGTGGGAGAGCTCTTCATTGTCTACGCTTCTCATTTACGCTCATATCACAAGCGCCGTGCAGACAGCCAGCGTGAAAACAGCAAATTAAGCTGCTTAATGTTTCTCCAGTCGCATACAAATGGTTTTGTTCCAACGAAAATAAAAAAAAATAAAAAATAAGGTTTGGAGTCAATAGCTTAGATTTGAACGGATTACTGAGAAGATTGTCTTTCAGGACGTTTTGCATATTTGTGTGGTGTCATTAGTTTTATTAAGCTTCCCTCTCTCTCTCTCTATCTTTCTCTCTCTCTCTTCTTTCTTTTTATTCTTGTTTGTTTCTAACATAACATATTCTTTTCTGCTTTTATATCGAAGTGATCAAAAAGAATGACATTTCCGGAAGCTCAGAAAAAACAATCGGATCCGATCTGAGGCGCTTTAAGTATGTTTCAATTGTAAGAGTTGTGAAGTAAGTCACGATTGTGCTGCTAATGTGTTGCTCTGTGCTGGATGTTAGCGTACGTTATTCCTGCGAGAGGTCAGCGCTTGTTTGCTACGCTAACGTCTCATGGGGATATTGTTATTGTGTCTTTGTGTTATTGTGTTATTCTTATTGCTTGTGCAGATATATATGATGTTTAATAACTGCAGGAGAAATTCACTTGACAAATAAAGTTTATTTTGGTTTGATATAAATACACTTAAATATGTGTCATTTTATTGCCACAAACCTTGTCCTGAAGATTTTTTTTATTATTTTTGCACCACTAAAACATTTGGACGGATGATCGACCGTCTCAGAAACTAGATTCCAGTCTCTAAGCCGAATCATTTAGAGCATTCTTACCTCTGGCTTTTAGAGCATGATTAATCAGCTCTCAGTGCCAGTATGTTGATCGCTATCACATCTGTTTGCCAGTACGGACTTGTCATATCGAGCAGAGGATTGAGCGTCTGTTGGTGAAACATCGATGTTCTTCTCCATCCTCTTTTACTCAGGTTTTCGGCTTATCGCAGGATTTCTCAGAATAACCGCGTGTCAGCGCGTGCTGGCGTTTTAATGTTGGGATAATATATTCGTTCTGGCTCTCTGTTAGTACATAGCGCGAATGTGTAGGTGGATGCTACATCTGTCTTTGTGTGTCTGTCTGTGTGTGTGAGAGAGAGAGAGTGAATGTGAACAACCTACTATATCTATTTTTATATCTGGGTACATTTATGCATTCATAAAGAAAAAAAAAAATTATGAGATTTTAGATCTGCAAACCTATCATATTAGAAAACCATTAAAAAAAAAAATCACAGCGTCCATAAATATACCAATAGTTGTGTAGGAGACAGACTTGATGCTATTTTCATCGCACCGACGTTCCACAGGAGTACAATCTACAGCTCAGACAGTGTATAGATAGATTACAGACTGTCCTTTTTTTTTTTTTTATAAAATTTAAACACTAAAGCGAACGTGTACAGACACAGAACGTGTCAATCTGCACTTACGGTTACAGGATTTCAGTCTGTGCTATTTAAGGCTACAGAAATAAATCCATCAGTAGATTAAATCTGTGGAGGATATTGAATTGTTTAAGGTTCTTCAAATGCGTTTGTGTGAATACCTTGAGTTGATTATGGAGCTGAGAAAAAGCAGCATGGAAGCTCGTGTCCTGGTGGATCAGATCACGTTCAACACCTTCGACTTCGCTCGTATCTGAAAATAAATCGGAATCTGATCGACGAGTCTAATCTGGATGAAGAGGATTGGATAGTGACATCAGATTGCTTGAGCAGTCACCTGCTTAAGAGCAAACAGATTTCAATATAAGGCTAGTAGTAATCTTAATAGAACTAAATTTGAATTGAACTGAATTAAAATTGCAATCTGAAATATTTTTATTCTATTCTTTAACATCTGCCTCATTAGGAAGTTTATACCCCAACGGCATGACGCACGACGGCTCCTTCAGTGCCGAAACTTGTGATGTTAAACACCAGGAAACTTCATTTCACATATTTATAGAACAATTCACGTTTAGAGATGAGAAATTCTATTTACACGAGATAATGACATAATGCGGTCAGAGTCACTTATAGTTTAATTTTTTATTCAGCCGTAATGACATCAGAGGCCCAAAGCCATCTCAGGAAGCTGACTTTGATAGCATAATGAATTTTGGATGTTTAATCGCTTAATCACAGAAAGACCAAAATGTTGTAAGAGAATTTGAATTAGGGAACATTGCTCATCTCAAAGCTTTTTTTTCCCCCTCTGTATGGCTTAATAACTTTGGTTTCCATGGCAACATTGTAAACACCGTATTTCATTCCCGGTCACTGAATTTGTCTGCATTGTTTTTTTTTGTTTCTTTTTTCACCGCTCAGACCGTCGCACAGACATCGTCCTCCGGCAGAACGTTCCGGACTTCTCTCACAGCCTTATCCATGTTTATGCCTCAGAGAATGGAGATACACAGCTTATGTCACACAGCCATTACTTCTCTCAGCCGTGCGTGTCATCTTCATCGTCTGTGTTCTCCTACATTTAATGTTCCGTGTATATATTTTCCACCCTGTCTGCATTTTTACTCATTACTCTGCAATTGAAAATAATATCGTACCTGCGTTTGAAAAGGTTACAGAATGCACGACTGCACAGATTTAACGTCTCGGGTCTTCGAGGCACGAGTGTGTAATTTTGTTTCTAATTCGTAGCTGCAGCTCGGTGAAATCATAGACGCCTGAAACCGCACCGATCACCTTCTAGAGCATTCCGTCCAGTCTAGAGTTTGTACACGATCCCAACAGAACCCGAGAATCCAATCCAAATCTGGTGTGTGATACTTATGTTGAATTCTTATGTAAGCGAAAGAAAATTAAAAAAAAAAGATTGTTTAAAATAAATATTGACCCCAGCCTGACTCCAAATGGTCTAGTTTGTATGCACAGCTTATTACTGTTAGCTCAGCAGGCTAAATAGCTACAAACACAAAACTATTAAGTATCCTCATTTAAGCAAATGATGAAAGCGGTGCAGCTTGAGGATATTTTCAGATAAATCAAAGGCAGTAGGAGCCCAACTGGTGCATCGAGAGAGAGAGAGAGAGAGAGAGAGAGAGAGAGAGAGAGATTTTAAAAAGAGCAGAAATGGAGTCACATGCTGATGACATCAATAGCGGCGGCAGTAACTGGAGGAAAAGCAGTGTTTATCCAGGAGGATGTTCTGCTTAAACAAAGCTCGCCGTGGCCTTTTTTTTTTGGCTCATCTTGGTTCAAAGCCAGCCGAAAATTTCCTCCATTTTTTTTTAAACAACATTAGCTGAGTCCTTTGGAACGTGTCGTTTTCCATAAAGAGTAAAAGATTGGGTAAATTTCAGTTCTTAAATAATAAATAGAAAACATTAAAGATGAAGAGAAGCCCTGAGAACCTTCTATTGTTTCTAGAGTGCTGAAGTACATCAAGCAGAGTGTCTTAGCTTTCGATTCAAAAACCTGTGTAATGGGGCTCATAGGGGAACACGGGTTCAGACGGAGGACACTGTCCTGTCCAATGACAATCAGATTAAAGTTATGGATCAAACAGGTCATAGCCAGAAACCAATCAGATCACTGCTAAGGACCAATCAAACCTTGGGATCAAGCAGATCAAACCAAGGGATTACTAGATTATTATAGATTATTATAGATTATTAGATTAAAGATAGAAATCAATCGGATCAAAGCTAGGTAGAAATCAGATCAAAGCTAGGGATCAACCTGATCAAAGCTAGGGATCAACCAGATCAAAGCTAGCAAACTGGAGGACGTCTCAGAGTCGGTTAATGCTTCAGCTGCAATGTGACATAACACGTGCTGTAGCTGTCACGTGTTGGGAAAGAGCTAGCTAGTAGAAACTGGAAAAATGAGTTACATGATGAACATTGAAAAAAATCCTCTCTGATACAGAAACATTTGTTTTAGGGCTCAACACAGACGCTTATATGGTTGTGTTCAATAAACCAAAGCTCCCTTTACATAGATAACTGTCAAAGACATTAAACCAATGTGTACCTAGAGGTGTGTGTGTGTGTGTGTGTGTGTGTATTCTGGGCTTAGGATTCTTTGTTTTTCAACTTTTTTTTATCCATCCCCTCCTTCTACCACATCACAGAGCAGTTTAATACACTGGAGGAAAGCGGAGTAGCTGAGCTGTGAAGCAGTGGGTTGGGTTCCAGATTTAACATTTAGTTAGATATGCAAACAAAATACCTGAAAGTAGACCTGAAGTGAGAGAGTTCAGCCAAATGTACTCAGAGTTTCAGTATTTAAAAAGAAAAATCAATTGTGCAAAGCAGACACGTCCAGATGCTGATCGGCAAATCCACAGGCTATTATCAAAATAACTTAGGAGCAAGAGGTAGAATGTTGTTCCAGGAGCTACTTAAAGAGATCACCTTCACCATCGAGTGGCCTTCTTTTCAATTCGAAGAGTAATCTTCAAAAAAGGTATGAGAAGAAAAAAATATGAGTAATCACGGTCTGGTGGAAGAAAGAAATAGAGGTCGAAAAAACCTCCAGCACTGTGACTTGGAGGAGGAGCAGCAGCAGAAAAGGGGGTTAAGAAGAAGATGATGATGAAGACGATGATGAAGAAGAAGGAGAAGCGTGCTGCTTTGATGTAACGCTCTATGTTTATGTGCGCTCTCCATGCTTTGATGTTGTAATGTGTCGACATCGGAGCAGAGTGTCGTGGTGTTTTGTACAGCTAAAGGCATCGATAGCACCCGCCCACGCTCCAGCTCCATCCCTAGGCTCCTGACAGGGAAGTCTCACATTCATGTGCTAAAAATTCCACCTCGTGTGATGTGCTACGATACTTAATTATCTCTCACTCGAATTAAACTGTCTGTCTTTTCAATTAACTTTAATTTACAGGTGCTTCAATCTCCGTGTTCGCTTCCTACAGCTTGACGCCGGGAAGGTGAAGGCTTTCACAACATGGATAGACAGACGAGGTAAAGAAGTGCAAACAGCATCGGAATTATTGTGGAAAGTTTCTTTTCTGCTCTCTTAGGACTGGGTTTTGTTTTGTTTTTCCATGACCTCCTGAGGAGGACTGACCAACAGATGACCACAAGAGATATCTCAAGAATATCATCCCATGATCTTCTTCCTTAGGTGTAGAGGCTCCAGCTTATGGTGTGCTGAGTTCTACACACACACAAACACACACACACACACACACACGACCTGAGGCTCTGCAACATGAAGCATCTGGAGGAAAAGCGCTTTTCTATAGACGCAGCTCTGAACTCCTCAAACCGCAAATAGATAATCATTCTGATGCCCAGACGCTAAAAAGGGCGACTCCGTCAGGGTTGAAAGGTCGTTTTGGAGATCAGCCAAACCCTGACATTTAAGGAGATGCCGGTAATGTCGAGAGCGGATAACAAAAGCAGTGATGAGCCTGTGGCCTACATGGACCATCGATATACTCCCTTGACAACAGACGCAATTACGCACCAAATATGAGCTCAAAATAACCTTTGTGCTTTCCATTTTAATTAAACTACACCTGACTTCTAACGCAGTACAAAGAGGAGCACTTCAGATCCTCTCATTTTCTATCCTGTAAGATTTCCTCACCGTTCCTCTGTCTCAAGAGCTTCGTCTCCTGAGCTTCCGTCTGTTAGCGCATTCTATTCCGTCATCCGGATCCTTCTGAAACGTCGACGAGTCAATCAAGGCAAGATGAAATGTTATATTTCTTTTTACTAATTGATCCCATTCTGGCAGAAGGTTACAAATCATCTCAGGCAGAACATTTCCAAACACTCACTAGCTAATAAACCCCACTCCTCCCTGTTACGCTAGGTGCAGAAAAGTTCACGTCTCTTGCGGATTTTATACTCGCCTTAACTCGGGATGTGTTATTTGTATTGATGGAGCATGTTTTATGCATGTTGTGTTGATGGAATCTCCATACTAACCTGACATGTCCAACAGCTGCATCTCTATCTCTATCTCTATCTCTATCTGATCATATTAGAAAGACTTTGCACAAATAGTTGATATTCAGTATCAGGA
>JAOTRN010000008.1:11988522-12006046 GCA_028566695.1 Bagroides melapterus | reverse complement strand
CACACACACACACACACACACACACATCATACAGTACAGCTAATTGATAACATCAGCTCTGTTAATGAGCTCGTTACTGCTGCGAACGTCGTTATGAGCGTCTTATAGAATGTTCCAGACGGAAAAGTAAGAAATGTTCTGCATTCTAACTGAGCAAAATTTCTTCGATTAGAGACTTTTACACTTAAGTAAGTAAACACAATACACACGAATTACATCTAATCAGCAGGTCCTCACTCCGAGCTGCTGATTGATCGATGTTGTCGGTCGGGCCGGCGAGCGCAGCGCACAAGGAAACGCTGACTCAGCAACCAGCCCACATGCTCGAGTAGAACAAAATGGAAATATTAGCTCACTTCATGTAACCCTGACCCTTCAAATACAGGCCACAGGAAAAGTCTCCAGAGTTTACTCGCCTCGTTTTCTCTTCCAGTTTGAAAATTACGAAAGGTTCGACAGCGAAAACGTGCACGTGTCAGATTCTTTTTTTTTTTGTGATTGATTGACATGAATTTCATTGTATTTATTCATCTTACAAATAATTTGTTCACTGTTCTTTCATTTCCATGAAATTTTGAACATAATATCTCCAAATCCACAGTTGCATATTCTTCCACAGATTTATCAAAAAAGAAATAAATATATAAATAAAAATGATCCCATGTGAAACATATGCGATTTTTCCAAACGGTATTATTTTTGAATAAAGAACCTGTCAACCCAAATAGTTTTGTTCCTATAAAAAGAATACAGAAAAAAATGGACGTGTGTTGTCAGTGAACTCCTGGGTCTGCATCCTCGTGGGTTTACTGCGTTCCAGTTTCGGTGTTGAATAATGAACCGAGTACATAAACGGTTCTCCAGCGGTGGGGTCAAGCACCTGGTCAAAAAGCCCATGACTCATGTGCAGCGTAAAACGTTGTGACACCGCTCCACTTCAGCGGCGAGATGAACGATCCGCACTTCCCGCTAACACCACCACGGGATGAGGCTTTTTTTTTCTGAAAATGTTGCAAGATTTTGGAATCCTGGGGGAAAATGAATTTCTCGCTCAATCCATCACACTTGGCAGCTTTGTGAGATGGTCCAGGGTGGAAAATGAATTAGATCTGCAACGTGGCCTGACATCGTAAAATGAGCATCGGGACCGAGCTCTGCATTTCCTGTCAATATTCATGATTTCCATGTCACGAGGCTCTCATTTCCGAGACGAGAGACAGGAACGCTGGCATTCTCTGGCGGACGTAATGCGGGCTCTGGCGAAATGGATGGGTTTTTGTTACGGCGGGACATTAAAAGCCCGTATTATGGATGAAGTGCGTCTGCTGAAATGAATAGGCTCACTTAGAGGAAGAATGCGCTTTATAACATCGGTGTGGCACTCCGGAGGGCTGTAAAACACACCATTAAAGCCACACTGACCACAAAGGCCATTCTGCTGCATTACTAAACAAATTAATCTCCTTTAAAACATGTGGGATGACGAGCCATTAGCTGTTGACAATGTATGGGAACGAATTGTTAATTTAATCTTTCTCATGCAAAAGCTGCGTAATTAATTCGAAAGCGAGTGCATGGGGGTGGGGGTTGGCGGGGGCATGAGGGGACATCGTGGAACGAGAACACTTCATAGCGTGTCACATATTCATGGCATCCCATGTAGTTTTACCTTGCTCTCGTCAAAAAAATATGTCCAAGGGGTGGAGTCAGACCTGGTCCGGCTCCTCCTACCTGGGTGGAGCTGGGCAGAGATAAACCAAAAGAAATGTTATGTTGACAACAAATTTCTGACAATGAAAAAAAAGGTTTATGTACTAGGTGTGTGGGATCGGTGGGTCATGTGGCATGCGGGGCTGATGGGTAATGTAGTAAAGTGTGTTTAATGTGTTTTTTTTGTATTAGGATTAGTTTTACAGGAGGAAATTAGATTCAATTGGACTTTTGGTTCTGTGGCGCAGACTATTTTGTTCATAATCGATTAATTCCTTTACACCTTTTCCAGAAGCTCCTCGCCTGCTCATTAGCAGTCTTCCTTATTTGCTCGATTTGCGGAGTTTAACACCGAGCTATGTTTTTAACAAAAAACTGGGAATGGTGTGATTTTAATTTCGACTTCACTTCTATTGCACATCTGAGAAACAGGAAGGAAACAGTTGAACCCTAATTGTGATGTTAGCGTGATTAGAAATAAACAACTGCGCCCTTTTTTCGCCCTTCAAGAGGTTTCTCACGTCAGTGCAGAAAGCGTTTAACACCTTCGTACTAAAAGAAAAGAACACAAACACACAAATCAATGACAGCACAGAGGCCTAAAAACAAACCTGTTGTTTCCAGTAGAGTCACTGTGTGTCCAGTCTGTGTGCGAAATCTGATCTCGTCTAGCTCGCTCGATAGACTGTATACTATTACATACTATAAAGCAACGATTATATTCGGCATCCATAGTGACAAAAGACAAATGAATCGAGGACTATTCATCAGAAGAAAGCATAAGAAGAAGGTACCAGGAAGTAGAAAAACATAGATTAGACAAAAAGTACATGCTTAGATTTCACTAGGCTACTGACACAACAGAGTGTAGAGTAACTGGTGAACACAATAGGACAATAAAACCAGTGAGGCACAGGAGAATGTAAACAGAAACATAGGATATAAACCCAAAACAAACAGACACTGCTCGGCATGCTGGGAATGCTCGATGACACCCGGCCTAAATGAAGACATTATTAGTGTTAGTGTTAGCTTTTTCCCCACAAAGTGATTTAGCCATAAATCTTTCTTATATTATTAAAGTTGTGCCTTTATTTTGGAACATCTACATTACAGCACAGTGAAATCTTTTCTTTATATATCCAAACTTCAGATGTTCGGGTCAGAGCGCAGAGTCAGGCATGATACAACACCACTGGAGCTGCGATGGTTAAGGGCCTTGCTCAAGGGATCAGCAGTGGCAGCTTGTTGGTCCTGGGGCTTGAACTCGGTCCTCCGCTCAACAATCCAGACCTTTAACCACTTGAACCACCACTGCCCTAAATCAGAACCTAAATCTACCAGGACTGCCATAGATGTCCCTCTGATCAGATAGCTATATATTCAAGCAAGGCAGAATGAAATCCTAGATTTTAGCGTAGCGGCTAAGGGTTAATGTCATGCTTAAGGGTCCATCAGAGCTGTAGGAGCTGAGCTAGCACCTTCATTTTGTTATGAAAGCTGATAAACACTGATATGTTTAGAAACAAACAGGATCTACAGAAGAAGAGCGATAATGTGTTACTCGTTCAAAGTCGAAATACAAAAAAAAGTAGCGCACACAAAAATTCCGTTAAAACCTTGTTTTGAACATAACGACTTCCGTGTTCATCACCTAAAACAGTCCCATTAGCTGCGCATTGTCACTGATCAAATAGATGCAAATTATCCTCTTTATTTTGGATCTCAGAAAATCAGACTCTGTGTTTTCAAGAACAAAAAGAAGATTGGATTGATTGCAGAGTTTGCTTCTGTTACTTCTGAAACCTGGAGTCTTCAGTTCATTCTGTGGGAAAAGGAAAAAAAAGATATGGGATTTTAAAAAAGATTAAAGCATGGAAGAGATCTTCTCTGATCTAATATGCTTCTCAAGCCAATTTTTTTTTCAGTTTGGACTCTCAAAAGGATCTCATATCCCTCATTTTTGATTAATGCTATTTCTCTGAAGGAATTTTAGCAATAAAAATTCAACGCATCTTAAGCAATAAAATGTTCCTTGTGGGACAAGGGAGAGGGATGAGTATCAATTCGGTTCGGCATTAGACAAGAAGTAGGGCGCATAAATCAAGCCGGGCTTGATTGCCCCCTTCAGCTGGGGCTGTGGTTCGGCACCGTGTGGCTGGGGTTAGGTTTATTTCGACATAATTATGCAGCTGGTGACTCTCCTCTCCTGGGCAAAGCTTTGAAGGATGTGTGTTTGCTTCGTGTGTGTGAGGCTGGCCTCAGGCTCTCTCACTCTCTCTCACACACACATACACAAACACACACTGCGGGCGGAGGAGGCGAGCGTGGGTGTGAATGTGTATCATTTTTTATTTCTGTGTGTGCTTCCTGGTGTGCCGTATTTGAACCAACTCACCTTCCCTTCTCGAAAACTTCCATCTTCCTCCTGTCTCTCTGTGTTAAATCTGATGAGCTGAGTTCCATGGACGTGTGAGTTTGTGTGTGTGTGTTTGTGTGTGTGGGTGGGGGTTAGCTATAACTGCAGCCACATGGCTTGTAATTAGCTGCTTTCTCGGATGGCCTCTTGGATTGCCGTCCAAACACTGGTCGAACTCCGGCTTTTAAATGATCTGTGTGCTAATTATGCAGTTGACACAACATTTAGCGTGGAGGTGGAGGCTTTGTGGCAGGCTAGTTCTACAAACACTGCTCAATCATGAAGCTGTAGAACGTAGGCACAGCAAACACTGGCTGAACTCTCACAGAGGTTTATAATTAGGGATGGAACTGAAATCCAAAATTAAAGTATAAAAGCTGTGTGCAGGACAGCATCATCAGTACCAAACAATTGTTCTTAATTCACAGCATTGCTTTATTGATACTGATACTCAGTGAATCCGATGTATGTCGTCATGTCCGAGTCAGATTCGGTGCCAAACTCCGACTCTCAGATCCACAGACTTTGATTCCCAGCACTCACTGGCATTCTGACCTGATTACTGAAGCACTGCACACACCTGGAATCAATCCCCATCCCATGCTCTATAAGCACACACAAAACACACACTCGGTCGCATGTTTAACTCACACCATCAGGATGATGGGTTCAAGTCCTGCCGCCACCCTAGTTGTGTAGAATTCTCCACATCCTTTAGAGATCCCTCAGTTTCCTCCCCCAGTCCAAAGACATACACTGTTTGATTCACATTTTTAAAGTGCCCATAGTGCATGTGTAAGTTTGTGATTGTCCCCTTTAATGGGTTGGTACCCCATTTCTGGTGTCCCCCACCTCAAACCCCAAGACGATACCCGACCTCTGGTGTCCCCACCACATACCCCAAGATGGTACCTCATATCTCTTGTGCCCCACCACATATCCTGAGTTGGTACCACATCTCTGGTTTGCCGTACCTCATACACCAAGTTGGTACCACATCACTGGTGTCCCCTGCCTCATACCCAGAGATGGTACAACGAGATGGTACGACATCTCTGGTATCCCCTGTCTCATACCCCGAGATGGTACCACATCTCTGGTGTCCCCCACCTCATACCCCAAGATGGTACCACATCTCTGGTGTCCCCCTCATACCCCGAGTCTTCTTTGCTTATGCATACACATTAGACAGGTCTTCACCGGAAGTTCCACTAGTTAGGACAGAGTGATGTATCTGAGGTTGAGGAACTGTACAAGTTCAACTGTTAAGTTCTGCACATCGTTATTTGTTGCCATTGCATTCTAGCCCGTTAGCATCCGGCAGTGCATCATTATATGGTATATTTAGAGCAGATGTGACAGTAAGGATACAATACAGAATGGCTTGTTCCTGTGGATTCCAGCTAATTGAAGGATTTTAGTTGCACTAATGTCAAACCTTTTACACGTTTGGGAAAAATGTACTAACCAGGGATTTTAAGGTAATGCTTGTCAAGGGGCTTTTGTGCTTTTTGTCTGAGAAACATAATAAAAGAAAAACATGATTTAAGCCAAATAATTGTACCTTCAGGAACACAGTGGTAAGTTTAATGTGACCTTATCTATTGTGGAAAAAATATTCCTGTACCCACTCGTTTTTTTTTTTTCTGTTTATAAGCAAGGCAAGGACATCAGTATAAACAAGATGAGTGAGATCTTTTATACCTCGTTGTCATTTATTTTGTGTGTCTAGACAGGGATGAACAATTCTATACAAAATAAAACGTTCATTCCAGTCAATCAGGAGCGACAAACAAGTGTGGCTCATCATTTTTTGGGATTGAAAAGCAACTGTGGAATAATGGGTAGAATATTATATACTGACTCCAAAACCATCATCGCCACCATAATAGTGAAAAAAAAAAAAAAAAACAGGAGCCAATGTTGGGAAGCACTGGGCTAGATATGCACATCAGCACCATGGACAGCAGCCTGGAATTCATGAAGTGGGCTTTCTGTCTGTATGTTTTATTAGAAAGGTATGGAAATAACAGTAATACAAAATGCCTACACAATGTAGGAAGCAAAATCTAACCTTATCTTTATTATACATAAAGAGAACATGCCATAAAGGGTAATGGAACTTGTAATAGAGTGTGTTTCCAGCTGCTTTATGATTGTGGCCATGTTCCAATAATGTTTTTTACTGTAGTGATGTCAACTTTCCCTCGCCAGTAGCCCTTGGTTAAATCATCATCTGAATTGTTCCATTACTTTATTAGCTTGAGTGAGTTCAGTGCATTTCCTTCTTCACTCATCCGTCTATGGAAACCCCCAAAGGTTCTATGTAGATCTGAACACTAGTAAAAGCTATAAACCTTTTCTTTTAAAGATACCTCGAGAAGCCTTTTTCTTGCTGAGCAATCTCTTCTGCTTTACTGTGTTCAGACTTAATATTGTTTTTTGCTTTTATGATGGTATCGTTTAGTAAGTAACTAACTAACTAAATAAATAAACTGGTGAAATTAGACTCCCCACACCCAAAAAAATTTTTTTATGAAGTTCTTCTGTACAAGAAAGCTGATTAGCTTTCAAACTTTGTTTTAATTGCCTAATTAATCTGGCTAATTAGCATGCTAGCCAGTTAAAGATGATATGGCCCCATGGTTAAGAGGAAATTATTTAAAAAATTCACAAAAAAAAAATAATATCTTTGCTGCTAACTCAACTTGTCACTAACTAATATAATAATTATTTTGGGGGTTTCTAACTCTGTAAAAAAGTTACTTGGAGTCTTTTCTGACTGAACAAGTGATTAACACTGTTTATAACATATAATATTGTTAGTGTTACACACAAGGGTCAATCAACAAGGGTCAACAATCAACAATCAACCTTTCTGGAATGTTCTCAGGCTCTAAAACTAGTTGGAAGCTTTAAGTATTGGGGATATGCATGAGTAAAAGCCAACGAGGTTTATTTTGAAAAAGGTTCCATCTAGCTTCCAAAAGGGAATGACACAAAGAATTTCCTAGAATGCTTCAGTGTGACAGTGGAACCTTTCTTTGTAAGATCGCAGGTGGTCTTAGACTCACAAGGGGAAGTCAACAAGGCCACATCAAAAGTATGAAAACAGAAGAAAGGTTTCATCTAGCTTCGTAAAAGCTTTGTCCTTGGAGGATTTTCTAAAAGGTCATGTGATTCGACATGAAAGTTTAATGATTCTAACAGAAGGTCAAAACCAAGAACCCTTTAGGGTACTAGTGGAACCGGTCTTTCTAAGATTGTAGCTACACTTTGATGACACAAGGGAAAGCATGACAAACTCTACAGGGGCACATCAAAATAGATGGTACTGAATCACAAGACAGGTTCCATCTAGCTTCTAGGTCACGAGGTTCAACATAAACCCTTCAAAGATTTTGTCTGTGGGTCAAACTGAAAAGCTCTTCACTGTGTTAGAGGGAACATTGTTTTATAAGATTGTAGGAAAAACAGATGTCATCAATGTTGATGATGTCATCCATCTAGTGTATCCTGTACTTTTCTCTTGCGGACTCCTCAGCAGTTCCTGAAAAGACGTTTGAATGGAAGCATACCTGGAGATGTCAGGAGAAACACAGCACATTCGTTTTACTCCCGCCCGATGAGACCTAGCCTGAGAGTGGGAGCGTTCAACTTCTCCGACAATTCCTACTGTTAATATGCTGCCGTGACATGTTTTGGCTTCATATGTGAATAATGAGCTAGTTACATTCCCTCCATTGTGTATGAGCATAATCCTCAGTGAATAGTGGAGGAATGATTTGTGCTGTCATTTCAAATTGCACAGTAACACGCAGCTGAAACCAATTCGTGCCGCCTCCGCCTTGCCACAGGCCCCTGAGATCCATGGTACCAGAGATCACGGGCACACTGACAGGCCACTCTGCTCGGCTATGCTCTGTCTTTGCGTCTTTCAGCTGCAATGGCTGTTCAGGAAGAGCTGTTTCTTTCAGCACAGGGAAAAAAGTGGGAGAGTTTTTATTATAGCGTTTAACTGTCCATGGAGATCGGTTCTAACGCCAAACTCCCGTGGTGAAACAAACCGGAGTTGCAGCCTGGCAGTTTTCACATTTTTTCGCTGCGGCCTGGCGAATTAAATCAATCCCTCAAAGCAAATGTTGTTTTTTTTTCTCCTTACTTTTTTCCTTCTTCCATTCCAGAGCTTGCACCTAAAAGGCCTAATTACAGTATTGCGTGAGGCTGCAGGCAGAATCAGAGGCAGCTCTGTTGCTTTAGCTCGCTGCGTCTGACACAGCCGTCCACAGGGCGTGCGGCTTGCGCTTGCAGCAGTAAAAACGCCTCCACTGACTCTCTGGTCTCGAGTCCAGCCTTGGCCTCTCTTTTTTTTCAGGGAAACCCGAGTGGCCAGTTTCATATCCCTGACAGCTCATTAGCACAGGAGCAGCAACGACCTGACATCAGCAACCGGGCCTCCACTCTGTGAGCAAAAAATAGAGAGTGGAAAGAGGGAATGTATCTTTCTCTCTCTCACTCTCTATCTATCTCTATCTCTCTTTCCCTCTCTAATTAAGATACTAAACTGTGCACTGAGGAGGTCCACATTGGATAATAGCCTTTATGTTTCCAAAAAAACCTGTAACAGGGACAGTAATAGAGTGGGTGAGAGAGAAAAGGAGAACATAGATCATGGTGAACAAGTTTCTTCTGCTCATCTGGCTTCATTACTCCGATCTGAATGCTACAGATACAGTTTCCTGTATGTCATAACTTCCGGAAAAAAAGTTCTATTTTGAACGAAGGATCAAATTATACCTTGCATAGCTTTTAGAAATTTCTTATCTTTCACTATCACCAATCACTACGTCAATAGTCAAGGGTCCTATAGAAGCAGTACATGGAATGCCTGCTAATCCCTTTTTAATAAATGTCTGAATTAAAGCCTTAGATTAAATAAGTTGCAATTTCCTGGCATGCACTTAAGTACTTAAAGTGAGTGTTTGATTTTTTCCACCACCCAACAAAAGAGGATGTGGTAATTAATGATGCCTCAGCAGGAAGCTACAAGCATGGCAGATGGCACGGGTTACTCACAGCGAAGCAACAGCACTACGCTCATCTCTCATCCAGAGACGGAGTAATGCGATTGTGGGCTTTAAACGAATTATTCAGCTCTCTCTGATCACGCCTCGACTTTAAGAATGAAAGTGCAGATGTTTCAGGTTTCTCTCCATTTGATCGGTATTAGATTTAGCTTCTACGATTCTCCGTTTTTTTTTTTTCTTTTCACATCACATTTATTCCTGTTGAAATGGTCTGAGCTGACCTAACGAATGCCTCGAGCATTTTATCGTGGAATGAGGTTTTGCTATTTAAGAATCATTAACTGTATCTGATTTTTTAAACAAGCACGTGAACTCCCGCAACCCCTATCTTTCTTGCCTGGATTTGAAATCACGTCATTTTGCTGTAATGAGCTTCCACAAATGCCTCTCATTGGCAGGTCTTTCATTTGGGAGAAGACAGGCAGCTAGCAACACATCTGGGCTCCAATTTTTAATGAGACTTGGCTCCTACTCGGCCGTTTCTTGTCAAGCCAGTGTGGGCTTTCTGGCTCTGTGGACCACCTGATGACACTCTCTCTAGACCAGAGGAGATACGAGGTCACTGCTGTGGTTTCAGAGATAAAAGTGGTGTGTTTTTGTGTGTCTGAGTGTGTGTACATCTGTCCAAACACACAGATTTTCCACGATCTGGTGTCCAGATCAATAAAATCTTGACTAAATATCTCAAATTTATATGTGCGTAGTTTATATCACCATTCATCTTCATTTCATTGAAATTCTGTTTAGCTTTTAGGATTTGGATCGGCTAAGTTTAAAGTTAAGCTTTGGGTTGAGTTGGTTATGGTTAGGGTTAAGACTGGTGTTAGATGTAGCATGGTGGCTGGTTAAGATTGGTGTTAGGTTCAGGATTAGGCTTCAAGGTCTGGGTTAATTTTGGATTGTGGATTAACTGTAGATTTGGGATTTGGATCATTTAGAATTCCAGACCAGATTTGCTTAGGTGTTGCTTAAGGAGTGGGTTTAGAGGGATTAGTTAAGGTTTAGAATTGGATTTGGTGTCTATAGTCAGGTTGTTTGTGGTGTGTAAAGAGGTTTAAAGCCTTTTAGATGACTAATTACAGCTTTGCTCAAGGAAAGACTAATAGAATTCATTTTGATTGAAGCCCAATGTGGAAGTGCAGTGTTGCAGTGGTTTCTGGCAATGTTTTGTGAGTTATGAGCTTTTTCTGAATCTCTTATTATTATTGTAATGTGTCTTTTTCTCTGCTTTGCTACTTTTTTTTCTTGTTTGGACAAAAAAACTCTAATTGAAGCTAATCCATTCAAGGTTGGAACAAATAGCCTGTAGTTATGCAGTTATAATTCAGCGCAGTTAAAGAAAAATGAAAACCCTTAGCTGACATTTATGCTGAAGGGTAAGTAAGCATATAGTTCCTGCACCTGAGGACTGTTTATCAGCCGGAGCCTGAGGGTGAGAGGGAGGGAATTCATGGATGTCTGTCACAATTCAGTACCATCTAAGCCTGCGAACGACTGAGACCGATGTATTACAAAACCTTAAAAGCATGAAGCGAGGAATCACAAATTCTGATATACTCCAAGACCGAGGATAAAAAAAAGAAAAAGAAAGAAAGATCACGACTTATAAAGTTCTGTCCTCGGAGAACTGTGAGAGCCGTCTGACAGACCCATCCTCCAGAACAATGTCCGAAGGAGGCAACAGCTGCAGTGTGAACGAGAGAGAGAGAGAGAGAGAGAGAGAGAGAGAGAGAGAGCAATAGCCGGATTAAGGCTCTCGCTTCATGTCCATGAGTATGTGTATGAAGCAGTGCATTATGGGAGAATTTGATAGGAATAAGGTAAGCCAAGGGCTGATAATCCTCTCCAGGGAAATCTAGCCCAGTGAGTATGCACATTTCTTGACAGGTTTGATCCACTGAGTGGTTGAGTTGCAAACAATGCGTGCTGAATATCTGCGTGAGTGATGACACAGAGGGAGAGGAAGCGAGAGGGGAAGCGAATATTCAGCGTGTGTCAAAAAATCAAGAGCAAAACAAGCCTCCCTGCTGCTTCTCACTCCCCGGGTGTGAACGACACCCCGCTCTCGCGGCTTCGCAAATGTGCGACCTGACCAACGTAACTGATTGCAGTTGGTGGCGTTCAAAAATCGTTTTAAAAAAATCACTGGCATGTGTGTACATGGATGCATGGACGGGTGTGCATGTACACACTGAGCCTTTTCATGCCACAACTCTGACATTGGCACACACACACATACACACACACCCACATACACACACCCACATACACACACACACACACACACAGTCGCTTGGCTATGTATTCTTCCTGATTTCTTTCCCATCTCTTGGTTTTCACAGGGCCACAGATGGAGGGACGGCGTCCATGTTTTCACTTACTTTCAAGTAGCTGAAAAAAAACAAGGCAAATAGTTTCACTCTAATATTCGGCTCAGTACTTAACAATGTTCTAGAACTTTGATCGAGGCCATCTGTTTCTAGAAGCACAAATATTAAAATGACCAATACAGTAAACCTTTCAGTTATGGTACATATACAGTGTATTAGCACTTTCTAGGTGAGCAATTAGTGACTGGAGTCCATCTGTTGCTAAGGAAAATCTATTAATAGAACCATAAGAGAACCGCTGAGTAAATATTGGAGTGGAGGTTCAGTCTGGGGATAATGTTAAATTACGTACAAGACTTGATTATGTTGGAATTTAGGATTGGGTTTGGGTAAGACTAAGATTAGGGATTGTGGGTTTGTTAAGATTGTGATTAGGTTTAGGACTGAGGGTGGGTAAAATTTGGGATTGGGATTAGTTGAGACTGGATTTGAGGATTGGTATTATGATTAATCAGAATGGGGTTAGGTTTAGGATTGAGGTTGTGTGAAACTGTGATAGATTAGGCTTCTTGGGGTTAGGGTCAGAATTGGGGTAGGTTAAGATTGTGATTATTATTAGGATTGGAGTTCATCAGATTGGGGTTAGGTTTAGGATTAGGGTTAGTCAGATAGGTTGGAAACTGCAGTTGTTGTCATTTTGGTTTTAAACAACACAGTAGGGATTAAAACTAATATCACACCCTGTAAATACGCCGAGATATTTCTGTCTCCATCTGAAGATTTATAAAGTGACCCACAAGTTAGGAGAGTGTTAATAAAATGCTGTAAGTGTTTAACACAGTGTTGAAATCCACAACAACAACATTATCATGCAGCAGACCCAATAACATGTCAGCAGGAGCTCTGAGAATAAGCTGAGAATAAACCACCACCCAAATATTATTTGCCCTGCGGTGGTCCCTTTTCATTCCAGTAGCAGTGTCGAGGGGGATCGATACTTTTGCAGAGCAACAGATGCTCTAAAGTCTCTGCAATGAACAGCCAGCTTCAGACCGGTGTTGATTTTTTTCTTCAACTCGGCAAATAACTTTGACCTGGACAGTAAAGTTAATGAAGAAGTGTGAGTCAGTAGTGCACATGATCAGAGCTGAACACCGGGGACTCTGTGGGAGACTCCGACGACAAGGCAGGCACGAAGCGCCTCTGATTCTGCTAAACGACTCGGGATAATGCGCTTCACCAATACCTACATTCCATGTTATTCATAACCCACGTGTAGGCTGCACAGCGTGATACGAGCTAGCATTGATGCTTCTCCAGGGGCCGCCGTGATCACCAGCTAACAACAATTCATGAGTTTAAATGAAGATAAATAAGATAAAAGTCTACTCAAAGGATTTCAAGGATTCCCACACAAATCCCCACATTAGCCCAAACACGCATAACTAAACAGACGACTTCAACAAATCAGTCCATCTGAATTGAAGCCTTAAACAATCTTGATGCTTTTTGAATTGTTGCTGGGTACGTTTTTTTTTTCTTTCTTTTTTTTTTCTTCGTTTGCAGACCTGTGTTATCCCTACTTATTTGCTGCCTCGCTGAAGCAGAGAGCAAATTGCATTTAGGGAGAGTTACAAAGGCATTATATCAGATTGTCTCTGCACTCTCACGGCAGAGAGAGGACTTTCTGTGGAGCCTCAATAACAACGGCTCCTCGCTCGAATAGACTCTGATAAGCCGCCTGGGTTTCAGCACCATGCTTTCAGGGTCGTTTGGCTGAAATCCAAGCGTGTTTTTTTTGTTACCCCAAAGACGCAAACACGAGAATTTACAAGTCAAAACGTCTGGCAAAGTCGTTTGACTTTTGCCTGATACTGGGTACCCGAGCTGAACGCTGTGGGGAGAAAAAACAAACATGGTGGACAAGTATTCTAATGAACTGCACTTGAGGTCACTTGTTCAGCAAATACGAGACATGAGACTGTTATACAGGAGACCGGGGATTTTTTTTTTTTAGACAAAATTTGCAACACAATCCAGATCATATTTATCCCAAACAGTATCACAATGTACTCCTAAAAACACGCCGGCGATTGATTTGTCTTCTCCACTATTAGTAATTGTGCTGGTCGATACACCACACATACCTAGAGAAGCGTTGAGGTTGTTCTTCAGCAGATCTTCTGGGATTCATTCACCACAATATGTGAAGTTGAAGAATCATTATGAATATTCCACACCCACATTATGAACTCAGGTTAGAGTGGACGTGGAGTTCTTCTGGTGCTCTTTTGGCTTTATTTCTGTTTCTCCATACTAAAGTTGCCCTGAGTTTGACTGGTGTCTCATTGGGCATGCGGTTTTAATACCTAATGCCCCATTGATCCCAGGATATTCTTCAGATCCATCACTTCTGTGACCATTATAAAACAAACTACAGACTCTATTGAGATGCCAATCAGCCTACAATGTCTTTGGACCAAAAAAAGCCCTGAAGCACAGAGAGAACAAACAAACTCCAACCACACACCTGCCAGATACAGGAATCGAACAGAAATGTTCTAACCACCAAGTCACCGTGGCTACCTGAAAGAATTTAGATCTTTTTTTTTATTACCCTGAGAAAGGAAGGCAATTCTTTACATTTCCACTAAATATTTCACTCTCAGTGATAGAGGAAGCATTTGTGTTTGGTGTTTGTTTTTTTGTTTTTTTCCTTCACATTCCTTCTACAGAACAAAAACCCAAATGCCCCATAGACATGAGTCAACAAGGCATGTCAGTAATGTTCACCAACTTGGAAGCTTAGATTATAAATATGAACCCTGAGAAATATCACCAGCATCTTTTTGTGGAAAAAAATAGGAAAAAAAGTCATTTTTTGTCCTATTAATAATCTCTAACGCATTAACACTTATTAAAAGCACATCCGTATGAAAATGAGATGTTATTTTTATACGAGCGCAAGTGGGTTTCCTCGAATTACCCGACATGTGCATACGAGTGTGTGTGTGCGTGGAAATGTGTGTGTTTTTATCTAAATGGCGCTTCGTCGTCACACTGACGGTTTCTCGAGAGCCGGACCGTGTGTTACCTGACAGGCTGTTATGGCAGAGTCAGGCAGCCAATTTCATAAACATATGCACCAATTAAGAAATCCATTAATATCCATCATGTCCTGTCATAAATCATACAGCATGTGCGGCAGCTCTGACTGTGTAATTATTGCCGAGCGAAAAGCGGAAGTCCTTGATTAGGTCGACTCATTATAGCACACCGAATGATTCAACTGAGCCCCGAAATAATGAAAAAGTAAAATGAAGCGGTGTGTTTGTAATTGCACGTTCGGGCCAAGCAGAAACGTTTGGCAGAGAACACAGGAGGCGCCAGTTTTCCCCCAGATTTCCCTGACTGCTCATGAATTCAACCAACAATCATTAATCCTGGGGTGCAGATAACTTCCCGTGCTCGTTATTTAACCTCTGGGAAGATTCAAGCACTTCTACATTATTAAATGTTTTGGGTTACATGAGGATTACTGATACGCCTCACGTTATTAGGCACTATTCATGGATCTAGCTCAAAGCAACTATGATTTCTGCTGAATTAAAAAAAAACAACAAAAAAAACGGCGTTTTGAGACTGACGTGCTCTCTGTCGCATGCGTCACAATTTGCATATGTATGTGCCGTAAACCTCCGGCTCTTTATCAGCCAAATGAAATGACTGCCAGCTGTAAACTATGGCCACCTACTCAATAAGGGAAAGAATTGCTTACGATATCGACAGAAAGTGCTCAAAGTTAAACGTGATTTATAGGAAATATTTGTTTAAATATTGCACGATCCATCATGCATTGGTTTCCTGCTCCCGGATCATCAATAAATAATCTGGATTTATGAACGAGGTACACGTGGGGTATCTGTGACTGAAACGCCGCCTCACGTCTGTTACGTAATCGTGCACACGAGCCTCATTCGTACAGGATTGGCGTGTGAAAGAGCCGGCGTGGAATTGTCTAGTGCAGGTGTCTAATTGCGATTAGCTACATTCATTCTTTATTTTTATGTGCTTTAAACCCTATTGATCTCACGCTCCAGCTATTTCTCTTAATTATGAAAATAATCCAATTTGCCCAGGCTACATATATGAGATTAAAAATATCCGTCAAGTCCAAGACATGACTTGCCAAAGCTTTGGTTATGTAGAGCGTCTGGCTGGAGGCCAGCGCTGACTAATGTCCTGTTGCTAACTGATGCTTTAGGGAAATCGATAAAGCCCAATAACCAGCACGGGCTGCATTCTGTAGCGCTTGGAGAAGGGAGGAAAAGCACATTACTTTGACTGCAAACCCTATTAACAAAGACACAAAGTCATGCATTATTTAAAGAGTTGTGGTTTTAAGAGTCGGCATCCAAACAAAATATAAATTATGCCCTCATTCCCACGATCTCTGCCTCTGAGGAGACGAAGGAGCTTTATTATATGTAATTGGTGCACTGCCGTTGTCCTATATTTGTGTTTTTTGGCCGCAGCAGGGCCATTTTCAGGGCCAACGACGCTGTTTGAATTCATCGAGGTGACCCACTCAGCAGAGATAAAAGTTAATGGGGGTTCAGGGCTGTGCTCAGGCCACATTAGAAGAAGCTCTCCTGGGCTATCGATTAAAGCCTAGGGTTTGGCCATTATTTCAGAGTGGCACGTGGATGGACCAGCTCACTGAGAGATCAATGAAGTGCCCACAGCAGTAATCACCAAGCCTCAGATGATGTTTTCATTGGCCCGCTGAGCTGGAGAAGAATCTGCTCTCCACTTCTACAGTCCATATAGTGTCAGAAAGACAGAACGGGTCCAAGTCGTTTACCAGAACGTTCACATCGAAGTGCTTAAACAGGAATATTCCAGTGAACTGAAATAACATGTAAGAATTGTAGACTTGTCCTTTAATGGTACAAGCTGAAAATTTTCTCAGTTCTATTTTTTAACCATGGGGTTTTGCCAACGCCTCAAAGCATCTTGGTTAAGAGTGTCGCATGTTCTCCTTGTGTTCCTCTAAAGTTCCTCCAGGTTCTCTGCTTTCCTCCAACAACAACAAAAAAAAAAAACGGTTGTAGAAATGGCACGCCGGGAAACATGCAGCAGCAGCTGGTTTTGTGGAATTCTGAGTCAGCTTGTAGTCTGGGAGTGAAAATAGGAAATCTTGGCAGCAGGTGGCAACTGGCTCTACAAATTGGGACAAAATTGTTTTTTCGAATTACTTGTCAACATAATTGGAAAATCAGACGAAACCGACACGTGATCAGGATGCTCAATTTCACACAGAGAAAGCGAGAAATACGACCCCGAAAAAATGTACGTCACAGCTTTAAATAATATCCCAATTCATTAAACAAACTTATTCACTACAGAGTTAGTGACTCCACCTTCGTTTGACTTTCTAAACATATACATTGTCACTTACAGGAAGTCACTTGTCCCATAGATTTTCCACAACTTTAAAGTATAAGTGGATAAAACGCCATGGGTGGGGTCCGTTTAGAGATCAGGTTACAGTACAACGTCTTTAGACTGCGGGAGGAAACCAGAGAACCCTGAGGAACCCCCTGAGGCATGGGGAGAAGATGGAAGCTCCACACACAAAATGTGGAGGTAGGAATCAAACCCCCAGACCCAGAGTTTAGCACAAATCTGTTGTTCTTCACTTCATCCAAACATCAAGTTAGACACGGTTCCCAGCTCGTGGGATTTGAATCTGAATCTTTCAGCCACTCACCACTGTGCTATTTGTTTATTATTCATTTGCCTAGCTAACTCTGTGGACGGAGATTTTCCATTTCAGATGTGAATCAGCGCTTGTATCCACCTCCATGTTCTTGTGTTACAGAAGTCAGCGATGGGAGTTTGAGAGGTCCAGTAGGACCAGCGATACGAAGGGTCGAAAGGTCCGGATAGCATTTCATTACAATACAAAAAAAAAA
>JAOTRN010000008.1:11935199-11946926 GCA_028566695.1 Bagroides melapterus | reverse complement strand
TCTCTCTCTCTCTCTCTCTCTCTCTCTGTCTTCTTCTCTTTCTCCTTCAAACATTCCACAGTGTGACATTTAGCTTCTAATGGAGATTTATGAAGTTATCCGAACGCCTCTGGTGTTTAAAAGTTTTGGATTCCCGCAAACGAGATGCTTAGCGCCGGCTTTCCATAATGGGCTGTGAAGACTGGAGCTTGGTGGAAGGAGTCTGAACTCTAATCGCCTTTATGTGTCATCGGTGCTCGTAGACAGCTTCCCATCTGTCATAGCGAGATACATCACACACACAGAGAGAGAGAGAGAGAGAGAGAGAGAGAACCCCCCTATAGAAATGTTTCAGTCTGGTCCTTACTTGTCTGAGTATAAGTGAGGCTCGTTTTCAGAATATTCACCGAGCTCATTTCGGGAGCCGTCGTGTTTGCTCAAGCCTCAGGATCCATTATACATGAGATGCCCTCAAATCTACATAACAACGCCGAATCGGCTTTTTCCTTTTCGCCTCTGCGCACCGCGCCTATTTAGCATCGTTAGCGCTGCTCTGCGTGTAAACCCGTACAACTCTCCCAGTTTGTTACCCGTCTGCTCGTTATTCCGGTTCCACTTTACGAACCTCTCGTGTGCTACTTATGTAGTCCTTACGACGCTGCAGTGAAGATCTTCTCCCGCTGAGGTACTTTATCTTCAGCGTATCTTTGTTTTATAGCGTATACGTGACTATATCGCTTCTAGGATCGGAAAAGAGCCGGGAAAAATCCAGAGGTTTTGGGGTTTGAGCTTTAAATAAGTTCAAGTTTTGATGAAGCAGGAAGTAGCTGAAATTAAAATCGGATCGTCGGGTGAAGGACGGAAGGAGTCTCCAGTATCGGTGATGAAGACTGATTGTGGTATAAAAGGAATACAATCATCTAGAAATCCAGAATATATGAATATGCGAATCCCCGCCCACCCCCGTGTCTCCTGTTCAAGCAGTGCCGCGTTTTCAGACGAGTCTCCATCATCAATTGAATTTTGAGGAAAGTAAGTTGCTCCTAAAATATTTGATCAAGTTTGAAATGAGTTTAATAACCACTTAGTGTTTCAGATAAGTGCCTGTGAGTCTCCTGTGTTTAGGTTTAGAGAGCATCCCGTTGTGAATAAAACCATTATACGAGGAAAACGATATCCTGATGTGATCCACGGTCCAGCATCTGGATGGCACGAAGCCGAGGCAGATACCGCCGCGATGTGACAGAGGCCTCGAGGCTGAGGAACACCTCGACGGTATCTCGTGCCTCATGCAGCGGAAAGGAGGAGGAGGCGGAGGAGGAGGAAGAGGCACAGATCCAGCAGGCCAGCATGATAGAGCTGGACCGGAAAACTGGGGAGGATCCAGACTCGGGCCGACAGCCAGGTGAAGCAGCTGTGGATCACCAGTGCAGGCGTCGTCACCTGGTTCGACTGCGCTTTGTTGGAAAGTTTAGGAGATAAATCCTTTCCGTATTTATATATAGATGTTATTCTTTTAGACGAAACGTTCGGACGAAACAAGATTGAACGGATTCCTCACCCAGAACTTCCTGTCTTTCAGATCATTTATTTATTTATTCTCGTTCAACTCTTTCATCTTAATCTTCATCTTAGACCTTACATTTTCCGTACGTTAAAGATTTTTCACAAGCCTCCTGAAATTCCTTTAAAAGCACACCTACCTTAAACGTGTGTGTGTGTGTGTGGCTTTATGCGAATTTTCTTTCTTTCTTTGCTGTCTCTAAGCATACAGACTGTGTTCTAATTAAATAGGTGAGGTCGCGCCGTTGTTTCGCTTAATTTCATGCCAATGTCATTTCAGCTGCCGAGGTGACACTCAATGCCAAGCAGATCCGAGCCAACGCGTCGCAGGCGGTGAATACGACTGAAAGAGAAAAGCAAAGTAATAAAGCTCGCGTTCTAATAGAAGATGTTTATTGACCATTTTTTAAAACCCGGGAGATTGAGAACCAAGGCCTGGAGGCTTGTCTGTGAGAGATAGTGTGAGAGATAGTGTGAGAGAGAGAGAGAGAGAGAGAGAGAGAATGGTGTGGATGAGCTGAAAAGACAGAATGAAGTTTTTATTTTGGGTCATAATAGAGCGAGAGAGGGAAGTGGTTTATGGGTTTTGTTTTAAATCAGTCATACTTTAGATTTTTCTTCGTATTTTTCAAAGCACAAACTGCAGACCTTGAGGTTCTGCCAATAACTGAAATTCCACAGCGACTCAACACTAAGGAATAGAGAGTATATTTATATTTATATAAACACACACGGTATATAAGTATAATATTCTCTAGATACTTGTCAAGTGCTTCATGTTTACGTCATTCAGGAGAATGAGGTAAAAAAAATAATAAAATCTCCTCTCAGTGACTCCGACTGTCTGTGAGAGCCCAGATGGATGATTTGGATGGTTTTGAAATTTTCGTGAGATTCTCACCAACGCCCGTGTCTAGACTTTATAAAGAAAGGGCTGAGAAAAGGTTCTTCAGGTGAAACGTTCTTCATGTTGGACCTTGGTTCTTTTTGACAGTTGAGGTTTGAGGTGGAGGGGTTACGATGTCAGGTTCTTCTCCTGTCAAGTGAGAGCAGGAAGACTGAAGCTACATCGGGCACAGGTTCTTCTCTCCAGATGTGGTGAACCTCTGCTTACTGTTCAAGAAGAACCTGTCCAGGTGTTATCCAGGTAGCTATTGTGGTCTTTTGGTTGTTCCATGAGCTTCATATCTGTGCCAAATCTCATGAAATCCCATTCCTGATGCACATCCTGCTCCCACATGACCTGACAGCTGGACCACTGGAGGAGCAATGAAGAGCTTTTGGTTGCATTTGGGAGCAGATTCTGGATTTCTTTGAGATTTCAATGAAGCTTCATCCTACTTAACATCAATCAATAGGTTCCACAGCCGACCCCCAACCCCCCCAACCCCCTCAACCCCCCGTCGCCTCCAGATTTTTGGATCTGCTCCAAAAATCCACGACCCAATTACAACTCAACGTCTATACACCATTCCGTTTCAGTTTTCTTCCAGATGTGACCCAGCTGTTCCGCCTCCTCGAGGCTTGATTTCTGGAAACCAGATTCAGACGAGTTCATCTGTGAAACGTGATAAACGTGTGCCAGCCCTCGCGGAACGTGAAACACGAACGTTTATGTTTAAATGTGACATTTAAAAAAAAAAAAAAAAAAGAAGAAATCTTGTGCGGGAACTTGTTATAGAGATTTATTTAACAATGACACATTCCTCTCGTCTAACACGCAAACACGTGACGCTCTGGCAGAGGAAGTGAGATCTGCTTTGGACGAACTGGAAATGTGAGATTTTTTGTTTTTTTTCCGTACGTGTGAAACAAAGGCCTATTCTATGAGTAAGAAATCACCAATGATAAAGGATCTTCGCGCCAAGCTGAGCTCACGCTACGAGGTTTTAATAAATCAGAATAAATCTGCCTGCAGTGCTGAGGCCTTTTGTGCCAGCGACGGAGCGAATGCGCGAGCAGAAGGAGCTGAAGGAGAAAGAAACTGTTGGTATGAGACGGTTTTGAAAAGATTCCTAGTTTTCCTGCAGCACAGATGAAAGGACGTCGTCTCAGGAGCACTCTCGGGTCCGTAGTGTTCCGGTTCTGGAAATGACAAAAGCCATTCTTGCCTCTTATCAGGCCGTCGTGAGGGTGTCTGCAATCGGCCTCATACCGAGTAATGAAAGCTGGATGACTAAAGAAATAGATCTCTGGAATTGTCTGGTACAATCTGTGTGTGTGTGTGTGTGTGTGTGTAAGGAGTCGAGCAGGTAGCTCAGCTGACGGCACTAAAAGCCTCTGTGGAAGAGCTGAAGCAGAAGAGTGGCAGAGAAAGCACAATAAAAGCCTCTGGCTTCAATTATGTCTCATGGCAACAACGATGGCAGACTGTAACCTGTATTGCTTCCTTATTTCTTCTTTCTTTCTTCATTTTTTTTTTTTTGGGTCCGGTTTTATTCCTCATCCTCCTTCTTTTATTGCTGGAGAGATATTCCACAGCTCCAGCTCCATCCGAGCGTTCTTCCACTGCCCTCTAGAGGAGCTGTGGATTTTTTTTGTTGTAAAAACGTTTAAAACCAAAGCAAGATCTTGATCAAAGTGAGCATTTAAGTGAGTCCTGTGAAGTAAAATGCAGCAAATTTCGACGATAACACCTTTTTTTCTTTTTTTATACACCTGCTCAAGTGGATGGCCTCGAGGCCCAGACTTGGAGATTAAGTGCAGTGTTGGATCAGCAGGGGTTTGAGCTGGATGCAGCTGAGAGTCTACACGTACCTTAAACTTCAGCGGTGTTAGAGATCTGTCAGCTTTAGCTTTAATCACCAAGACAGGAAAAAAAAAAACATCTGTGAGATCAGTGAAGGATCTTCCAGAATCTTCCAGTTTCTACTATATAACACTGTCTTATTCTCGATTTTTTTCCTTTTTATATGTATTGGTACATAGCAACAAGAAGCTCTTTATTCCCCGTAATCCACAGCGTACGATACACGGTTATACCGAGCTAATTAATAAAGAAATCCCGCTAATCAGTGCTACGATTCATTTAAGATTTTTTACTTTGTTAAAGAACAACACTGGTGTATAATTCTACTTCCTGTTCTGATGGATGAAGGTCTGAAGAGGAACCGATCCGATTCATTCTGTTCTTTACTGAGAAGTTTCAAACGGTTTTGATCTCCATTCCTTAATTCACGGAGATGTTTTTTTTTTTTTTTTTTGTAAATGAAACTTGAGGCACTTTTCACTTTTTTCCCCCTCATTTTCTCCAAATCCACGGGGGATGCAAACTTTACACAGAACCCACAGTGAAATGCAGAAAACGCTGTTTCTGTGTTGTGCTGATAAACTACTTAAGGCTTCTACACTTTTAACGAGTCTGTAGAAAGAAAAGAAAAGAAAGAAAAAACTTCTAGCAGTCGTGCCTAACGGGGTAATTGAACTCTTGCTCTCCTGCTGTCGAGTTATGCAACTTTCCTTTTGTTTCTTCTTCTGTATTCGAAGACGGATCGAGTTCCACCGGATCCAAAGTTAATCTCTGATGTAAGGTCAGTATGGGGGGTGGGGGTGGGGGGGTCAATACTTTTGACCACAGATCTAGACGTAGACATGTAGAAAGTGAATTGTTTGTGAGGTGAAGGTGATAAACAGACAGATCAGTGTTGAGATCATTCCAGCTCCAGACCCTCAAAGAGAAGTGGAGTTCTGCTGAGATGATGGAGTAGAGTGGAGAGAGAGACAGAGAGAGAGAGGGAGAGAGAGAGAGAGAGAGAGAGAGAGAGAGAGAGAGAGAGAACACACAGGTAAAACATCTTTCCTCTTTCCTGTCAGGCTGCTGATTGGTGCCTCAGCTGTTATGTCAGCTTTCCTGATATCACAGCCTGAAGGCGGTGTGAGCTCGTCTGACTAGCTTCAGCCCTGGAGCTGAATTCGGACTCGTTGGAGCGCAGCAGGACACAGTGGAAGAGATGAAGGCCAAAGTTGATGAGCTGAAGAGCTAAAATGTCTTTAAATCCTTCAGTTAAACCCTTCAGGGCTTTTTTTTTTCTTAAGCCAACAGAATTTAAACACATGGCAGCCGCAGCGTTAGACACCTGATGAAACTCGGTCTCACCGATTCACACAGACCGTCTGCTTCAAACACGAGCTTCCTCTTGACGCTAGTGTCACTGAGAGACAGACAGACAGACAGACAGAGAGACAGACAGATTAGATATCATAAATCTACACAAACTAAACCCGTAATACTGAAGTGTCACCAAACCATGGAACGTCGTCTGGAAAACTGTTCGGATAGTTCTGATTGCATTAGTATTCACCCCCCTACTGGTGCAGCGAGTCGCCATCAGAATACACGTATAATCAGCTGAACAGAGTGGAGCTGTGGGTAATTAAAGTGTCACGTGATCGCAATATAAATACCTCTAAAGTAGAAGACCAAGACGTGATTAAATCAGTAGGTGGGAAAAAATACAAAAATAAATGAGACTCAGAACCAAGAGGTTGAGCTACACAGGATGCTACCGCCACCGTGCTTCGCTCTCTCTCTCTCCAGAGTGTTCTCAGGATGATGATGATGATGATGATGGATTCTAATGCAACCTGTATTTATTTCTCCTTCCATTTATGTACGTCGCAAATCGTCCGCAATCCTTTTTTGCACGTGTACTTAAGTTTACGATATCACGTGAGGAAATACATTATTTGAATCAATTGAGCTGATAGAAATTAAAAAGAAGCACATATCAAGAGGGTTTTTTTTTCTGCCAGACGAGACAAAAGAATTTTTTTTCTAGAATAAACCCATTACATGGTCGAGCCGTATAATCTACACGTCCAGCCATCAGGAGTGTTGACGTTCAGCCGGTTATTTCTGTTAAAGGTCCTTGCGGGTGAACAGCGAACCGTGCCGCTTTCTTCCGAGCGGCTCAATGCACTAACAGAGAGCTGACACTGATGAGAGGAATAAACCATCACGCCTCATTATCATGCGGATAATAATAACAGGGTCCGACTGCTTTCTCATTGTCAGGCGTGACTTATTTCTGCAAAGAGAGGTCAGAGCCATTTTCCACCGAGGCATCTAACGCGTGCTTTAAATGATAGCTTGACATCTTTCAGAATAGCCAAACATTCATGAAGTTTTTTTGTTTTTTTTTTAATTAGGGGCATGATCAAGAATTGTATTCTCACCAGAGTTCAATAATAGTTTAAAACTTTTTTTTTTTAACATATTTAAAATGAGGATTGAATAATTATAGATCAAATTGCTTCAACGCCTTTTGTTTTAAGTTAGAGGTTGTGTATATATTATACGTTATGTTAATTTTATGATACACAGTGAGGCAAACTGTTAAAAACATACAGAAACATGAAGAAGCATGTTTCATAGCTTTTTTCCTTTTAACATATTCGGCTCATTTTTCAATTCTCTCTCTCTCTCTCTCTCTCTCTCTCTATCATTCTCTACTTCACCACAAGAGGCCGCCAGAAATCACTGGAATAGAAGAATAAATTAAATGCAACGGTATCATTTCCAAAGCGCTCTATTCAGTACAGAAGCCGCAGGAAAGAAGATTCCTTTCCAGCACATAAAAAATTTCACAAGTGCAGCTATTTAACTGGAAATGGGTCTAAGCAAAGAACAAAATAAGCAGCATTGCATTATGGGATTTGTTTATTGAACTGGAATAATGCAGAAATGACACTCAGCTGAGAACAGTCACAGATTTTCTGCACCTCGTATGAAAATGAAGCGGTCCTCTCCCAACCTGGAAGAAATCAACACTAGTTAACAAACGTCATCTCTTCTTCTTTACACTGGCTGTAAAATTTACACTTCCTCAAGCTCACCTGGTGCTGCCCCAGTTGTCCGTGGAGCTCATGACAGCAGAGCGCAGCATCCAGAGAGTGTTCAGGACCTGGCCACCTCCTGGTAGAGTGAAGCACTGACCCACCCAGGTGGCACATGACCCTGCAGTGAACATTCAAAACAAAACAAAAATAAAAACAAAACTTAAAACATAAATAAACCAGCTTCCTGTGGATTTGTCTACCATCCTACAAAATTCAACCCCGATAGCCAGCCTATGTTTACCACCATCATCTCACTGGATCTCCTCCTGTTGTAATGAGTAATGCAGAACCATCTGCTGAGCAAACATCTGGTGATCTGAGAAGCAATTTGTTAACCACAGATGTTAAGAAGTGTAAGAGTCAGTGTAAGAAGATCAGGCATGACATGGACGAGTATGTGGAGCAAAGCTACAGTGGGTCACGTGAAAATCCCTGAAAATTAACCATATCTGGAGGAGAAACACAAATATGTGCAGACAGTTCTCAAGGACCAGGAACTTGTGGTCTGGGTGGTTAGGAGAACCCAATTGAAAAAAAGTTCAAGCTTAGATATGATGCTAATGGTGGGATCACCAAGCTGAATTATTATAAAGAATACCATTTCTGCATCAGTTTCTGTTCTCCTACACCACACCTCGTGGGAGGCTGGTCCTGGAGAACCCCGCGCCCTGCTCGGACACGCCCACTTCACATCGGTTAATTATCTGATTAGTCGGCTCAGGTGTGTTGGAGCAGGTGAATCACTTGTTTCCTGGAAGAGTTACCTTTCGCCCACAGCACAGAAAACGTGATGGTGGGCTGTGGGCCGTCACTAATCAAACCGAACACTTTGGATTCTCGGTTCGGACCCGCCGCCCCGAGCGAACTCTCCACTGCCGTCCTGTACACGCCTCTAACTTCCGGTCCAGCAGCGCTGAGGTGCAGCCGGGAGCCGAGCTCACTGCGCCATTCTCCGGTCACGTTACAATCCAAAACCTGCACAACGGCAAGAAAGAAAACGCGCATGCGCGTACCTTGTGTTCATTTCATTCTATATATTTTGTTTGTCATTTAATTTTTTTTTACACTCGTCTTACTTTTCTGTCAAAGTCTGTAATTAAGGCTTGTCCGATAATTATCTGGAACGTTCCTAACGAAAGAACATACAAACCCGCTGCTAACGACTTCATAGTGATGCAAAGCGCGTGCGCAACGCGCTCCTGGAGCTCGTGCTCTTAACCGCTCTACACTAATTTCCCGCTGATTAATTACCTCGAAGCCCCGCCCACCGCCAGTGCAGCGCTTAAATCCTAAATATTATATAAGTCAGAATATGAAGCCTAGCGTATAGAGTGAAGATATTTTTTTTATTTCCGTTAAAAAATTAGCGTCGCTAAAACATACACGTGGGTCAAGTTTATTAATTTCTTTTATGAACAAACATTCAGTCAAACTATTGTAAACTCTGACACTCATAACTAGGATGAGAAAATCCCAAAAATATTTGGAATTGTATTATAATTCATTTATATATTTTTTTCTACTTAATAAATTCATTCATCTTCAGTAACTTTTTAAAGCTCGAGACACCACAATTCACATACATACACACATTCACACCTCGGGGCAATATAAAGCTGCCAATCCGCCCACTGGCATGTTTTAGGATATTGCGAGGAAAGCAGAGAACCCAGAGGAAACCTACATACCTCTGGAAAACAGAGATCAAACCCAGTAGATGTGAGGAGGAAACACTGTCTGTCAGGGCACCATGAGTTACAGCAAGAAAAAAAAAAACTAGGTCTGAAATCCGACTCCAAAGCTCGCGTTTGAGAATGACATTTAATTTCAGCTCAACACAAACACAAGCTGGATATATGTCACCTTTACCCACACACTCAGACTCTGAAAGGAGTTTCAAAAACATTTATTTGCAGTTTAGTTGAGACAAACTAATACAAACTTAATTAGCACATAAGGTTGTCGATATTCCTGTTGATCTTTAGATTGTAGATTTATCTTTTCTCTCTTCTTGAGGAAATAATGATACAAGAAACAAGAAGGATTTCCCCTGGACTGAATTCAATTAACTTTTATCACTAAACAAACACGCACTGGAAGAGCAATATTCTCAGGTACTATATTATAGGTGTGGTCTGTCTGTACCTGTGTGTGTGTGTGTGTGGCCATGTATGAGCTGACACAGTGTGTGTGTATATACTCATGTACGTGCAGGATCAGTGTGTGTACAGATGTACGAGCTGCATCAGTGTGCTCTCTGTGTGTGTGTGTGTGTGTGTGTGTGTCGGGGGTCAGGCAACAATAAATCAGTCATTGATGGGATTATTGTGGTTTATTGAGACAATCTGAGTTTGTAAAACACATACACACTCCTCTATCTCCAGGTCAAAGGAGTTTGTTCTGCAGTAAACCTACAGACCAATAAAATACAAGTCAATATTTTTCATGTAACATAAATTTCTATTAGGAGTGAATAATTAAAAAAAACAAAAAACAGTAAAAACATTATTCTTGTACTTGATGATACAGTCTAACATTTCTGTTCATATGTATATTTTAAATACCCAATCCCTGAGTGAGAGAACATTGTCCTGGCCTTGTGTTGACTCACTGGTCACGAGGATGATGATTTTTTTTTTTAACTATAATGAGTGTTTTTAATGGATTTATTTGTGTAAATTCATGACATTTAATCCCAATAAAGCTCATTTCAGTTCCAAGATACAACGTGATACAATGTGGGAAAAGTTTAACGGGGGTTAATACTTATGCAACTGCTGTCTCTATCAGCAGCAGCGTTTTTTTCCTTTAAATGGTTAATTAAATTGTGTGCAGATGTGGTGCGTTTGTAAGAAACAGGCAAAAATGTGTGTTTGAAGTGTGTGAAAGTACAGAGACAGGTGAGCTCCTGCTGCTGGTCTCACCGTCGTGGTGCTTTCATCACGCGGCACCTGAAACGTCTTTAACGGGCGAGGAGCTGATGGAGGTTGACAGAGTAATGCGATTAGCGCCGCGCGTCTGATCTTTGTAACTTGTAAGAACAAGCAACATGATTAACAACAATTTCATCAAAGGATCAAAAAACAAAAACCTCTGTGGATCTTTCTGCTTATTGGACATGGCAGCTTATTTTTATGGATAACAAATAAACAAACATGTAAAATCAGGTAATAACAGATCCTGCCTTTGATGTAATGGATGTTCCACTGGGTATTTCTAGAGGTGGTAAATCGGTGTTTTTGTGAACAGCTGCATGGAGATTTAAAGGATCTGAAACAAACTGTGATGGTATTAACAGGCTCAGATGGATGAGAGAAGAAGGTGGAGGTGAAGTGTGTGTGTGTGTGTGTGTGTGTGTGTGTGTGTGTGTGTGTGCAGCTCATCAAATCCTGAGTCAGATGAGCTTCAGCAGTAGAAGACCACATCAGGTTCCTCTTCTGTCACTCACGAGCAGGAATCGAGGCTACAGTGACACAGAATCACTGAAACTGCACAGCTAAAAGAGCAGGTGATGCCCAAGCCTCTCGCCGACATGGTCCACGTCACCCAGATCACACTTTCAAGATCGTGCTTGACTCTATATATTCTGCTGCTGTCATATGATTGGCTTTAGCAGGTGTTCCTAATAAAGTGGCCGGTGGCTGTCATTAATTAATACAATGGCCTATAGAGACACATATTCTATTATTATGTTATATGAAAATCATAGACGGGATCTGAAGATTTTATAAGAAAAAACAAATAATAGAATTCATCTGCATCGGGTTTTTAAACTTTGCACAACAAATAAAAAAGTCTTTATTAATAGGATAAATTAACGCTTAACAACAGTCCCATCGAATCATGTGGGGTGCCAGATTGGGTGGTTCCACCCCTAAGTTTGAGAAGTAAGCCGGTGTTTAGGTGACAGATGTAATTAAGATATAATTAAGTTTGAAATGTGATCTGGTTTTGATGCGTATATAACGGAAATGTCCCTGAAGCGCAGTCACTTCATCCTGAGTCTAGATTCCTGACAGCCACCAGACTGACCTGTGTGCTTCCCTGAACGGTGTCCCGCACTACAGTAAATCCACCTGCAACCTCCATCCCTCCTCCTCCTCCTCTTACTCCCTCCTCCCGTGTGTGCCCTTTAGAAGCAGAGACGATGTCGCGTGGATGCTCGGAGCTCCAAATGGCACGCGGCAGACCGGAGTTGCTTCTCCTCCACGCGCTTCCCTTAAGTGGACAGGTAGAGTTCGAGTGCAGCGACTGCGGTGATCACCTGCCGGTTCAACCGCTTCATCATCAGGCGCATTTTCCAGATACACATCACATGTAAGTTATTATTATTATTATTATTATTAT
>JAOTRN010000008.1:11707053-11741203 GCA_028566695.1 Bagroides melapterus | reverse complement strand
AATAATAATAATAATAATAATAATAATAATAATAATAATAATAATAATAATAATAATAAAAAGAAGAAGAAGAAGAAAAAGAAGAATTGTTTATGCTTCATTGCTTTATTGAGGATGATGACATTATTATCACGTCATTATCACGTATTCGTTAACACTTTTTAATCACCATATTTAGCTGATTGTTCATCTATTTAACTGATTGTGTCTCTTTTATATATTATAATTTATCATCTGTGCTAACTTCCTCATGCTAACACAGTTAACCTTACAGCTAGCTGGTTGTGTCTGAAGAAGGATATATCAGACTCATCAGGTCATTTTCATGTCATTAGATCAGTAAAGTCAATGATTTACAGAGGATACAATAAAAAGCCGTCAAAACTGTTGTAGACGTTTCCGTCATCGTAAAGCTGATATTGCGCCTTAAGCTTCAAGTAAACCTCGTCGCCCTGCTCGAGTAACAGGTTGATGGATCTCGTCACCGACTCGTGATGTCCTTTAGGGAGGTCGTGTGTTTGGAAATACAAAAGGTCATTCTTAAAAAACATTGCTCCAATATAGTGTGTGTTTCGAAGTCCAAAGACGGTGAAACTGAAGTGATAGATGCCTTTCACTGGAGCTCTGAAAACACCTGCAAAGCCAAAACAGAAATATTTTACAGAGAATCTTAAAACCTGTCTATGAACACAACACACGCTGTCACGTGGGAATACCGGTGCTCGGACTGTAGGCGTTTCCGACGTTTGTCAAGACGTTACTGAAGGCCAGGTTGATGTTTGTGTTAAAGGGTCCAAAGTCGCCTTGATATCCAGATCCGGCTGAAAACGCCACCTTTGCCCTGTCTGAGATCAAAAAGTGAATCAGAAAATGATTAAAAGGACACACCCACGTGTGTCATCCAGATAATAAAACGTTCTCGATAACAAAGTGAAGGAGTAACGTGTGTCGTGTTTGTGTTCGTGTATGTCCATGAAAACAGCACAAAATCCAGAATATGTCCTAAATCATTCCATCAAAAAGAGAGAGACGTTGATTTATCCGGAGCTTCTCTACACTTCTCCAGGATTCAGCAGTTTTACTTACTTGCGTGTTCGTGTTTTAGATTTTCCACAGCGTACTCGGTCGAAGCCAGTTTCTGCTGTAATGCTGGAATTATACACACAAAGTACAACACGGTTACTTTTAACCACATGAACATCATAAAACATTTCTTTTTTTTTTTTTGCTTTCAGATTTTTTTTTTACCTTCCTTCTCAGCCCTGAGTTGCTCAATCTGCTCTGTATTCTGCTTCATGTAAACTTTCAGCTCCGTCACGGTGTCTCTCAGCTCTCTCAGCTCCTTACATACGTCCTCTTTACAGTATTTGTCATGTTCGGTCAACGTTGTCAGTTTAACTTCACCCTGATCTTCAGGAACAGCCGAGGTCTGAATCACAGACACGAGAAGAACCGTCACGATGATGGTGCGCTTCATTGTTGTGGAGATACTGCAAGACAATTCGACGGCACCTCAAATGTCATATAAAAATGTATTGGTTAAAAATTAATAAAGAGGATTAGTAATCATTTCCCAGCATGCTTTGCAGTAGCTTTTTGTTCGTCTAGAACAAAAGACCAAAGATTTTAAACTCCATCAGTTTACTAATCCACTAATACAAACAGAACAAGAATAAATAAAACAAAGAAACTGAAGACTTGGAGGAGTCATGATGTCTCCAGATCTGTCGCTCAAACACATTTCATCTCCTCTGAGATGAGCAGATTGATGACATGGTGTGACTTTGGAGGAGTAAAACTCTGTGGCGGTTTTATAAATGAACGCCCAGACAGATTCTGCGAAGCCCCACGAGATCCAGGTCCAGTCCAGATCTAAGAGCTAGACAATAGATCACGATGCTCAGGTTCAATCCGGTTCTGAAGCCTAGCAGTGAGTGTACGGATTGATCCGAGTCTCTTTCACTCTATATGAGTGCTTCATCTTGACGGTCTGTCATCCTTTAAGCCTTCCTCAGGACAAACCTTTCTCCATGCTTCATTCGTTCTGTCACATTCTTTAATTTATCCTTTGTCCATCACTACTGGTGATAAGGGTCGAGTCAGACATCCATGTCACGAGCATCAGCCAGATTGTTCTCGGAAGGAAACTGAATTGATTCCTTGACTTGATTCCTGGTTCTATTCAAGCAACAAAGAAATTCCTCGAGTCACTGCACCACCTGCATGGAGAGTTTTCATCAATCTGGAGAACAAACTAACTTCTAGCCCTCTCAGATTCTCATTGGACATCATGTACTATTGTAAGAAGACCACGTGATACTGCACGGCAGCCTGCATGAGGATGTAGATGACATGACTTCTGAAAAGTCACATTACATCAAGTCTCCTGTTTCACCTGGATTCCTAAACACTGCATCACCACAGCCCTGACTCTCCATCAACCTGATCTCTGCTGAGGTACAGCCCTGACTCTCCATCAACCTGAACTTTCTCTTCTGAGGTACCGTACACATCTACTCTACAAGCTCTAAATCAGACTCTCTGCAACCTCACACCAACCATCACGAGGTCTTACAGATTTCTTTACAGGTTTCCCAGAAGACATCATTCCCAACGGTACATGTCAGTCCACATCACGTGTCATCGGAGCATTCAGAGGACATGTGGGCATCAACATCAGAAACACCTCTTAGACTTTTCTCTCTGTTGTTGTCACGGAACCTTCCTTGAAGGTAAACACAAATTGATTGAGGTGATTCTTCCAGAAGGTCATTCAGGACCTCAACCAGGAGGAACCTACGGCTCGGACTTTTCTGCACTTGCCTCACTACCTCGTTGTGTGTACGTCGCATGAAGGACAGTCAGACTACACGGATACTGTGTGTGTGTGTGTGTGTGTGTGTGTGTGTGTGTGTGTGTGTGTGTAATTAATTTGAATTAATTAATTGAAACAGTCCACCAGGTGGAGCAAAGTTTCATTGTAAATGTGGTTTACACACAAACTGAAAAAATGACTCACTCTCTCTCTCTCTCTCTCTCTCTCTCTCTCTCTCTGCCGTGTTCTGAATAATCACTATTATTAATAATATAATAATAACTTATATCATATCAATATCTTACAATATCTTATCGTTACCAACCTACCATGAACGATAGACATAATAAAATAATATAAATATAGAACATTTATAGAAGGAGTCTCCAGTTTTAGTCATCGGTGCGACAGGAAGTAGTGTCGAAAAAAATTCAACGGAAAAATGCAACTACAAACGGATAAATAGTACGAAGCGTAAAGTTGGAATCATTGACGCAGTTGCTAACAGGAATAAAACTCTTCAGGATGTGCAGCTAATCAGGCTCCGGTGGTTTCTTTTTTCACTCTGTGGGTTGGTCAAAGAAGATAAATGATGTAAGGAAATGAAAAAAGACAGAAAGAACGAAAGAAAAGAGGTTTTGTTTTCTAAGTAATGTGAAAAAGACGGACATCCCTGAGCTTCATTTGATTATCTGTTTCTGTGTGTTGTTGGTACTTTTCACACAGCCCCTTACCAAGCTCCCTCTCTTGTGCTCTCCATCGCTCTCTCTCTCTCTCTCTCTCTTCCTCTCTCTCGCTGTCTTTCTTTTGCGCTGCTTCTGTCTCTGTCTGTCTGTTCATGCCCCCTTTCACATACAGATACACATCCAGTGCTGGGGCAGAGGCTTCCTAATTTCAGCTGAAATGAAGGAATGAGGGAGGGCAAGCAGGAGGGAAGATAAAAGAGCCAGTGGAATAGAGAGAGCGAGATAGAGAGAGAGAGAGAGAGAGACAGAAAGAGAGAGAGAGAGAGAGAGTGCGCAAGGCAGAGGATGCGGATCGATATCTCTTGCTGCTTCAGCATGTAAAGGAGAGAGAGCGAATCAAAACAAACCAGGAGAAGAAAGACAAGTAGGAGGAGAAGAGGAGGAACAGAGGACAGAGTCAGTCTCTTTGAGCATGGATGCTGCTTCTCTTGCTCCTTATGACCAGAGCACACATGAGACCAGCCCGTTCTTCCGCTCTCATCATGTGAGATCCCTGGTTCTCTCATTCTCCGGAATGGATCCACAAATCCGTGGAACGAGGAAGAGGATGTTTCTCTCCACGCTCGACGCAGGTATGTTCTGGAAAGACGTCAGATCTGAGCTGGTGCAAAGTTTCAGTGTTTGACTGTCGTATCGCATTTACATCACGTGATCGTATTAAAGCAGTGCAGCAAATTTAGGTTCAGGAAGCAGAAAGAGCCCGAGGCTGGGTGGACTTTTTACTGGAGTTTTATTATTTCAGAGATTTTCTGAGACGACAGGGTCGACTTGACATGTACACGCATGACATCACAGCAGCGCCCACGGGGACAAGGCTGTTTTACGCAGAGACATTGGACGCAGGATGGGATGGAGGGAGGGAAGGAAGGGGCAGGGTTGAGGATGAGGATGAAGAAGAGTTATTGCACAAAGTGAGTAAATGTGAAGAGGCTGTACTGTATAACGTCCCACTGCAGCTATGAGGTGTGATGTATGGCTCAAGAGCATCTCACCCCCCCACCCCCTTTCCTCCATCCCAACACCAGGTAGCAGGTCTTTGATCCTTGAGAATAAACTCCTGCTGTGAGTTATGCGTCAGTACATTTCTCAAGCATCAGTGAATTTCGCTGTGGTTCTCTGATTCCTTTCCGTTGTGTCAGGGTTTAACGAAGTCGTTAGCATTAATGCATAAATTATCCACCTGCTTAAGGTGAGCTAAATTAAGGAGAGGACAGCAGGCGGCCGGGCACAATGCCAACACCAGACACACACTCACCATTTACCTGTCATGCTTTGTAAACACACTTATCAATCTGGTTCACTACATATGAGCTACAGAACTCATGACGTTCAGTCACAGACTGTTTCACAACTTTTTACTAGCCATGCATTTCTCTCATCAGTCACCTTTACAGGAACTTTGCGAAATCAATGGACTGAGTGATGTTCAGGTCATAGCTTCCAAAACAAGGTGGTAAAGTTGCGATCGAAGCATATTTCACTTGTGTTACGAAGAAATATTACTCGAAAGTGTGTATTAATCATTACACACACCAGGTGTGTATTTATTCCCGTTAACAATGTTTACTCAATGCCCAGTTGGTCCTTAAGATACAAATTTATACCAAATTTAACTAGATCTAGAAAGACCCCGGTATCAAGACCGTCCCCCTTCCCAAGCTTGTAATCACTACACTTATTTATATTAGAATTGTTATTTGTATATTTTCATATACCGTCAACTTGGCATATTTTCCGAGTTCAGTATCGATTGATACACAGTGATTTGATTTTTATGCTATGGTGATTTTTCATACGACAAAGCAAGCTCGCTGATCAGTATTCATAGAGCTCCACGCATCATAAGCCAAGCTGTTCATTCACACACCGGACAAATGTGTTTCCCGAAAACAAGCGCACTCATCAGAATCACTTGGCACATTCACCTAGGCCAGTATAAACTGATACAGGCTCATCTGATTATTACGCTCAGGCAATTTTTCATTCTGGAAAGTGAGCTTGCTGATCAGTATTCACACAAATGCTTATCTGCAGCACCAAGCAAAGCTGTTCATTCGTGCATAACGGAACAAGGGCACAAAAGAAGTGCCCTTGTCACTTTATCTGCCCTTGAGCAATACGTAGTTGGACGTCGACTCTCATCGTAACTTTGTCCTTTTCCCTCAGACGTACAACCCCGGCCGAATGGCATGATTTGTGCTCTGGAGTCCTGCTGAGCCAGTTGTCGTGGTGATGGGAAGACGGGCGGCTGATCTGGCCACTCCCGTGCCAGTGTCTGAAGTGCCAGCTTTGGTGGGAGTTCGCGATTGGAGGACAGCCAACGGGGAGGCAGGGCTTACCTGTTCTCACCAGTGTAACGTCGGGGTACAAACATCGCCAGCCATACGGAGCTGCCAAGAGAGCCGTCCTGTCACCAGGTCAGAAAAGAGGATGACCATGCCACCCAACGGGCACATCCGAGGAGAAGGGGAGGGCAGAAAAGGACAAAAAAGGAGTGCTTTCTTTAAACACCGGAGCCTTGAGAATAAGGTAAAAAAGGGTGTGACCTTCCAAGGTGTGAGTGATGACAATGATGATGATGAGGATGCATGTAAAGGCAATAAAGCTGAAACGCACTGTGACACTCAGACAATCCAAACCAACTCACATCGCTCCAATGGACGTGTGAAAGGCAAGAAGGAATTCCGCTTCACCAATGGCAGCGTGGTCGACTCAGAGATGATGGGTGGGATCAGCAGCGACACCAGTGAAGGGGATTCGTCAACTCCACGGCTCAAACCTACAGTACATTCTGGGAAGAGGAAGGTTCCTCCATGTTCGCCTCCTCACAGATTCCCATTAAGGATTTGCAGCAAATGTGGCGGGAGGCAGAACCCAGTGGCTGCAGTTCTTTATACCACCACTAGGGACACCAATTCACCCTGTTCTGCTGGCTCAGAGAGTCTAAGGTCTAGCCCCGCAGGTCCTCTGGTCTCAGGAAAAGAAACAGGAGATTCACTTTCTCCTCCAAACACAGACAATGAGAAATACAGAGTTATGCAAATGAACAGAGGGCCTGTGGTGACGTGGCCTCCTTCAAACCCAAATAGCAACCAGCTATTATCATCCACACAGGAGGAAGAAGTGTTAAAACTTTCAAAACATAAATCAAGCTGGAGATACGCTGGCCTTGGCCTTCCATACATACACAGGGACACGCCATTTAGTCACACATCGTCTACATATACACATACAGTTGCCAGGAATGCAATTCAGGAGACAGGCATGCTCACACACCCAGACCTCTGCTCTCATAAACCACCAGCACTGTCACACACCCTCATGTTGCAGGAACCAAGACCCTCTACGCTCACTTCATACTCACAACAAAATTCTAGCCTTAAAACAGACTCCTCATCAATCGTCCTGAAAGACCCAGATGCCACACCAAAGATAAAATCACACATATCATCAAGCAATATCCTGACACACTCCTCACATGTTGCTCTGTTTAATCATGCTAGCATCCATCCAAAGGATTCAGCATCTGACCATTACCCTGTAATCACTAAGAATCAAAGCTTAGGACAGAACGCCAAACCTTACAGCACTTCAAACCCTAGCAGAGACACCCAAGTCTCAAATGGATTAGAGACTGTGCAAAACACACACTGGAGGCCTTCAAGCTGCTTGCATGCAAATCCGAGTGCTAAACCTCAAAGCACATCACAAATCCGTTCCAGCACACATCCTAAACCTACCACAGACAGCACCAAATATCAACCTACTCAAACACACTCTCTGACCACTGACACATCCTCAGCCATATCACTTTGCACAGCATTATACTCCAAACCTTCCATACCACTTCATTGCTCTCTTCCATATACAGATGACAAACCACGTCACATATTAATGAACCAACAATCAAACACTTCACACACTTCTGGCCATTCCAGCGCCTCACTTAAACCATGTCCTGCCACAACACTGAGTCGTTTAACCCAGTCCAACACAGTTACAATCACTCAAGCGGTTATGGAAATGCGTTCGTACGGTACCAGCGAGCCTAAAACAGACACGCAAAGTCAACTTCTTGCACAATCAGAGGCTCGTGTTAAGTCTCTGCCAGAGAAACTGGAGGACAAAGTTTGTAAATCATCAGCAACAACTTTGGGCTCTGTTAAATCTCCTTGTAAGGTAGCAACCAAGACTGTGACTTCTACAAAAATAGGTTGTGAATTTGTTGCAGAGACAGAAGGTGGGAGCCACTTGCAAGCTAAATGTGAACTCCTTTCAACTTCAAAATCAGAAACAGTAACACACCAGCAAGCCACAGCTCAGCCTCCTGCCAGTCCTGCATCCCACAGAACACATCATGAACCCAACCCCTTGGGTTCACTCTCATGCCAACTTCCAACAAATTTCCATCCACGCCCACTGCATCCAGCAATTAAATTATTATTCGAGGTTGGTGAAAACAAAAGGACAAACATAGATTCAAGTTCAAATCCATTTCTACTCTCTTCCTCTATGCCTTCAGACCAGATCCAGAACACACAACTACAAGAGTTACAGACTGCATCACAGACAAGCGCTGTTTTACCTGTTAGTGGACCTGTTACGAATGGTGGCTATGCCCTCACACACTACCACCCTCCCTCTTTAGTTCTGCTATCACGCAGTTCCCCCAAGAGCAGCAGGAATCCAGACCTTCAGAAAAGGCTGGAGAGGGTAGAGGCCAATCTGCAGGCCAACCAGGAGCGAGTCACGACCCTGCTCAACATCATACAAGACCTGGAGATGAGCCACGCACTCAGCAAAGGGTGAGAGAAAAAGATTTATATGGCGGCTGAGTAAAAGAGTAGAGGTGATTGAACACAATATTAAGAATTGCTAGTCAAGTAATTTTTTTCTGCAATGTACTGCTCTATATGATAAAGTTCAGCATTTTTAACTGTCTCCTGAGAGCAATTAAGAAAATGATTCAAAGGCTGAAAAACGCAGCGTTCTTTGATTCATTTTTCTCCGGTCCATTTCCTGTTGCTCGTCTCTGCAGACGCAGATGTTTCAGAACTGGCCAGGATTTAAGTGATTGCTCCACCTGCCAGGAGACGGCATGCATCATTTACAGGTGAGTGAGAGCTTGAAAGCTGACACAGTTTCCCTGAGGGCAAGCGTTTGGCACTCAAACAAACTTATGATAAGACAATAAAATATGCTCGCCCACTCTGCTCTTTTTTACCCTCAGGGGTCCTGTGCTGTGCTTTTTACAAAGCATCCAACATTTCAAATAGTTTGAATACCGAGTTATTATGCAACCTGATGTTGTTATTCAATTCCTGGTGATGCCATCTGTTAAGCATATGTTGCTGGAAAAAATATACAAGACCTTACCATGAGTAGAAGAGAAAATGTGAACAGGATTTAGGAAATGTCACTTTTTAAGCCATGAGATGTTATGAGAGTTAAAATCGTGTGTTAGCATCTACTCATCAAGCTGAAGTTGTGGCAAAGTTAAATCTTGTAAACAAGCTATGGGTAGCATGGCTTCTTGACAACATGGGATTTAGTTGTAGCTAGTTTCTACTTGTTTCCAGAGTTTAGTCTATTGCTCACTAACTGCCTTTGGGTTGTCAGCTAACATAAAGTTAGCAGTTACTGTTAATATTCAGCTGATCGTGGTGGAAGGTGTGTTAGCTGCATGATTTTGAGTACATGAGCTAACAGACGCACATCACTGATTAGTGTTGCTCTAACTCTCAGGTGTGAACGGAAGTTTCTCGGTTACAGATTTTTGAGTATTTTATTCAGCTACCTGCTGGGAGTGGCACAGTGGAATTTAGCCCTTGCTTTCTTCTGTACCTAAAAAGGACAGTATCTCTGTTCACCACTCCCACCTCATATTTATACTCTGCTCAACAGATCTGGTTCCAAAGCTACAAATTTCAGACTAACAATACCACCTACACCATCATGCTATACATCTCGTAGAACAATAACAAGCTGAGCTGAGTGTCTGCCGTGACTCAGAGCAGCTATGTCATATGGTTACTTGCATTCTGGTACTTTTAGCCTGACATTTACTTTAATCACTAAACACCACATGTCCCAAGTCCCTGTGTGAATGAAAGCTCATTCTCTCTATTTCTCTTTCTCTCTGTCAGCGTGGAATATGACTTCCGACAGCAGGAGCGGCGCTTCAGGGATGTCTTGGAGCCTCTGGACTCCCCAGTGAGAGAGATCTGGGAGGGGGTTAACATGGACATGCTCTCCTTTTTCACCTTGCTAAAACAGAACCAGGCACCATCTCAGACCAGCAATCATTTTGAGCCAGGAAGCAAGTGTAAACTGAAGAAAAAGAAACTCTGCAGGAAGATTTTAAGCTGGCTACCTCGAAAGGTCCAAAGGAAGTAGATCGGACCTGTCATGGTTCTTCGCCTTTGTTTTTTTAAATTTGATTAAACGGAATAAACATTCTGCTGTGAGACAGCTAAATAGAAGATACATATTCCATCAACATGAACAAGTCTGGTAGATCCAGAAAAAATGAAAAGACAGTGAGATTTGTGAACAGGAACTGCTGAAGTAAAAATGTACGACGTGACAAGATCTTCCATGCCAACTCCATCCTAATGCTTTACTTCCTACATCAAGTAGTGACATCATGTAGAGAACATAGTACTCCTAAAGACCACCCACCCATGCTTGTTTATTAACTTAAAAAGTAGATGAATATTAATAGTACAGTTTCTTTGGGATTGGTTTTGGGGTGGACTGGGATCAGATATGGATACCAGATGTGGCCTAGTGACCTTGTGATCCTGTTGTTTACCACATCTTACTTCAGAACTTCAGAACAATAAACCAGAGATACAAAAGACTCAAAAATACACCCGGGTTATTTTTGGGTCTTGTTTTTGCCAAGTGCTAGCGTCAGACAAGTACATTAACACCATTATAAACAGCATAGAGCTTCTGACTATCGAAATGCACGTGTCTGTAAAAAGGTACACACGTAGGGCTCGTGTTTAGCTCTCTTCTGTGAATTCTGAATTTGCACATACAAACAGCTGAATGGATATGATCGATTTAAATAAATATTAAAATTGTATGTGTGGCTCAGGTGGAAAAGTTTGGGATATGGATCATGGGTATTACTTTCACAGAACTCACCTTTCTCACCTAAATAGCTATCCTGCCTTAACGCCATAAAAACTTTTATTTTTGCCAAATATTTAGCTAAAAAAAGGGTTTTTAATACACTCATCAGCACTGCTACAACTCCAAGTTGTTGTTGTTTTTTTTTGTAAATCCACCAGTTTCTGACCCATGTGTCATAATAAAGTTATGTACTGGTAGATAAAATGCCTAATGCTAAAATATTTAATCTCGCTGTTAGCTAAATGCATTTAAGTTACTTGGCTAGCAATCGCTAACAATTCCTTTGTATTATCTCTATCATTTGACTGACAGACCTAGTTGTCCCAGTATTTAGCCTGGACACATTCTTAAATGCTATCAGAAAGCTACATGATCTGATAAACAGCATATGTATCTATCAAGGGTAAAAATGGATTTTTAGAATAAATGATGATATGTCAAGCGTTTTGTCATGACTTCCTCCATGATGCTGTCTTGAAACTCTTCTGTCTACTCAACCCAGCAGTAATAACATTCTCAGACGACAATGAGGTATTCTCCAGCAGGCTGGGTGACACTCCCCCCGTGACTGCTGCCCCCAGTGGCTTCTCAAGGAAACTGCAGGCTCAAATTAACCTGAAACCTAAACCTAGGTTAGCATTTCTATAGTAATATAGCATAGTCTATAGCTCGTTTACAGTGATTGTCATAGTAAAATTGTTTAACACACACATTTTGACCTCAATGGCCTTCCACAGTGGGCAGCTCTTCATTACACTCTTCCAGTCAGCCAATTATCAGGTGCTATTGGCTGGCCCTGTTTTCATGATGTCATCTTGTTGAGCTTCAGAATATTCAACATAACATGTCTGAGGTGTTCTGGGGTGCTTGAGTGAGAATCTGTGCTGTCCCCGGTGGCTAATCAGAGGAAGTGCAGGCTCAAAGACCCAGAACAATCCAAGGCCTTGTGAAGAGGATTCAGATGTCATAAAAAAAGAACTGCACTGAATTAATATGAATATATCTATATTTGCATCCCCCCTCTTAGTCTCATAGTCACACACATACTCATGCACACTCACACACACACACACACACACCTATTCAAACCCGATGCCCGCCCTAGTAACCTTCTGATGAATACGCTAGCACCAGGAGCAGTGTGCTATTTTCGAACGGGTTCCATCTTAACTTAGCTCTCGAGGAAAAAAGAGAAATGAAAAACCAAACAGAGCGACTGTAATCTCGCAGGAGCTGGAAATGTCAAGAGCTTTGTTCAGTCACACAGCAGGCTTTATGATGATGAACAAACACAGCTCACAGCCTATAGGAGAGACAGAACGCAAGCTAATAACGACGGCAGGGGAGGAAGAGTTAGCCGAGTCTGAACGCTTTTCTTTAGATATCGATACTTGTGATTCTCTTTTTCTTTTCTTTTCTTTTTAATTGCCCCGAACACAAGTCTGCAGCAGGAGGACCGAGCTGCATGGATTCTGTAATGAATGCTGAATGTTTTCCTGCCTGATTTGTTTGTGTGTGTGTGTGTGTGTGTGTGTGTGTGAGAGAGAGAGAGAGAGAGATTCAGCAGCAGATCAGTGGAGTGTGAGACAATTATAGAATCATGTGTGTGTGTGTGTGTGTGTGTGTGTGTCCTTCTACCTCTGTCTGTGTTCTCCTTCATACACACTCTCTCACACACACACACACACATACACACAATCTGTTCTTTTAGATACCTTTCTCTCTCTCTATTTCTCTCTCTCTCTCTCTCTCTCTCTCTCTTACACACACACACACACACATTGAACACACTCTCTTGTGTTCTCTCTCTCTCTCTCTCTCTCTCTCTCTCTCTCTCTCTCTCTCTGTATCTGTGTCTGTAAATGGAATCACTTCTGTTTGTTTGAGAGGTTCTTCAGTGACTCGGTGTGTGTTTTGGTGGAACAGAGTGGGTGGAGTGGGACATGACAACACACACACACACTTCTTTCCTCCATCTTTCCCAGACAAGCACGCAGATCCTGTCTCCGCGGGGTGCCGTCCTCCCGAACACAGGCGCTGGGGCTCAGAGCAACATCTGTGTGCGGAGATGGAAAGCCTGAATTCCCCACGACGAAAATGCAATGAGACAGAGCGCAACAGAAACACACGCACACACACACACACACACACACACACACACACACACAACAATACACACACATAAAAACATTCATATACACAGTATATAAAAAGCACAACACATTCTCAACAGCAGACACCTATGTGACAAGAAACATACTGAATCTGACATTTCTTAGCAGTTTATGGAACATTCGTGGAGCTTAATTCTGAAAACGTGAAAATGTGCGAAAATTGATCTTGAGTTGTTTTCTAAACACATCCTTAAAGAGGTGAAGAAGAGACGTGATGTATTATGTGTCTTTCCTCTGGGTTGTGTTGACCTTTCAAAAATGACCTCCATGCAAGATTGTTAAAGATCTTGGCACAGTTTTCAACACACACACACACACACACACACACACACACACACACACACACACACATACACACACGAGGATCTGCATCAGTACCTTGCTGCAAGCTCCGAACCGCCTCGAGACATACAGAGCCGTGCTGAAGGAGACACTCGGGTTCTCACAGCTCATTAGTTCGGATGAGAATGATGGACAGGGACAGGATCGCGGCTCCGGGACACGCTTGTAATTCATGCTAATTGGCCCAGAAGTGCCACTGAGAGAGAGAGAGAGAGAAACGTTACTGACAGGAAACGTCCTTCTGAGCACTGACACATCTGCAGCATGCGTGTGCACGTGAGCAAGAACACCGACAACAAAACGTCCGACTCAAACACCGCAAATTATACGGAACAACAAACACACCACAGATGAGAAGAAAGCTGAAAGCTGATTGGCTACCAACCATCTTTAATCCAGGTCACATGATGATGATGTAATAAATTACAATTCAACTCAAGATTACAGACTTGTGGCTCCTGAGAAACATCGATGAACCAAAAGTTAACGATTTTTTTCAAAATCTCTATTTAATTCAACAGAACAGTTCAGCTTTCCTGTGTTTAATCACAGCCACAAAACACCCACAAACTCCTCCCACCAGGGCTTGACCTGTTCTAAACCACGCCCACTTTTACATGACAGAATAAAATAAAATGAAATATTAAGTAAATAATAAAAATAAAAATAAATCAATAAAGGACATAAAGCACGATATGTTTTAAAATCTAAATGTAAAAAAATCTACACAGATAAAATAAGAAATTAATTACTTTAAATAAAAAAAGAAATTAAAAAATGAAGTTAAAATGTTTTTTAAAAAAGAAATATATTGTGATTTTTTTTTTTATAAATAATCATCGCACAAAATCTACACCTTTCTTTAAAATGAGATGATTATTAAATGTTAAAAGTTTACGTATCACGACTGCCTAATGAAATATGTCGCTTTGTAGAAATTTATGGTTCCTCATTTCCTGAACATCTTTCAGGAAGTTTTTTTTTCCCCATAACTTTATCTATGTAATATTATATACACACAGAATATTATCTTGATTCCCTCTGGGTTCATGATCATCAAAGAAAAACAGAGTCAATTACGGCTGTGTTTAGTTTTGTTTTATTATCCAATTTAATTAGTCGGCAATAAACTCTGCACGTACGTAAGCAGTGTACGTTCACGTCTTAAAAAGTGAACCGCTGATGATTTCCAACATCATATAAGTAAAATACGCCGGGAAGTTTCACTCTCGTTACGCAAACACGGAGAAGGTCCGACAATCACGTGACAAATAAATATAATAAAAAAAAATCAAACTGCATTCATTCGAGCGCGCTTCTTTTTTTTTTCTTATTTATTTACACCACTGAAACGTGATGTGTTTACATCAGTGAAATACTTTAGGTGTTAAATTCCTAACAAGAAAACACAAACTGTATCGGTTTATAAATAACGCTAGAAAAAAAACTTAACGCAAAGTGGCGTAAAGAAAAATCCAGATGTTAAAAAACTAAAATAATGATCTGACCTTTGACCCTTTGCGCTACAATCAATCTGACTTTATGGGCTGGGGGATTTTTTTCCCAGCCCTGTAGGTATAAAGCTATGGATATTGTACCTTCTGTAGATTTTCTGATGTTCCTCCGGTTCTTTTGTGTACTCAGTGTGTACTATAAGATCTGTGTGTTTATTAGATTTATGTTTTAAAGGCCTCAAACTGGTGTCTGCTCAAGCCAAGCAAAAATCGAATGAAGGAGGAGGATGAGTGAAGCCTAGGGATGGGAGGGGACATGAGAAGACAAGCACAAAGTGTGAGGTTGAGGACAAGTGAGAGAGAGAGAGAGAGAGAAGTACCAGTGGAAAGGGAAGAAAGAAGATTTTAATGGAGATTGCAGGACTCAGGATCCTGGAGAAATGAAGGCACATTTTGGACTGCAGGAGTCACAACACACACTCGCACAACGTGAGTAAGTTAATAATAGTTGTGAATGATTTGAAGGTTAGAACTCTACACACATTTCTGCTGTTTATTCATTTGTTGAATTTCAACACGGTTCCATAGGACAAGGTGACTGAGTAAAATGTGGATTGTGTGTGTGTGTGTGTGTGTGTGCTTTGTGTCATGTCCAAATGATGACAGGAACAGAGGAACATTACACTGTGACCTTTTACCTTGATTTTTCTTTTCAACCCTAAACCAGAACTATCAGATGTTAAATCTAACACAGTGAAGATTTCTGCTTCAGCGCACAAACCTGATCGGAGATTTGACCATCATCGGCCAATCAGAAACAAGATCGTGTTCTAAAACTGAAATAATCTGTGAGTCTTCTATAACTACAGCGAGTAGAGAGGTGATTAATTCAGTTCTTGGTTGTTATTATTATAGATAGAAATATAAATATTACATTCCTGATGAAGATTGGTGATTTATTCTGTTCTGTCAGTTTGATGCCAGACTAAAGAGCTTAAAAGGTTGTATTTATGGAATAAAGTCTAACCCGAATGAAGCAGTTACTGAAGCTACGATGCTCCTGGATCACGCTCACGATCTCCGTCTCAGTATGTGAGCGAGCATCACTTTAATTTTATAGCTTTATAGCTGCTGTTGTCATTTGTATACCAGGATCAGCTCTGCGTGTGTGTGTGTGTGTGTGTGTGTGTGTGTGAGCATTTGTTCCTTCACAGCTTTATTTCTTAAAGAACGTCTCGTCGTACCTTTTATGCTCACACAGTTGCATTTAATGATCCGTGAACATTGTGATATTACTTCCTGTTCTCATTTCCTTTACAGCAGCTCTTAAACGTTCAGTCGTTCGGTCGCCGGCTTCTCCTTCTTTCGCTCTCTGGAAGTTAATACAAGAAAAAAAGAAAAGAAAACAAAGCACTGCTATATGATTCTGAACTGAAATTGTTCTAAAATTAATTCGTTAACGCGGAGCATCGTGAACGAGCCGTTACTATAGAAACAATGGGTTAATTCGTTAAAACCTGACGACCAATCACGATCCAGAACTCAACGTCAGAGTCTGTGAAGGTCAGAGTCTCAGCCTCATCCACTGAAATATCTTTTTGCTGCAGCCTTAAATGGGTTCCTCCGCATTTTTATGGGAGTACGGAAAATAGTGTAGTTTTGTATTATGTAATATTATGTTATATTATATTGAGATTGTGAGACGCAGGAAGCTGTCAGGTTTTATGGGGAGCGTAAATAAGCGAGCGACGTTGGCCGTCTCAGACGAGGCCTCGTTTCAGCGTGAATTTAAACCCACGTCTCGTGCTGAGACGAACGATGTGTGTGTAGCATGTGTAAACTCTGCGGTCGATCTTCACTCTGCAGGCTGGGAGGAAGCCGAAAGACCCGAAATCACCCCTGACTCTGCAGACGGAGGCGAGAGGTGCGACTCGCACGCCGCGAGGCTGATGGCAGCAGATGGAGATGAAATTGTTCAGGGATTTTTTTTTTCTTCTCTAAAATAACATGCAGCTCCTCCATCTGTAATACGACTGAAGTTTTAGCCAGTTTCGTGGCTGCAGCTAGGTTGGGATGCAAAAATATTGGCACCCTTTACCTTATCTATCAGCATAACCATGTATAGGTCACATTTTGGTTTGCTTGTGTGTGTGTGTGTGTGTGTGTGTGTGTGTGTGTGTACCAGTATAACAACCATTGAGAAACTATATAATGTCTGTCTGTGGCTGATATGTTAGCCATTCTCACACTTTTAATATGTAATTCTGGTGCAATTGCGATAAAAGTGGGAAATAAGGTGTCACGTCAAGGCCTTATAGCGTCCTGTGATCAGTAATTCAAGTCCCGGTCATGTAAACGTGTTTAGATGTGATGTTTGCTGAAGCCCGTATCAGTGTATAACTGTCTGTGTGTAATCTGATTGAAGTTCTGATCTCATTACGCTCGCCGTCTCAGCGTGTGATGGAGTGGCTCTTAGCAGCCCGGTCCTCCTCTCATCCTTCTTAATAGCTGCCACCGTCGTTGTCCTGGTCATATGTCTCTCAACTTCTCTTCTGCAGCAACATTAAGCAGCTCGGGTTAAAGAAATATTCTAAAAAATCATTAAAATAATGGTTTGAGGAAACAAAGGTTTGCTAACTTGGATCAAATGTCCCTGAAGGCGGATTTCCATTAAAACTGCAGGAAATCCGAACGCACAGAGCTCGTTAATGTAACGCGTTAAAAACGTGCAGCAGGAATTTTCTCATCTGTGTGTTCTTTTGTAAGCCTGAGCAGTCGCAGCATGACGCACAACTCGGGAAGACGAAAGCTCGGTTTGCAACTCATTTCCTTTGGTGACCTTCCAGAAGAAGCGGTGCCGCAACACATCAGGAGAAAGTGCATTCATTAACATTTTTGCCCTCTTATAATCTTACAAGCTTATCTGCCAGAAAATGAATTTTTTTTTGTCATTATACTGCAAAGATCACATGATCACCTTCCCCAGGATGAATTCTTAACCTGCTCTTACACTTCCGTCGCATCATTTAAACGTGTGTTATAGATTTTTCTCTGGAGGTTACAGAGCATGGACTCATCTTAAACAAACATCAAATGTTTCATGTTGGACTGATTGCACTGTTACAGCTAAAAAAGGATCTGATATTCTAGAAAGTTCCTGTGTACACATTATGTAATATTTATTGTCTTCCGTGTGAAATCATTTTTGCAGCAGAGCGTCAGTGTCGATGAGGACAGGCATTCAGCGGTGACTGCAGGAAGTCATGGTCTCCATGTATTTCCGTTGGTTGGTGCTTGTGATGTTCATCGCATTCACCGTCGGTGGAAACGTGTTGGTGTGTTTAGCGGTTTGTACGAGTCGCCGTCTTCGCCGTGTCAGCAGCTGCTTGGTGGTGGCTCTGGCTGTGACGGATCTGCTAGTCGGCCTGCTCGTGCTTCCTCTCAGCGCCACGTTAGAGCTGTGCGGTGGTCGCTGGCCACTAGGGGGCACCATTTGCAACATCTATCTCTCTGCAGATGTGACTTTGGGCACCGCGTCCATCTTCACATTGCTCGCCATCAGCGTGGATCGTTACTTGGCTATCTCTGCGCCACTCAGCTACACCACGAGGCTTACGCCAGCACGAGCCGCAGCAGCAATTGTAGTTATTTGGATCGTTTCACTTACAGTGGCCTTCGCTCCCATCCACATGGGATGGAACATGGCAGATTTCCACGTGCAGAACCGTGACTGGAGAATGGCGGATGAGGGAGACGAGGGATGGACTTGCCGTTACGAGTGGAACAATAATTACGTGCTGCTCGTCGCCTTCTTTATCTATTTCTTCCCTCTGTTGGTCATGTGTGGGATGTACCATCGTATCTTCAGCATGGCACGTGAACAGGTACAGGACCTTTATCTTATTCTCAGATGAATTATACACATCATTCGCATCCAGTTTCCAGAGAACGAGTGCATCCTTTTATCCTTCGCTCTTTTTCTTTTTCTTCTCAGGTGCGTCGTATTCGAACTGCCACTCCATCCAGCACTCGTTCATCAACGTGTCTGAGGGGGGCCACACTGAGGGAACACAAAGCCACTGCGGCTCTGGCAGCCGTGCTTGGAGTCTTCATCGTCTGCTGGCTGCCGTACATCGTCTTCTTCACCTACATGGGCCTGAGACGTGAGACGAAGCCACCACAAGTCGCACACTCCATAGTGCTCTGGTTGGGTTACTTCAACTCTGCCGTGAACCCAATCCTGTACCCCGCCCTGAACCGAGACTTCAGACATGCCTACAGTCATCTGCTGCGCTGCAGGAACCCACACAAGAATACTGCTATGTCCATCAGAACCTCGGGAAAAGACAGAGGCATCTTTTGTAACGAGTTTCAGATTGAAAACAAATGCAGCAGGTCTTCCATGGAGACGGATCTCCACCAGGAAGACGTGAATGATGACGCAAATCCAAACCACACCACTTAACTTATATATTAATATATGCTAGAAGATATTTGGAATAGATGTGTGTTCGGAGTTCTTCATGTGTCAATGATTGGTGCAGATGGAACTCTTTTGATGATGCCTTCTTAAGACTTTGTTAAGGTGTTGAGGTGACATGGTGCTTGTTTTTAATAAGATATGGCCATGAGATAGTACGTCGAGGTCATGAGATACATACAAGACAATTTTGGAATGGTATAAAGATAGTCTGTCACGTTCTTGCTAAATAACCAAGTGTGATGTTCCACAAAATATTACATCATGCGTCTCAAGAAGTCATGGCCACAAGATATCAGTGAAGTCTGAATGTCATATGTGCCACTGAAATATTATCTCATGGCATTAATGTAAAAGCTTCCATATATTATCTAGTGGTTTCAGTTTATTCTCTCATAGACTCAGTGTATTACTTAGAAGCCTCAAATTTTAATTTGTCACTTTATTATGTCTTATTCCATGTCCTCAATATATTATCTCATGTAAACAATGTATTATCTCACGGTTTTCATGTATTACTTAGTGCCACAAATATATTATCTCATAACCTCAAATATATTATCAAGTAGTCTTACAATATTACCTCATCTTATGAATTTATCTCATGTGAATTATCTCATTTGATCAATATAATATCTTGTGACCACAGTATATTATCTTGTCACTTCAAGTTATTATCTCATCATCTCATTGTATTTTCTCGTAGCCTCAAAATATTAACTCATTGCATTATCTCATGCATTATCTCATGGGCTCAAAGTTTTATCTTCCTTAACAGATTATCTCATGGAATCATTATATATTCTTTGTATCTCAAAGTATTAATTCAGAGCCTCCATGTTATCCAATGGCCTCAGTATATTATCTCATGGTCACAATAGATTAGATCTCTGTTTTCTTGTGACTTCAATTTATTATCTCATGGCCTCAATATATTAAATGTAGCTACACCTTATTAAAAAGAATTGCCCTGTTTTAGATTTAGGTTCACTGAGGCTCCAATGCTACAACAATTAATAGAGGTCTATAGCTATGTGTTTGGCGTAATGCCAGATACAATATTTTAATGGTTTTTTTTTTAGACTGAACTTAATATGTAAATAATATGAAACATCCAGAGGACGTTTTTTTCCCCATGTTATTTTAAGAGAAACTTAGTATTTAAAATTAATCAGATTCATGATGACTTAATTTGTGTATCAGCATACATGATGTACAAATAGTTATTTCATAATTGTTTTAGAATCCAAATGGATTTTATATCTTCGTTTATGTCCACACCATCTGGTTTTTTTGTGTCATTAGAACATTCTACAGCGAGACAAGAACATGAGAGACGAGTGGAAAAAAATTAAGATCATACGTCTGTCTGATAAATTACGAGAGTTACCATCTGCACGCCGTCGGTGTCAGACAGAATGTTCTGGAAGGGAATAACACGTGTAAGATGGAGTGCTTTTAGAGCGAAGACTTGGAAGTGTTGGAGCATTGATGTGGATATTCTGGTTAAGTGTTTGGATCAAGTTTATAAAACAAAATTCTATTCGATTTCTCTGAACTCTGCAGCATTTAAGAGATTTTACCCAATATTGTAGTGTAGAGGAGCAGAGTGGGACAAGACATCCAACATGGATCTTAAATTATCATAATTATTATTATTAATATATAATATATATGTTTATATTATATTTATATAATATTATTAATATAATATAAGATGGAAGATAAGAAGATTATGGATTGAAATAAATTTGAAAATATGTTCATAATGATGGAAAAAACCCTTTTGAATATTATGAATAATGAATATATACAGTATATATATATATATATGTCTCTTTGTATTGAGTGTCTTTGTACAAATATCTCTCTCCTGGAAAGAAAGGAAGAAGAAGTAAATATGTCAGGACTGGAAATGATGTTCAGTAAGCTCTGTTACTGTGATTGTGTTTCCTGACCTCTTGTGGAGAAGTGAGGTATTGCAGGAAGGAATTGTAACGTCCCCAAAAGCCGATGCAGAACCGGAAAGCCTCGTATATTAGATCAGACAGATCCGATTGGATTCATAACTTTTATTGTATCTATTTTACTTTATAAGTCTTCGTCTTAAGTGAACGTTTGATTAAATTTGCCTCCAACAGCACGTTATGGTTTTATATTCATTAAATGGCTTAGAAATCTCTCTCTCATCTTCTCTCAGTGTATATATTCCATAATAAATGTGTAATTTATCTAGCTAGAAGCAAAACTCTCCTTGTGTACATTCCACTTTACGGATCAGGTCAAAGATTTAAGAAAGAATAAGCACATAAAATTAAATGAAGGATCTTATTTTCCATCAACATGACTACTGTAAATTAGATATTTATTCCCATCCTCATAAATGTAGATCTGAAATGTAGTCAGCTGCTAACGGATTCTGCAACAGATCATTGGATGGTTCTAAAATCATTAATCATTATCATTAATCTTGGATTTGAAAAAAAAAACAAGTCTTTGTGATTGTGTAGTAAATGTTTATTTGTCTCTCACTAGTTTAACATAGAGAACGTAGGTGTCAACATATACTCTGTAAAACAGACTGACCTCAAACAGTCACCGCATCTGTTCACAATTTACAGATTTCAACACCATCAATGTGACCAGTGACTGAAGCTCAACATCTTACTTTCTTGGCTCTGTGAGTTCAATCGATTTATATCATAAACATTTAATTCCAAAGTGCATCCAAGCAGCAAAATGAACATGGAAGTAGCAGACGTTTCCTCATTGTATCATGAGTCCAAATGAAGAAAACTCCAAACATTTGATTACATTATATCATACTCAAGCAGTCACAAAGTCTTTATTCATTCTCAAAATCTATCAAATCTAATCTATTTTAGATACCATAAAGAATTCAGATAGTATCGGTGTGAACACAACCCTTACTGGAAAGTGATTAAATATTCAGGATAAGCATTAACATCATGGAAGATCACAAACATGGATTGATTGGGATCAGTGACGCTGTCGTACTGGTCCGTGCCGGTGGAGTTTTTGGCTGGAGGTGCGAGAAGGCCAGCTTTCCCTTTAGTGGAGTCACCGACCAACACACGAGCCAAATACATGTGTTTGTGACCTTGCAGATCAGGACGGGCGTAGCCTCGGGCAGAGTAACACGGATCAACAGCAAAATACACCCCGTTCCCGTACATGGCCCCTAAAGAAATGGAATTGAAAATGAAACATCAATGTGATTAAAATGAATAGTGAAAATATATTTCTAAACCGACTGACTGACGTTCACTTATTGATCATCCGTACCGTTCATCCCGGCATAGCTGCGATTGAAACCTCGCTCATTGATCTTATCGATATTATCTGAGCCAGTGCCATGAAAAAGCAGTTTTTCGTTGTTTTGGTGGTTGTTCTTCTTTTCCAGGTACACCTTCTGGTTCATGTAGTTCTTCCACAGAGTCTCATTCTGAACTCTTTCAATCTGAGAACGTTGCACAAATTAGCAGATTGATCTGATAAACATGTACGAGGTCTAATTTTTAAAATGGCTTACTTTGAGAATGTTTGAGTTCAATCCTGTTCTCCTGAACAAATTCTCCACTTCTGTGAACTCCTGACTGCCTTGTTGGATTTCGACTCTTAAAACTAATTTTCCCTTCATGTCCTCCCACTGACTGGGCAGAGAGACAGAAGTTTGTTCTAAAAAAAAATAAACAAATAAATAAATACATCAGTTTGAAAACAAAAGGAAGTGAAAGTGTTTACATTATGAGAATTAAAAGAATAATGTCTTACGTTTCCGATCGTTCCTGTTCAATTTAATCTCTCCGAGCTTCCCCTTAGCTGTCAGATTGACTAAGTTGGCTTCATAAGGATCATTATTGATTTTGATCGTTATACGAGGGATTTTGCACCGTAACGCATCCTCCAGGTCGTAATTAGTCTCCATATCAAAAGGCACAAATTTCCCACTCTCCTGATGCTGCCACTCCACTTGGCTCAGAACAATAAAAGCTTCACGTTGACGTGCCATGTTCTTCTCCACTTTACGAATCATGTCACGGATTTGGCTCTCGGCCCTCACCACGTCACGTGTCAGGCCCTCGATGGTGAGCACCGGCTCAGGGCCAGTCTTTGAGAGCTCGATGCTGACCGTCAGCTCCCGCTGCAGGTTGCTCAGTATGTCAGCCTCCTCCTGGCTGAAGTTGTTGATAGCTGAATCCTGAATATTTGAGCTCATGTGCTCCTTAACAATGAAGCTGGTGATTAGGTTTCTTGCCTCGTTCAGGTCCTCCTGACTGTCTCCACACAGCTGAAACACAACAGGCTCGAACTCCTCGCCCACCAACACAAATTCTTCATTTGCAGAAGATTCTGATTTGTGGCTTGGGAAGTAGCTGGCCCAGGTTTCTAATATTTTCCCAAAAGACAATCCATGGTTGGTTTAGTAAAAGAAGAGCAGAATAAGTAGATCACTTGTACATGATGTAGTTTCTCAGGATTCATCCACCTACCTTTAAACCAGCCTATTATACCACTCTCTTCCTCCAGACGTTCCTGCTGCCTCTTCAGCATGCTCTTATGGAAATCAGACACCATGGAAGTTTGGAATATCAAGAACTTTACACTCTGCAAATGTGTCCCTTTTTTCTTCTTCACAAAGTCAATCAAGGCTTCAATCATAGCGTCTGCAACAGCAGAGGGTGGGGCTCCACCTTGACCTAATCATCACACACCACAAACAATGAGAGAAACGATGAAAGTAACCACCTTGTATCACCTCGTAAAAGTTTCTCACATAAAGAATCCTGTGGTCAGGCTCTACCTGTGCCAAGCGCTGGAAAAGCAACAGATGAGAAATTGTTCTCCTCGCAGAACTTTAATACGGAGTAAACAACATTCTTTATTTCTGCCGGACTGTTTCGACCTACAACGTGAATAATTTTTCCGCATGGAAGCTGTCCTCCTGAAGTCATGATCATCTCTGTGGGCTGAGCTTGTAATGACACTTGATAATAAAAAAAAATAAAAAATCAGTCAGGCTCCTAAGATACCATAATGTAAAATTCACCCAGAAAAACTTGCATATTATAGAAAAAAAGGGTTTACTCACCAATCTGTTTACATTCAATTTCCACTGCCATGCCAGCAGCATCTAAAATGGCCTTGGAAACCCCTGGATGAAAACAGATTAAACCAGTCACACAAAAAGATGACAAGATGCTGTGTTAACATAGCTTTTGTCAGACTGCAGTATGGTATCACTTAACAATATGAGTTTACCTGATTTCAGAGAGAAGTTCGCATTGGAGGAATTAACAATTACGTCGCATTTCTCTTTGGTGATGTCACCTGATGACACCTCCAGACTCACATGCTTTATCTGCATTTTGTGCACCCCAAGACTAGGAGTAGAAACTGCTCCAATGTGACCTGCTAAAACAGAATTATCCAAACTGTCACTCTTGCTCAGAATTTCAAAACTACTGCTTAAAGAAAGTACAATGAAAATCCCACAGGAAGCCTGATTATTAAAGTTGATGACTAGCAGCAGGAGAAGACGCTCACCAGCAGACTGTTGGGATATAACAGGAGGTGATTTTTTAGCTTGTGATTGCTGAACAGCGTGTGATCTCTTCGTGACGGAACCCTGCCATTCACCTCTGAAGCTCTTTACAAAGTACTAATAAGACAAAAATTGTATTATTACAAGCCACACATGGAGAAACCAATTCCTAAAAAGTTGAGCGACATTTCCCAGTACCTGGACCGTCTCGCTGGCTGCCGGATGCACAATCACCGTCACCTCATTAAGGAACTGAGGAGAAACACTGGCACTGAAAGAATGAATCTCACTTAGCAAAAGTCTGGAGACCAGATCTACGGGAAATTTAAGGTTCCCTGTGCCGATGGCTGGAAATGAAATCGAAGTCATTTTCTGGTTGTCTGCATTTTTCAGGCAGGTTTTAATGATTCCTTTGAGAGTCTGTTAGAAAAAAAAATACAAATCATTTCAAATTATGTCACCCAACACAATGATGTACTGTATACTGCTTTGGAACTATATGGTATGTGCTAAACAGCTACAAAGTCACCAGTCACCTCAACTTCTGAGCTACCACCTCCCTGCCAAAAAGGGCAAATGGTATGGAAGACCCTTTGACAATTTAAGTTATAGCTTTTAGTGTCCACTATGTCTCCATAATTCAGCCTGGAACTGCCAACCGATTTCAGATGAGATTTAATTTCAGACTGGAGTTGAGGACCAGCAGCATTGAGTAGTGCTTTGGAGATGGCACCTTTACTGAGATCCAGGTCCTCTGAGATGGTATTGACGATTATATCAGACTATAAGATAAAGACCAAAGGTAAATCTTGAAATTCATCTCTGAAATTTGACTCAATATAAAGGTCAATATGGTTTTCATTAAACTGTGAATATTTACTTACACGTGCATCCTGGATGTTTCCCTTCCTTAGAATGATTTTCAGTCCTTCTTTTGTGGATTGAGTTTCAAGAATCCCTGAGCCTGACCTGTCCACGCCCTCAAACTGGGTTCTAAATTGTGTCTTTGAGTATGGCTGTCCTTGAGTCCCAAAATCCTCAGAATCTTTTGCACTGTATACTCGTGTGCCATTACCCCTTCCCCCGTTGCCGTGATGTCTACCAGAATCTTGTCCATGAGACCCCTGACCTCGGTTACCATGATCTTGATCCTTCTGTCTATGGTCACGGCCCATTTGCTGGGGAAACGTCATTCTGGGGTTAAAGTCTGCAAACTGCTTTTTAACAGCCTGTGCCATGGCATTGACAGTGTTGGGATTATTGTCCACCAAGCGAATCTCTTTCAGTGTGTTCATGCCTCCTTGGCGGATTTGGATGTCAATATAATCATGCAGTTCCTTAGCGATCGTCTCAGTGCATAGTTCAAGAGGGAAGCCAAATATCCCTGAGCTGATGGCAGGGATTGCTATGGAGGAACACATATTAAACCTAGCTTGGTTCAGACTTTCCCTCACAGCCTCTCTCAGTTGCTTCACAGCGGTAATCCTGTCTGTACTGTGAAAGCGGGGACCTACAGCATGTACTACATATTTACATGGCAGACGGCCTGCTTCTGTAGTAATGGCGTTCCCAGTTTGCAGTTTCCCACATTTAGCAATATACTGATCACTGATTTGTTGTAAAGACGGACCTGCAGCATTCAGAAGTGCTAATGCTAAACCACCAATGTGCTTCAAGTCCTCGTTGGCAGCGTTGACTACAGCATCTACCTTTAATTTGCAGATATCAGCCTTCTGAACTATGATAACAATCCCACCAGGAGTCTGAACCTCACAGAAACGCTGTCCGAAATCTTCCGCTGTACCTGCATGGTAACTCTCCTCAAATTCTTCCTTCATAGAAGCATCCTCGAGTACAACTACAAATCGGTGTTCCTTTATCATCATCAACACCATGCTACCCTGTTCCTGGAAATACTTTTTGGCTCCTGCCTTTCTAATCATAAATTTATCAGTGTGAAGACTTTTTGCGATGTCCTGAAAAGCTATTAGCGCAGGCTGAACATGAATACGCTCTCCAGACAATCGAATCAAGGGCCTTTTTGAGTCAAACTGTATGTTCAGTTCATTACCCTTTAGAAATTTCTGCCAAACTTGGGGCTTCTTCTCTCTGATGAATTTCACCACAGCAAAACAGTTGACACGAAGGGTCTCTTCTATCCTTGAGTGTTTATTAATAAATTGCTCCAGACCTTTACTGACTTCTCTGACTGGTTCCTGAAAGCCACAAACCACAACAGAATCCCTGTCCTCTGAGGACTTTATAAGCACTGTTGTCTTCCTGGATGAATTGTATAACTCGTAAAGCTGTTTCGTGAGATCTTGCCACTCTGGTTTTTCGAGCACGGCTAGGTCTTCTAGGGAAATTCTCTGTAGCATCAGCATCATTTCAAGCCTCTTCTCGGCATCAGTCAGTGCTTTGTCTGTAATTGCAGTCAAAACAGCGCCCCCATGTTCTACTCTGTAGATTGCACTAATACCCTTGGATATAAACAGATCTCTTGACATCTCCTCACAGTCCACTGAGCCCAAGAACTTCAGTAAGTTAGAATCTATTTGCAGAGTCTTGTCTTTCATGCTAAATCGTCTCTCCAAAATGAAATTCTTGATTTCAATAATTTCCACATGAAGCCCAGTTAATTGTAAAAGATTGATGTCCTTTTTGTACGTCAGCTCCAGCTGTGGATGTTTGGATGAAGCGTACTGTTGCAGTCCCTCCTGCTGAAATAAGTAGAACAGGGCAGGAGACATAATAATGCTCTCAGTGGTCTTCATCTTTTCCCTTTCTATCTGATTTAATGCGTCCTTTAAATGCGTCTCTAATATCGGTTTCAACAAGTCAATATCTTTAGCCATTCCTGCCAGAGTCAGACGTCCTGTTGAGAAATCCACCTCCAGGACAGCTTTATCTTTTACAACTGACCGGATGTCTTTCTCTACTGAAGTCCATACTGAAGGAATCACAGAATGTTCAAAAACACCAAAGTTTGAAAGAATCTTTGTGAAAGCATCTCTGGTGTCTTCCTTCCAGCGGTCTAGGTGCCTTTTGGTCAGATCCTTTTGTCTCAGCAGAGCAGGAAGAGGACTTAACAAGAATTCATCTTTGTCCATCTTCACTTGGCAGAATCGTGAGCTCATCTCATTAAAGATGGAAGAGATCTGTCCCTTCTTCTGGAGAAAATCTCTAAGGGCAGGATGGATCTTATATGTAAACGGTTTGGGCAGAGTCCACTTCGGTCTGTCTTTGCCATACAAGACAGAGCCCAAAGATGGGAAGTATGGGTATATATTAACTGGAGTGTTGTGAATGGCATGTTTTTTTCCAAGAGCTTTCTCAATAGCTAAAAAAAAGAATAAGACAAGATTAATGGCATGATCCATACAATATAATGTAACCCTATGGTTAGGGTTAGTTTTAGTTGTTAACCCTAACCCTAACCCTAACCCTTAACTAATATTGAAATATGTAGCCCAGTGTGGATACTCAGTACCCCAACCATTCATGCAGACTTTTCCAATCAGCCAATCATGTGGCAGAAGTGTTTTACATTAATTCATGCAGATACAAGACAAGAACCGTTGGGCAATGTTCACATCATATATCTGTATTTCAGAAACTGTTCATCTCCTGGGATTTCCACACACTGACTGGAGCAAAAAAAATACAATCCTATGAGTTTTTGTCCTCCAGGCAAAAGCATCTGACTAAAGAGAGAGAGGTCACAGGAGAAGAACCGGACTAGTTCAAGTTGACAACAAGCCTACAGTAACTCAGATAACCTCTCTTTAAAAAAACTGGTAAACATCTCGGAACACACCATGATGAGACTTAGATGGGTTACAACCACAAACAAGAAGTTCCTGACACTGTGTCTGAATGAGATGGTGTGCTGGTGTTCCTCATATTGTGCTTGAATGAGATGGTGTGCTGGTGTTCTTCATACTGTGTTTGAATGAGATGGTGTGCTGGTGTTCTTCATACTGTGTTTGAATGAGATGGTGTGCTGGTGTTCCTCATACTGTTGCTGGTGAGTGGAGGTCCAAATTACAATTCCACAAATTTTCAATGTACTGTATGCTGTTAAAATGTGAATGATTTACCCTGGGGATCTTCAAAAGTGATGATAGCGACTTGCTCATCTGCTATCAGTTTGATTCTTTCCACGGCTCCTACATGTTTTTCAAAGTAAAGTTCTAGAAACTGATCATAGCACTGAGCAGGCAGGTTTTCCACTTTAACACTTCGGCTTTTCTCCAGACGTCGGGCCTTGAAACCGTAATCCTGGAACTTTCTTTTAGTCCTGCATTCTTCAAGAAACGTCTCTACAGCTGAAGGAAAACAAAACGTTTCTTCAGTTCAGTCTGTTTATGTGTGATTCATTTAAAGCTGACATTATTTCACCTTGTAAGTTAAGGACATACCACTGGGGTCATTAAAGGTCACAACAGCAGCATGTGATTCTGGTATAAACTCTAAGGAATGTTCATCTTCAGGTTGACTGGTGAAACTGGCCACTAACAGCGTGAGAAGCTCTTCGCTCATGTCTTCCGGCACATTCTCCAGGACCACAGCACTAAGCCATGAAGTGTCTTCTAAACCCTCAGGGGCATCAAAACCAACTGGAGGCCAAAAGACAGAAAACACAATGTTTATTTTCTTACAAAAGAAAATTGTTGACCTATTTTTGAATAGAATTTATATATCAGAGTTTCTTCACATATTCCAACACGCACATACACTAACGTAGAACTAGACGAAAAGGAGAAGTACACTTGATCCCAAAGCAGATCGACTTCTGTAAATGCTCCAAATTAAAAAGTAAACACTTCCTCACCTGTTTGCCGAGCTCCAGCCGACGCATCACTTCCTGTTGTAGCCTATAAATCACAGGAGAACATATACACCTAGATAAGGGATGGCTTGTAAACAAATTTAGAAGTTCAAAATCCACTTTCTGAGCTCTCGAGTTACTCTACACTCTACTGCATGGAGAAGGTGGATCTGTTTTTGATCTTCTTGTGATTCGGTGTGCAAAAAAAAAAATGAACGTAATTTATTAAGGCAGATTACATTTACAAATACAGTACAGCAGAAATGAAAGGCTGAATATTTTAAGGTTTTAAAGGAAAAGAAATAAAATAATAAAGTATCAAGTATTTTTATATCTTAAAAACACCTAATAAATCAAACTGTCCACTTACTGACGCTTGTGATTTATCTTCTGTACGACTCCCAGAATCACTGGACGGTTTGGACACCTTTAGCTCCAGCACGTGTTTCTCGATGTTTACTGTGTGATCAACTTTAGCGAGGACCTGATCCCGGACTGAGACACACAAACAAACACAAATAAACTTTCTTGATAAGTGCTCAGGCTTTTGGTATTTGTGGATTACTGCATGCCCACTGTGTTGAAATGACCTCAGCATTTCAGTGACCACAAATTTCTCACCATTCTCTCTATTTCTATCCAGTCCTCTCTACTTTCTATCCGGTTTAATAACACTGCTGGTGTTTATTCCAGTAAACACTCTGTATTACACTCACGTATCACACACACGTCTGGACACAACAGTTTCTTCTCTTTTTTTCATCAAAAATATCAAGCGAACTCGATCCTGAACATTATTTCAACTTGTTAAATCTATATTATTTAGTTGTTTGAACTCACTTTCTTCTGATTTGAAGAAGACTGTACAGCTCCTCTCGGTCCATTTGATAACGCAGTCTCCTCCCTGAGATTTCTTTCTGCTCTGAAAATATATCTGAACTTTACTTTGGAGTGTTTTAGCGTTTATAGATGACCAGTCTGCTTCAACGAGCACTGGATATGGAAATTCGTCCATATTCGTCCTCCTGAAGTCCAGCACTAAATGCGTTCACTGCGCAGGAGAAGTTCCGGACGTTCAACGTAAACTCACACTTTCGTTTTCGTTTCTTTCCTCCGCGCTGCTTTGAATAGGAAATGAAAGGGCTTGTCACGTATTCTGTCGAAACAAGCCTCTCTGAGTTATAAGTATTAGTATCTAAAATTCCTGCTTGCCATTTGACCTAGAGTCAGCCTTTTCAGCTAAATTTAAGGCAAAGGTATTTTTTTATTATTATTTATTTATTTAAACATTAGATCATATTGATTTCATACAGATCGACACTAAGTTTAAAGAAACAGTCTTAAAAAATAAGAAGAACGTGTAGCCTTCGGATAATATAGATTTAAATATAAATTTCACATCGAAGTCATTTTCTTTCGCATAGTCATTATTTTAATAGCTTATCTTTGTAAGTCAGTGGTCACGCCCTGACACGGTTGTTTTCATGAAACTACTGCAATGACGCAAAGCAACCAGAAGATGGAGCCAAAGAAATTAAACATGTATTTTATATATTTTTTTTTATAATTACATATTATAATAAGAGTATTGTGTGGACTAGTAAAATCTAAAAGATTGTGTATAGAGATCTTTAATTATAACATTTAAATAAAAAAAAAAACTCCCTGTATAATCAAGATTGTTTAAAAATTTCCAATTGAAAATACAAATACAATGAGCTGCAATGAATCGTATCGGCCAGCAGATGGCGCCAGGAATATACAAACATAATCCAGGAATTTTGAACAATTCACAGAATCACATAACCGATGATTTACAGCATAAAGGCTAGAATATATCGGTTTATACCAGTGACTCTACCATATGTAAAGTCTTACGAATTAAAGACAGCTAAAGGGATATAGCTTATAATAATAATAATAATAATAATAATAATAATAATAATAATAATAATAATAATAATAATATTAAGAATATATGGAAATCCCCAAATAACTCTTCTTTCTGTCACTTAATCATTATTTTCCTCTCTTAACTACAACAGGTTTCTGCTTTAGCTGCTTTATCTCAGTAATCAACAATAATAGATGTTACGTTTCATTCATCCATAAAAATCAGCCACTACAGCCATGTGAGGTGACGTGTGAGGAAAAAGAAGGGAAGTCTGACATCCTGGGACAGAGATCCTGCTGAAGAGATGGTTCCACTTTCTGGTGTTCTGAAGGATTTTATCAGAAGGGGATTGTAATTACGCTGAGTCGAGGGTTCAGGGCTGAGAGGAGAGAGTGAGACAGAAACAGCACTTAAACACACAACCTTCTGAGCCTCTGATCTGATCTGATCTGATCTGATCTGATCTGATGTGTTCTGACTCGTGTTCACCAAAATCCTGGAGGAGTAAATGAGGAAAGAGGGATTATACTGGAGATGAAAGGAGAAAAAAAAATGATCTTGGAAGAGAAATCTTTGAAATAAAGATTAATAAGAATATTTCTGAGATGAAGCCAGCTGGAGAGTAAGAGAGCGAGAGAGAGAGAGAGAGAGAGAGAGAGAGAGAGAGAGAGAGAGAGCCCTCAAGAGAAGCAGTAAAGCAATATCCCTTTTTTGCTGAGCTGGTTTACTGCTAAATTGCTTTTCTTCCTTCATCCTTTTTCTTTTACTTCTTCTTCTCTCTTGTTTATTGTCTCGCTGCTTCTCTCTCTGCAGTCGGAGGCTTTAGGGCTTTATTTGTATTTTTATCTCCTTTCACCTCTGGCTCAGTTTTTCACACATCACTACACTCGTCCCTCAGAGAGAGAGAGAGTGTGTGAGTGAGAGAGAGAGAGAGAGAGAGAGAGAGAGAGAGAGAGAGAGAGAGAGAATTGTAAGGAAGATCAAGTAACAGAGAAAACCAAAAAAGTAGAAAAAAAGGGGGGGAAACAGAGAGAGAGAGAGAGAGAGAGAGAGAGAGAGAGAGAGAGAGAGAGAGAGAACGAAAAATCATATTTTGTCTTTTTTTTCCTTTTTCAATTACAAGAGGAATAAGAGAAAGCGGAGAAACGATTATTACAGTGTAATGGCTGCACAGCGAACGTGTCACAGCGACTTCAGCAATTTCAGTCTAATAAAACACACGTGTACGAGCAATCCGACACACTGCACCTCTGCTGCGCCGCGCTGCGTCTAATCAACATGACGCAAATATGCAAATGAGCCGCGGTCTGAATATAACGGAGCGTTTAGCTGAGAGAGTGAAATGAAAACTGAGGCCAACTCAGGGAGGTGAAATTCATTTCATCAATATATCAATTCACTTCCACAGGAAAACGTCTGCTGCTGCTGGAATCAGAATTAAGATCCATATGAACTTCCACTGTTTACATTTTTCTGGAAGCTCCGCCCCCTTTTGGTTTATTCGCTATAGAAATCTGTCGAGGAACAAAATCTGTTGAAATGAAGGCGAGAGGAAGCGCAGGAGCTTGAGTCAGCTTCTGGGATCAAATTAAATAACGTTTCGAGAGTAAAATTGTGTATTTAATGAGTCTTGTTGTTGTTGTTGTTGTTGTTGTTGTTGAAGGAACATTGTGAAAGAAACCACCGTTAAATTATGATTTAGTTTTTTCTTGTACATGATAAGTGATTACTTTTGAAGACATTATATAAAGGGTTTTTTTTTTTAGAGCATTGCTGATTTATAAATGTCCATCCCACCAACTCCGCCTCCTCACAGAGCCCCGCCCACCTCCGTGCCCCGCCCACCTCCGTGCCGTCTGCGTTCATCATTCAACTGATTGATTTTTCACCTTCCACTCTCATTTCACTCAGACGTCTGCGTCGGCGTTACTTCTCCGTCCGTAACTAAAGGATAAGCAGATCAAAGATTTTTACACGTGTTCAGAATGAATCTTACACGTGCAATGATCGTGGAGATGAAGCTGAGTCACGTGATTCTTGTTACGCATCGCTATAAATCAAGTTTACATGTCATACATTTAAGACACACAGTGAAATGTTTCCATCATAGAAGAAGAAGAAGAAGAAGATGATGATGATGATGATGATGATGAAGAGTCTCTGCACTGAAATAAACAAAGTTTAAAGCCAAATGTTTGTGGGGGTTTTTTTTAAACGTGATCCAGACAGTGACAGACGGGTTTCTATATTTATCTTCTTCAACCCTGGAAGTCGTCACTGCCTTTCTGCACTGAACTCAAAGCCTACTGCTCTTCCTGTCCTCCCTTTTTATCCCTCCCTCTTTATCCCGGTCAGGGTCCATCATGTCTGGAGTCTAGCACAGGAACACACCTGGAGAACCCAGAGGAACCGGAGAACTCAGTGTTCACGTCAGATAAAACCTCTAATTAATAAATAAATGCATACATACACTTTAAAAAATGGTCTTGAAGGATCGGACCTGCAGGTGACCTTCGTGTGTAGAATTGTGGGTAAAGAAAATGTACAAATTTTAAAGAGGAAGGAAGAGCTGCCTTTAATATTTGATAAAAGAAGATCTGCTGGAGCTGGAACACACTGCAGATGGAGAGGAAGCTGCCAGGCGCAGAGCCTAGTGTCCTGGGAGCTGGAGCAGTGTGTGTGTGTGTGTGTGTGTGTGTGTGTGT
>JAOTRN010000008.1:11691320-11704420 GCA_028566695.1 Bagroides melapterus | reverse complement strand
TACGTGCACAGAGACACAGATCAAGCAGGAGTTCAGCTACAGTGTGAATTTCATATTCCTGCTTTCCGTCACGTGTGCAACAAGAAAGCAGCAGTTGGACCTACACTGCATGGTGTGTGTGTGTGTGTGTGAATAATCCTGCAGTTCTTGCTTTGTGAGATGTGTGCAGTTTTTATGATGAAAATGAGCGAACATTAAGGATCCATAAGTTCGATTAGCACCATGCAGACAGCTGGAAAACTCACAGGATTGAGGAGCTCTGATCTCTCGGATGTCTGATCTCTAAAACACAGACCACAAGATTCCTACACTGTGTAAATGCAAGGACAAAATCCTTGAGCCCGTTATCCAGACATCAGTAATCAAACATGGCCTACAGTACAGATCACTCGCTCTCTCTCTCTCTCTCTCTCTCTCTAGATAAAGTGGATGATGAGTTGGAGATGACAATGGTGTGTCATCGGCCTGAAGGACTTGATCAGCTAGAGGCGCAAACGAATTTCACCAAGCAGGAGCTGCAGGTCCTCTACCGAGGCTTTAAAAACGTATGTCGAGCCACTCAGTGCCATTTACATCAACACATCATAGCTTATTGTGATGATTTGTGCCAATCCGTCTGATTTCTAGTAAGATTTAATTTAAAAATTAAATTGGAGCAGTAACCATCAGGGCCATAACCAGTCCAGTAACTGTGCTATGAGGTCATCAGTAGGCATTCCTATTACTGGTTGCTATAATGGTAATGTTTATCAGCAGATAGCTGGAACTAACTTTCTGTGTGTGTATCTGCATTGTATCATGTGAGATGAAGGAGAACTTCTGGTTTCTATATTGTCAGGTTTCTCTGAAGGCTAATACAAATCGACAAATGTTAATTAGCATGAACTTTCCCAAAGCCGACTAGATAACAACAAGCTAATGTTAGTGAACAAAGGAATTTTGTGTAGAGATTTATATATCTAGAACATTTCACACCAGGAAAAACTGTGAATCTTTGATAAATAAACAGTGATCTTTGTCACGCATGTTGCTAATCTGCTTGTGACAGACTGCAGTAAGACTCTTCAGGAGCCATATGTCATAACAGCAGGAAATTACATGCTATAATGCACACACCCACACAAACACACGTTTGCCAACACGTGGGGAAAAACGTTTGATTTCTACCATTGTGTTTCCTCAGGAGTGTCCGAGTGGAGTAGTGAATGAGGAGACGTTTAAGCACATCTACGCCCAGTTCTTCCCTCATGGAGGTACAGCATCTCTTCTCTCTTCACTCGTTGTCTTTGTATTCTCGATAACAATTGTCTACAAGAGTCCAGATGAATGGGACACATTTGTGATATTTATGACTTCAGAAGTAGAGGTTTTGATGTAGTGTTTCCATGTCGCAGTATTGCCCTAGAAACAGTGGTTAGCAGTTCATGCTAAGTGTAACTACACTGGGACATGGTTATGTTTTAGAGCAAAAGTGAATGTTGACTTTTTTTAGATTTATGTTTCTGAGGTAAATGTTGATGATCTGGAGGTAACTTATAATTATTCTGAGGTAAACGTTTATATTCCTGATATAACATGATTATTCTGAGGTAAATGTTGATGTTCCTAAGGTAATTTTGAATATTCTGAGGTAAAAGTTACTGAGGTAGCCATTTTATTTTTCTGAGGTAAATGTTGATGTTCCTGAGATAAATGTTGTTCCTGGAGAAAATATTGACTTTTTGTAGGGTTTCTGTTGATGCTTTCCTTTGAACACACCAACTGATATGCTAGCAATCTAGATGAACAGCATACTAGCAAATTGTACAAGTAAGACAGAAGCTGTGGGAATGCAAAGACTTCCTTCTATAAATAAATCACATAATCTTTGTTAAATAAAACAGAGATAATCCTATATTTTTAGATTAGCACATTTTTTGGTATGCTACATTTGCTGTTTGTTAACACTGCTTGAAATTATTAAAGCTAGTCAGTACCTCAAGATTCCCATCATCTTTGGCTTGATTTCAGATGCCAGCACATATGCACACTACCTGTTTAATGCGTTTGACACAACGAATAACGGCTCCATAAAGTTTGAGGTAGAAACACACGGTGCCTGATCACTTCTTTATATTTACATTTATGAAATTTGTCAGTGATTTAAAGTAGAATATATGGTCTCTGCTAGGACTTCGTGATGGGTCTGTCCATTCTCCTGAGGGGATCAGTCCAAGAGAAACTGGAGTGGACTTTCCATCTATATGACATCAATCGAGATGGATGCATCAACAAAGAAGTGAGTGGCAAAGTTCCATGATTTGTGATGTCACGAAATGTGCTTCATGGCTTTGATACGTAAGACTGTATAAGAATTATTAAATTATGTGTCAAAAGCTAGATAGTAAAAACTGTTACTGATGAACCAAATCAAGTAGTTCAGAATACCATGTTTGCAGTTAACAAACCAGCTAGCTAAAGCCACAACTGATACATGATAAAAATAGAACATAGTAACGTGACATATCTTTCCCAGGAGATGACGGAGATTGTACAGGCCATTTACGATATGATGGGGAAGTACACATATCCTGCTCTGAAAGGAGATGCGCCTAAGCAGCACGTCGATGCTTTCTTCCAGGTCCGTGTTACAACAATCAGGATGATAATAGTGTTATAAACACTACAAAATAAACACTAGAAGTTGCATGAATATTGTAACTTTCTGATTTCACAGAAAATGGACAAGAACAAAGATGGTGTTGTGACGTTGGAAGAGTTTGTCCTGGCATGCCAAGAAGTAGGTACCAGTTCTCTCCAGCATGCTGAAGCCTTTATAAAACTTAATACAAGTTTTAAGTTTTAACTGGTGAATATGGGTGTATTATGGTGACTGGTGGTGTATGATGGTGAATGTTGACGTTTGATGGCGAATGATTATAAAGTTTGACGTTTGGTTGCGGATGGTGGCGTTTCAAAATATTTGACAGTTATTATATTTATTTTTTGTTTCCATTTAGGATGAAACCATGATGAGGTCCATGCAGCTCTTCGAAAATGTTATGTAAAAGAAAAAATAACACAAGAGAGCACAAGAGAGAGTGGATGGGTATATGTGAAAGGTAAAGACACAGAGATAAAGAAAAATAAATTATTTTATATACGCACATGCTTTCTGAAATATTTTACATGTGAGCGGAGCTTATGTGTATGGATCAACACTCTCGCTCGCAACACAAACTAATCATCTGCAAGTGAATACTATTACAGGGAGCAGCCTAAAAAGATTATGTACTGTACCCTGAATGAAGGCTAAAGATCAAACAGACACCATGGACTCCCTGAAAGAGAAGGTTTGCTAGCATACAAACCCTAATTTCTCTCTGCTGCTCTACAACTTAGACATATGCTAACAAAGTGACCATTTCAGACTTAGTGGAAAGTTTTTGTTTTTGTTTTTTTTTTTGTTTGTTTTTCTCTGTTTTAATGATCAGGTGTCTCCTAGCGCTGCTTCTCGCTTTATTCTGTTACATTGAGGATTTTGGAGCTATAACTCGAGGACTCCATCTACCTGTGACAGACCTGAACTGCATCTAATACAAAGTGACTTACTGTTTGCTGAGAGATTTGCATGTTTTAATCTTCAGTTACTTGAATATTGGCTGATGTAATATAATATAAAAGCCTGATATGTTGATTTATGCATTAAATTGTTGAATTATTTATTACAAATGGAAGAAAATGTTTGGAAATCTTGGTGTATTTATGGTAGTGCTTAATCCTGTTTGTCTTCAGTTTGTCACTTTGTCCTGTTATGTGTCTGTCTGTCCTCTTGCCCTCTCTCTCTCTCTCTCTCTCTCTCTCTCTCTCTCTCTCTCTCTCTCTGTGTGTGTGTGTATGTGTTATGATTGCCTTGCTCATTTTCACATAGTGACAATCCAGCTCAGTATTTTTTTCATTCATTTTCTACAAAGAAAATATTCATTCTAAGTGATTTAATTTATATTCTTATTAATGAATCATAGCAGAAAGGAAAATGTCCACATAGGTAGAGACAGAGAGACAGACAGACAGAGAGAGAGAGAGAGAGAGAGAGAGAGAGAGAGAGAGAGAGAGAGACCTTTCTAATGCTGTATAAAGCTTTTCCTCAACTATTTGAATTAAAAAATTGTGAACATCTTTAAATTTGTGCTTCTGCTCATTCATTACAATAATAAAATCACTTAATAATTATTATTAAGCATTAGTAAGTACTTCATGGGTTTGATTGCTAGTTTATATCTGTTTTTTCATATCATTACCAGAGGAGACCATGGCTGATAAAAAAGTATTTTATAACTGATTAAATCTTTTAATTAAAAACTCTCAAAAGCTAGCGACATGCTAATAAATATGAATATGTAGTGTTTCTGGGATATGTAGTTTTAGATTAGATTAGATTAGATTCAACTTTATTGTCATTAAGCAGAGTACAGGTACAGTGTTAATGAAATGGAGTTAACATCTAACCAGAAGTGCAAGAATATAGTGAATATATACAGATAAAGTGCAGGTTTACTGCAGCAGAGTGAGTCAATGACACACAGATGTAATAAATTATTATATACAGATGTACAGTGTAATATATGTATAAATATAGAGTACAGGGTTAATGGCTAGGGGAATTGAAATATACAGTATAACAGAATATAATATATGTAGAGTTGGAGGTTTAAGGTATGTACATTATGGCCAGCAGACAGTTGGACAGTATGGACAGTTTTTATTCTGGAGTTATGCTACAGTTAATTAATTAATAAAGTTTAAATGTTTAGAGCTTGTATTAAATACGTAACCCACAAGATTTTTTTTTACATAAACAAATAAATAATTATGTAAAAAAAAAAAAAAAAAAAGTAACTGAATCAACCTACTTCTGACACCAGTGGTCCCACCTCCTTTTTGTCGTCACTGTACTCTCATTGGTCAATTTCTTGGAACGCCCATAAGTGGGCGCGTGGGCCCTGCAGAACAGAGCCGCATGACCCTCTTCGAGTACCGTAGAGGTTTCACTACACCGGTTCTTCACAGAAGTCACACAGAGAGCAGAGATGGACGCTGAACAGATGGGCCCTCAGACCTTCCTTTACGGTACATTTCTTTTTTTGTTGTTATTTTGTACACTACAGATCAGCAGTCTGATGTTGAAATTAGGAGTTTTGTAATAGCTTAGGTATCTTGGGAAACCGTTAGCTCGTGCAGAATTACAGAATCGTCATAATCATCATCATCATCGTCTTTATTAACAGTGAAGTAACGTGGTGTATTGAGGATTTAATTAGGCTTTCTTTGGATAAAGGTGATAATCGTTATCATAAATTCTTTAGCTTCAGAGCATTTAGTTGGTTCGTTTTTAAACACATGTGTGCCTCCACTCGCGCGCACACGTGTGACGCGATTTCCAAAATGGCGACGGCGGCCTCTAAACCCGTTCACAGAAGAAATAATCAGATTTTCTTTTGCATCGCAAATGAACGTGTAAATTGGTTAATGTTACGAGCTTTATCACGAAAGTTTCTGCATTGTGTGTCTTACTGTACATTTAATAATATTGTTAATAATAATAAAATACACTTAACGGTAAGCAGCGCGCGTGCTTGTGACGCAGCCTCTTTTCAGAGTGCCGGCTTGAACTTTTTTTTGTACTGTTGATTTAGGGTTTTTTTTTTTAAGATTCAAACGATTTCATAAGTTGTGTCTGCTTATATTCTTTTCGCGAGATGGCGCACGTGCGCGCACACCATCGCATCAGAAGCACGTGGAGGCACAACTCGCCACCCCTCATGTGCTTCTTAAGACTTTTTTTTTGTTGTTATTACTTCCGCTGTATGTTCTCAGTTCGCTGGACTCTTCGCTCTGATTAGTTGCAAGTCTCCTGACATGTTTGTGCTTAAATATTTCGCAGGCTGCGAGCTGAAGCAGGGAAAGGAAGTGACCTTTAACCCCGAGGATGACGACTTCGAGCATCAGCTGTCCGTCAGGATGGTGCGTGCATGGAGCTTGTGGTTCGATTTATATGTAGTATAATTTTAATGTAATAGATTTGTAGTGTTGGAGTGCATACAGGAAAGGATGATAACCTGATCCCTGTGTCTTGTCCTGTTTTACTCGTGCACTATAGTGTTCCAATTTAGCACACATTCCAGTATAAATTTTTCAGAAACCAAAGTTAAACTTTTATCCTGGAAATTAAATCCATTCTATAAAAGATTAAGATGAAGTTTACCCCCTCAGGCGTGCGTCGATCCAGCCACGAAAGACGAGCTGAATGTCGTGGAAGTCGAGGGCCAGGACTCCGAGGGTCAGAAGGTCAAAGCCGTGCTGGCCACGCTGAAACCATCCACCATGCCGAGCGTGAGTGTATCAGACTGATGAACTACGCTGAGCTTTAAGGCAAACAACAACAACAAAAGAATGACTGAAATGATCTTGTGTTTCAGGTGTGTCTGGGTGGCTTTGAGATCAGCCCACCTGTTGTTTTCCGCCTGCGTACTGGTTCTGGTCCAGTTCACATCAGTGGCCAGCACCTCATCAGTAAGTAACACGTCCTGATCACGTTTACTTGAACCGCTTACTGCTTAAAACACAATGGTTGATGTTTCTACCGACCTGCAGACCTTCACGCATTTTCACTTTAGAATAAAAAATAGCAAATGATCTCCGTCTGTTCCACCTGGTTATCACCTGCTGTGCTGTTCTTGTTGTAGTGATGAGCGGAGATCAGTCATTTGATGAAGATGATGAGGAAGAGGAGGAGGAAGAGATGAGGACCTCTGTGAAGAGAGGAGCACCGGGCATCACAAAACCATCGGTGAGTGTGTTCACTAATCACTGGGTTCAGTGTGCGTCTTGTGTCGTAATTCTGCTGTTCAATCTTCAGTCTGCCTGAATGACTTTTATTTATTTATGTATTTTTTTGCTGTTTTGTAGAAAAAGCTGAAGATGGAGAAGGATGAAGATGATGATGAGGAAGATGATGACGATGACGAGTGAGTGTGCTTCATCTGCCCTGGATCTAAACTTGTCTTCTGTGTGTTAGTGTTTGGATGAATACGAATCTGGATCTTTCTTTCAGGGATGAGGAGGATGATGACGATGAGGAGGAGGAAGAAGAGAGTGAAGAGGAGACACCTGTGAAGGTGAGCATGTTGAAGCCTCGTGTGCCTTCTGTGACGCTGTGGTTTAAATGGTAACGTGAAATTAAAGTCGGACTTTCTGTCTCAGGCTAAGAAGCCAGCAGCCAAACCACAGACTCCTGCTCAGAACGGCAAATCCAACACACCAGCTCCCAAACAGGTGAGTGTCCAGTACTCCCAGTACTCCCAGTACTCCCAGGATGCTCAGAGAACCTGACGTTTCTGTAGACTTCTTTAACTGTAGCAACGGCTCGTTAACAGGGATTTGTGACGGGTTTATAATTCATATGGAATTTTTTTTTTTTTAAACAGCCCAAAACACCAGACACTGGAAAGAAGAACGAGAAGAAACCACAGACCCCCAAAAGCCCCAAAACACCCAAAACTCCACCAACGCCGCTCAGCGTCCCGGAGATCAAGGCCAAGATGTTGGCTAGCGTGGAGAAGGTGCGTCTTAATGTTCTCAAGCACGTGATGAGCAACGAAATGCAGTTAAACTGAACCAGAGCCACTTTTTTGTGTGCAGTCAGCAAAAAAAGTAATGTTTTTCCCCATTTCCATGTGTTTTATCGTTGTTTATATGATTAAAAAACTTAGTAAGAGTTTCCTGTGCCTGCGCTCACCAGGCGGCGTTTTAACTGTAAATGAACTTCAGCTGTGTCTGATTAGGAATTCACATTCATACATCATCCACAGTTTCACAGCGAGTGCCGAGGACTGAAACCCAGCTTTTTATTGTTAAGTTTTGGAAATCCTGCAGCTTGCGTTGAGCATATAATAAAATATCTTTGAGGTGTATTAATCTGAATTCTAATAACCGGGCGCTTAAAAAAAAAAAGTGCGTTCTGTAAACTCAAACACAAACGTACGCTGCTTCAGTTCAGGTGCCGCAGTCATTTAGCTGACGGGTCTCCAAACGACAAAGTAATTAAAGCTAATTATTAATGCGTGGAGCCGTAATGGCCTCCATAATTAGCTAATTGCGGCAGTAATCAATGAAGTCAGCAGTCGATGCGATGACTCACAATGAGATGAGACGACGAAGGAAACGTGGCACCGATCACAATTAAACCTTAGACGCTATGCTTAGTGAGCATGTCCATGAAGGGGCGGGGCTTAAGTACAGTACTCTGGTGTTTAAGAAGTAGAGTGTGTTGAGGGAGCTGGTTTGGGGGCGGGGTTAAGCAGCGCCACAGCTGCCTTTTAATCAAACTGGAACTTTTTTGCAAAGCCAACAATTTTTGCTATAATAGTTATTTGTTCTTAGAAGAGATGTGTGTGTGTGTGTGTGTGTAACGTGACGTGACGTTTGAACACTGTGGTGTTTGCAGGGTGTGACGCTGCCCAAACTTCAGGTCAAGTTCGAAAACTACGTGAAAAACGGCTTCAAAGTAACTGATCCAAAGGTAATTACTGCATTTCACCAACTTTAATTCATGTCCATTAAAATAAATAACTTTACTATTGATTTTATTGGTTTAAAACTATTTTATACACATTAATACAAAGTATTTCCCTCTTCACAGGTCATGAGCGAGCTGTGGCAGTGGAGACAGACAAATAACTAATCTGACATTTTACACAGTTAAATTATGGCTTGTTTGTTTTTTCTTTCTTTTTTCTTTCTTTTTTTTTTTTATTTCTCCCTCCTTTCTGCATGATATCCGTGCCATTCCTTTTAAAACTTCCTTTAAATGTCACTTTATTCCACCCGTCTTGCTCGTTTTTTCTGATTCGGACCTGCCTCTGAGACACAGAACCGTTCCGCCTCTCGCAGGAGGAGCTTCAAAAGTCGTCTTCCTTTTGTTCCCCTGTTTGTTTTGTTTTTTGTTTGTTTTTGTTTTTTTAAATTGCGTTTTCAGTGATGTTCAGAAACTCCAGCTAGTTTTTGGTTCCTCTGGAAGGACACGAGTGCTTCTGATCTGTACATTTTATCACAGGTGCAGCTAAGGGACTTTGTTTCTGAACATTTCTACGCCTATAATACTGTAAAATATCACAGGCTGGATGTGTAACTCTGAGAAAGCCTCGTCTGAGTTAAAGAAAATAACTGAATGAAACTCGTCTGTTGTGCTTTTGCAATGAAACCAATTTTACTGCACAGGAATAAAAGTTGTTTTTTTTTTCCTCCAGTATGTTAAGTTGCATCTGCTTTTATTTTTTTATTATTTTTTTTATACCCAACGAAAAAGCAAATAAAAGTGGAATTTAAATTTCTGTTTTGTGTAAATATATATTTTATAGTCAAGATAAGACGCTACACATTTAAGTAAGAAGAGAAAAGAAGGCCTCTGTGTTGAAGGGCTAAAATATTTAGCCTAACGCTAACTAGCTTCACCTGGCTAACCGGTTATAGTTCGTAGACTTTTCTTACAGGATAGTCAGTAGTTAGGTAAGTATATGTAATTTTAATACCTAGCCTTCTGTTGGCTGTCTATTTGTTTCTTATTATATAAATAATTAGCACCATGTTAGATAGCTTGGTATACAATTTGTTCACTGATTTTAAATAATAGTTAGCTTACCTGGCTAATAGATTTAGTTATCCAGTATTCAGCACAGTTTGATTGAATTTTTTTTTTCTTTTTTTTTTTCTATCTTTTATAAACCTGCCGACTAATTAGGTTTAGAATTAGGCGGCGTGCTAAATGGTTTTAATCCTTAAATCCAATCGCCTTCAAGGAATTAGGAACACTTGAATATTCCCCAGTTTATCGAACAAGCCAGTCATCAGCATATCCTTTATTTGTTGTTGATCAAAATATATTTTTACAATATTTTCAGGTTAAATCATCCTTCTATTATAAATGTTGAAATAATGCACTTATATACACACAAAAACCCTCTCCGTATCAGAAAAATCTTTACCCATCTTTGCTTCTATGTTTTTACTCGTTTTAGCCACTAGGTGGAGCCAAAACACTGCTGCTCCCAGGTTCATATTGTACATCTCACTTTCTCTGAATGATGTCATTGTCCCTGTGGGCCTACAGGGGGGCCTGGGGAGGTCAGAGGCCTTCCTGTGTGGATTAGCCAGGTCTCTGAGTGTTTATTAATGGCGGCTGTTAGCTGTTAAACGTCCAGAGAGCTTTATGATGGAATGATGGACTCACCTACGTAGGGTTGTAACGTTAATGTTAAATCGCTTTATAATGGACAACGCTCCATTTGCCCCAACCGTCTCTCTCTCTCGGTTCAATTCCTGAGAGTCAGCACTCGGGTGGGAAATCGGCGGCCGTGTTTACTCTCCCTCAGGAGCCAGCGTTTATCTGAGCGAGGCCCTAAGTGCTTCAGTGCTGCGGCGTGCATATCGGTGTCCAGTTAAAGCTCAACACTCATCTCACCGTCTCTGAGAGGAAAAGTGACGATCGGTAAAAATGACACAAAAGAAAGTTAGAAGCCAAAGAAAAAAGGAAGGTTTAATTACATTTTCAGCTATTTACATATGAATTACAATACAATGTATAATACACCTCATCTGGATGCATCGAGAGCGTTTTAGAAACATCTTAAAACATTTTATTGACCACTGGATATAACTTATCTCTTGATGGCACAGCCTCAGCTCTGTACAGACGTTTTCTTAGGAGAGACTCACAATTCCTTCATCATTTAAGAAACAAAGCTTTATGATTTTAAAAAAAGGAAACGAAACAAAAATGAGATGAGCTTCGTCGCTGACGCACGGCGAGATTTTGTCGAGTCACGGTGTTAGAATTTGATCAACTCCTTGCAAACTTGATCCTATGACATCACCACTTTGACTTTTTTTTTTAATGTCTAGCACAAAATTCTGGATTGAATCCAAAATATAATCATTATGCAAGCGCGCTGCCCAAACATTAGCTAGGTAACTAGCATCAAGGCACCTGTAACTTCAAGCTATATATTACATGCTGATATGTCTATAAAATATATTATTAATCCTGCTTTTTCTTCTGTTGCTAATTCTCTATCATTCAGCCTCAAGATAATTGCCATAGCAGCCCAGACAAGCTTCTCCTAATGCTAACTTTGCCTCTGTAGTACTAGCTATTTGATGTGACTATTTCTAGTGTGACATGATGTGATGTAACTAAAACCGGCCGCCACGTTTGGCTGTTTTTATATTGCGTATAAATCAGTAAACGTGAGCATGACGTGTAAAACCATGAGAGATCGTGTAAATATGATGCTAACTAGTATATAGTAATAAAATATATTGACTTTGTGTGATTAAGACCAGGCTCTGTGACGGTTAGCGAGCTAGCAGACTTAAAGGTTATTATATTGTGTTATGTTCACTGTGAAACAGAATAATTATAATAATATATTTTTTATTTTTTAAAAAAGAGTTTTATAGATTTATATATATTTATATTAGTTGTTTTATAACTATGGAATACGATAAAATAAAGCTGTTATGTGTCAGTCAACCAACTGATGGGAAACTAGACAGTGGAGAGATTTGTTTAACAACATGTTGATCTAGTTTGGTGATGTCATACAAATCCAAGAAGGTGATTGGTTGATTAAATGTTAACTTTGTGCGGCAAAATCACGGTGCGTCTTTCTTCAGCTGTTAGGAACTGAAGATGAAACAGCAGAATAGCCCTTGACCCTTACTAAGATGTAAGCAGTGCTGATTTTCTCTCAGGCTTGTGTGTGTGTGTGTGTGTGTGTGTGTGTGTGTCCTTGTTAGCTTTATGTTCAGATTGCCCGTTGTCGGGGCCATGGGAGGTCACGTTCTGAATAATTTATCCTCGATTATGTGTCTCTGTGGCGTTCCCTCAGCATAATGAGATGATGGAGAGAGAGAGATGGAAAGAGAGAGAGAGATGGATAGACAGATAGACAGATGCTAAGTCTCTCACTGTAGCAGCTCTGCGTGTGTTTGTGTGTTCGTGGTGGAGCTCGTCCTCTGCTCCGGAGGTGTCGTTTTGCTCAGTACAGAAAACGTCCCGTCGTTCATTGAGATGCAGCTGCATGGTGATTAGAGAGTGAGGCTCTGACGGGGTGCCGGGGTTTGGGGGGGCTGATGAGGTGATGAGGGGGTGGTGGTGGTGGTGGGGTAATACGTTTATACTGTTTGTACTGAGGCTCTCACGCCAGCGCGGTGAGCTTGGCGCCTTCTTCGCTGGCCCATGGCTGCAGGTTGTGCAGGGCGAAAAGGGACGAGTTGTGCATGCACAGCGGGTCGGCCGGCAGCGGCTCGCTCAGAGACTTGTGGAAGGCGTCGTGTTGAAGCTGCATCATCAGGCGGTTAGCCTGCTGTCGCTCGGCCTCACGTTCCTCCGCCGTCTGCCGTCTGACACACACACACACAGAGGGACAGTGTCAGAGATCTGGACTCCACAGACATTTTAAAAATCATCATAATAAAAGACGTTTACTGATTGAGAAGGATATAAGGTTTGGGATGTGAGGTGTGATGTATTTATTTCTCTGTATATTATATTATAATATTAAACATGGTCTGTATGACATATTTCTGTGTGTGACTACGTGTCTATAGGCTCACGTCGTGGTCCGTCTGTAGACTGAGTGTATTTTTTTTCAGTGTGTGCTCCGAGTTAAGTTTATTCTGCTCTAGCCGTGGGAAATCTAGCTGCTTTTCTCAACATTAAGACGGCATTCTGCACAGAAATCACAGACGTTTGTTAAATAAATCAGGGGCCGCATGCATGGTTAGTGTAAGACACAAAAATATCTGAGAATAAATCATTTCTAAAGAGCGTGTGGAACGTTAGCGTGTTTTATTGCTATTCAGAGGTAATGAAGACAACATGGCTGCAAACGTCCTGCTTTGTCTCTGGGGCTGTTTTATTTACACTCCTGTTCAATTCAATTAAACCTGCTCTAAATCTTCTCCTCCTCCACCCCGGGGTCCTGTAGGGGGGCGGCGAGACGGTTGTGTTACTGCTGTGTTACACTGAGTTAGTGTTGTGTGAGTGTTGTGTGAGTGTT
>JAOTRN010000008.1:11479329-11489942 GCA_028566695.1 Bagroides melapterus | reverse complement strand
GTCATCTGTGTGACACCTTCTGTCTGTCAGAGTAAGTGCTGCCCGTGTGTGTGTGTGTGTGTGTGTGTGTGTGTGTGAGTGTGTGTGTGTGTGTGTGTGTGTGTGTGTGTGTTAATGTTTAAAGGGACTGAACTCGGCTGGCATTATCTGCAGGCGTCCGGAAGCGTGTGTGTGTGTGTGTGTGTGTGTGTGTGTGTGTGTGTGTGTGTGCAGGTTCTCTCCTTGTGTGTATTCTTCACATGCAACAACATAACAATACAAAGAATCTACAGATGAGTGCTTACAATGCCATGTGTGTGTGTGTGTGTGTGTGTGTGTGTGTGTGTGTGTAATATGATAGCACTGTTATAGTGAACGCAGGAAGTGAGCTTATTACGTCCGCTTATCATGATCCCAGCCCTCACAGTTGTTGATCTAACTCCTGTGTGTTTGTGTGTGTGTGTGTGTGTGTGAGTGAGTGAAGTTGAAAATTAATATATAATGCAGTACATTCATTTCACAATATGTATTACAATATTTAGTTTTTCTCAGCTGCAAGCTGTACCACACACACATGCACACACACACACACACACACACACACGAGAGTTAAATCTAAAGATATATTTAAATTATCAACCAATACATTTGACTAGAATTTAAAGTTGTTTTTAATGTGGGAAGGTGAACACAATACAGTGAAGTGAATAAAGTTGTGTGAACATTGTTGCCTAGCAACTGGGTGACAGACGCCAAAGAGAAGCTAGCTAATGGCTGCAGCTATGTGTTTTATACAGACACGGAGAAGAGACACGGAGACACTGGAAATGTGACAGAAATATCCAGAATGTCAACATTTACCTCAGATGTGGTTATAATAATAATAATAATAATATTAATAATAATAATGTCTTTTAAAAAGTTTGTGAATTGAGGAATTGAGTGAAATCATCAACAATAATTTCAGTCAGAATTCACTCACTATATATTTAATGACGTGAAGTTTATTATTTAGCTGAACTTTTCAAAACAACGTACGCTTCTAACTATGGTCGACAGCGCCCCTTCAGGACGAACACTTTACCCCGTGTGAGCACCTGTGCAAGTCGTTCTGATTTACCTGCAGAGACACAAACGTGTTTAGAAGTCCGGAGCGTCTGAGCAGCACAGAAAGATCCGTATCATAACCGAGTCTCTGAGTCTGTTTCCCATCACGTCACAGAAAGTTCCAGGCTTTGCAACAAGTTACTTTTGTCAACACGATCTTTCTGTTTCAAATATTTTAGAATACTATTAAAAAAAAGACACTAACTAGCGTTTATAAATGAGTAAGAGATGAAAAATTACATTCTACTAACGCTTACTAGGTACTAAATTAATACATTCCAAAATGCTGCTACTACGCATGTGTGTGTGTGTTTGTGTGTGTGTGTGTGTGAGGTTGTGTTTTGTTGCCTGGATGTTGCGTGTGTCCTTGACTCCTCTCTTAGAACCACGTAGGTGCAGGTTTGTCGAACCACATCTGGAGTTACGTGCTCCAGGTTGGGATTGTGAAGTTTAGCTCCTGTCCAATAATCAGCCCATAAATCGATTTGTTCCGGAAAGTTTTCCTCAGTTTCTCTATTGATTTGTTTGGTTTTCAGAGCCTTTGTACGTCAGTGAATGTAATCCCAGCACATGCTGATTTTGCTCATCAGTTTGACTAAAAACAAATTTCTCAGCTGGCGGCTGATTTCGTGTCACACCCTCACACACAATCGAGCTTTAGCAGTAGATACACACTAATCCCGTTCTTAGACTGAAGTTGAAAGAGAACAGAAACTTGTGTGTGAGTTCTGCAACGTTTCTGTGACGTATTCCTTTTTTGGTTTATTTACGCTCGTTCGATTGTTTGCACTCGAAGCAGTAGAACAGGAATCTCCACATGTGCCTGTGTGATATTGTGTTCTGTTGCTTGCATGTTGCGTTCTGGTGATGAATTCCCGAGTCAGTCCAAATCCTTTCGTAACTCGATCCCTCTGCCCTTGACCACTGCTCTTTTACTCCTAATCCTTCTCCATCCCCCTCTCGTCCTTTCTTTTTTTTCCGGATCTTGGATTCCCTGTGTAGTTTTCTCTGTGCTCCGCCCCCTCCCTCTTCTCGAGTGCTATCGGTTTCAGGAGATTGAGTTCTGCTCCAGATTGTTCTCTTTGTCTCGGTTCAGTCTGAGGGCCTGAAGTTGTCTCTCTACAGATACTGAAGATAACTAAGTTTGTATTGATGAACATTAAGAGCGTTTATGCTTATAGCCAGAGGTGTCCTGATTCAACCGTGGGTATTGTTAACATCTAGGGTTAAAATTGGACTGAGGAAGTGAAGAACCTCTGCTACTTTTAGCAGTGTGAGAAAGATCATTACAGTCAGATCGTTAGCTGATATTAGCCAATAACCAGAGCCTTATTTACCTTCACACACACACACACACATACACACACACCTCAGGGTGGTTATATAAGTGTAGGTTTGTGCAAAGGTGTCATCATATCTGCAGCAGAAATAGTCATTTTTCCACAGGAAGTTAACACCACTTCCGTCTCACCTCGTTCCTTTGCCAGCAATACTATTCACCTGCCCACACACACACACACACACACACACTCGTGAGCAAACACACACATACAGAATGTCATGCAGAAGCATGGTTGAGTTTAACCTCATTTAAAAAGTGCTTTCAAACTTTAGGCCACGCCCCCTACCTGAGTCTGATGCTTGTGATTGCTTGTGTTTGTCCGTGTATGTAGACAACAGTGTGTGTCTGACAAACGTGTGTGTCTGAGAGGCTGAACAACTACACAAACAGCACATCATGCTAATCTGAGCTTCCATTATGTCTTCAATACGTTATTCTCATAGCTGTATAGAAGATGAAGCAAACTTTAAACACAAACATGTCTCAGCTGATGGTCTACATTTGGGGTTTTATTAGCAAAATCGTAGGATGTTAGTCATGAAAGGCGAGGCGATGTTCATGTGAAACGGATCAGGTTTGATCGATTGGTGATTAGTTGGCCATTTCTTGGTTTAATGCGTCTACGTTTTGCACATATGTATATCGTTAATCTGTGCAAAGAACACCTACGGTACTCTTGAAATTAAAGTTTCCATCTAGTGCCATAAAGAGTTCTCTGGCTCAAAGGATCGATGGGTCTGCAACAGAAGATAGAGTTTAGGAAGATGAGAACCTTAAATGATCCATATCCACTTCTCTAGGATCCTTTCAAGGGTATTTAATCAAAAAGTCAGAATATGGTAGCTCTTCATTTGGGAGAAGGTTTGTGTGTGTGTGTGTGTGTGTGTGCACAGAACTCTTCACAGCATTAAAAAGGAAACTAATGTCACACACACACTCTCTCTCATACACACACACACACACACACATATGCCATGGCCCCATTCCTCTCATTCTTCTTCTGCTGTTCTGTTTCTCCTCCAGACTCTGATAATGTCTCTGACACAGCAGTGACATTCATGCGCTTATCAACGCATTGCACACATCCTTCAGAAGAACTTGTGTGTATCTGTTTCTTGTCATGGTTCAGCTCATGATGAGAAGCATTTGGTTGTGCGGTTTTGTGTGGTGCTTTTGGTAAAGAAATGGGGGAGATGAAAAGAGAGAGAGGACGCGTCAGAGAAGTTTCCCAGAATAAACACAGCTGTGTGGGTACAACAAACCTGACTACACACACCCACGAATGGGAAGAGCAACTCACACCAAATGATGTGTGTGTGTGTGTGTCTGTGTGTGTGTGTTCACTCTATTTTGGTTCCAGTTCCATTTACAAACAATGGGTTACTGTTAACGATTTTCCTCTTGCTCTGTTTCAGAACTGGAAGTGAAGTCAGGTGCTGTTGTTGTGGTGTCACACTTCTGCACTGGAGGGATTCCCACACACACCAGTGTGGTGAGTTTTTATTCACAGATTAGATGCTCACTTCCCTGTTCTAAATGTGTAGTCTGAAACAACTACCTATGTGTTTCCTCAGGCTGGATGTATCACACAGAGCACCAGTATTCTGGCCGGTACTCATGGGACTCCTTCCCCTCTGGCGTTTCCAGCAGGGCTTCATGGGCTCCCAGCTCCAGCCGGCACTTGCCCCCTCCATCCAGGTAGGCTTTCGAGTTACCAAAATATTTTCATTAATACACCACTGTACTCATGTAACCTCTCTCCGTCCATCCAAAGGGGTAGTGGCGGAGGGTACCAGTCAACCCTGAGCCATGCTTCAGGAAGAAACTATCATAAAGCTTATAACAACAGGTTAGTCCACATCTAGAAAATATCATTCTATAACTTTCATGGCATACTTTAGCAGCCAAATAGTTCATCCAGCTGAACATTTTATTTATTTCCACTTTTTTGCTTGTCACCAGACCTGGGGAGTTTAGCAGGCACAGAGTTCATGATCACCCCAGAGAGAGAGGGCCAAACAGTAGAGATCGAGTCACATCATGGTCTTGGGGTTCGAATCACCACCACAACCCGGATCGGGCCACTTTGAATGGATACAGCTCAGGATGTGGAGGACGTGTTCCCAATAATCAGCCTCCAAGGGTGAGTAAGGATGAAACGGGTGAAAGATCGAAAATTTGTGAGCTGGATTTTAAATATTAAGAAGGTCTGTTATTCTTTCATTCATTCCCAGAAATTCCAGGACAGGAATATGCACTGGATATTAAGAACACAATACTAGTATTATCAAAACAGAATATACTTTATTGTTATTACATATTACATTTCACAGTATGGAGGCCCTCACCAGCAACATCGGACCCTGATGACAGAAAGATGGAGTCCTGTGGCCTCATCCAGACCTTTTCAAAGTCTCTCCCTTAAACGACCAGCCCTCCGAAACCCCTCACCATCAAGAAATGACTGTCTCAGCAAGAGGAGCAAAAGTGACAACTCACACCAGGTGAGTGACCTTTTTCTTTAATCTAGACTTGACATATGCCTGTGAAGGTTCTCATTCATTTCTGCATGTTTGGTATCCCTATACTTGACAAAGTTACCATAACTTGCAAATATTGAAGAAAGTATTTTAGCACCATCTGCAGGTCAGTTTAATAACATCTTGGGTAAGTCCTAAATAGTTTGATCTTTTTTATTCCTCTACAGGCTCTTCCCTCAAAAATTAAGCATCCCATGCCTATGAATCACCCTCCCTTGTCTCATCTCCCTCGCACCTGTAGTCCTCCATACCGCAGTGATGCCCAATGGAGTCAGTCAAATAAGAGACAGTCTGCTTCAGGCTTTCAGGTCAGTCACCAAACATCCAAAATTTTTCCTCATTTTCTCCCTTGTTTTGGTTTTTAGGGTATCTCTCTTGGTCTAAAATAACCCTGTTGTTATCTCAATATAAATGAAAATATTTCCTCTCTGTGTTGGTTTCAACAGGAGCCAAGTCATTCCAACAGCAGAGATCACCTTCACAGGAACCATCCTGTGCTCTCATCTACCCTCAGTGGCCCTGGCCAAGATTTCCACAGCTCAAAGTCCCTGAAATTTGGCCACCTCCATGCATACAGCCACCAACCTCATGATCACCTGGGACCCCATGGAACCAAAGGGGACTGGGAGCGTTCTATTCTGCCCTCACCAGCAAACCTTACCAGAGTGCCTTATAGCCCCCAGCACCAGCCTCCAGTGGGCCCACACAGGCACCCAGTACCTCATGCCAGCCGTGGTTCACCCACACCAGCCTGGAAGGACAAGCAGAGCAGTGTGAGTGCTGTCATGCCTCCTGAGCCATTTAAACCTCCTTAAGGCCTTCTATCTTTGGATTTTTGTCCAAGCATAGGGAAGAGGTGCGAGCAATCATATTTGCTCCAGGATGGACTTTCAAATCCGTCAAGCTCTTAGTGAGTAACTAAGGGCTTAGGGTGTTGTAAGATCAGCACTTATCTAGTGAGCTTTGAATGATATGTTTATTTATCCTAAAATGTGATATGCTTCTGTTTCTGCACAGGAAACCAGGGGCTCTGGTCTAGGGCCTGAAGAGCGGCAGCAACAGCAAGGGATGAAAGACGGAGGGCGGTATCACAGCACCCCAAAACACATCCAAGTCCATTGCAGCCCTGAAGGTAGAAGTGTTCGACATGGCACCACGTGTGAGAGAACAAGCCTGTCCCCAAGCCCTGAACCTGGGTCCAGCTCTCAGAGGATAGAGGGGAAGAAAATTAGGGTTTCTAAACACAGAGCTCCATTGACATATACTAAGCCCAGCTACTCTAACCACAGTGGCCAGGAAATGCGTTTGCTGGATACAGATACGTTAAAGAACGTTGAAACTAAGAAGCGACATAGAGAGCGAGAGAAAAGACAAGAGAGGAAAGGGAAGGAGGGGGCAGATGAACGAAAGGCGAGGATACTAAGAAAACTTGAGGCAAAGAAAAAGAAAAAGGAGAGGCAAGAGAAAAGAAACCACCGGGAAAGGAAAGGAAGCCATAGAAAAGGAGAAGTAGTGGGACAGTCTGAGAGAAAAACTAAAGATGAGAGGAAAAGAGCAAGGAAGGCAGAGAGAAACAGTATCAAGAAAGGGGAGAAGGACAATTTAAGAAGAGAAATATCTCCCCAGACTCCTTCTTGTGATTCACTGAGTAAAAGTACAGACTCAGCCATATCTGAGTCTCCACTGGTGGCAGCTTTTACAGACTCAACACTGTGTATTCCCAAATACACAAAACATGAAGAAGAGGAAGAGTTCAACTGTGACACTGACTCTTCACACACCTCAGGGTTCATTTTGCCCTCCACCCCACCACTAACAATTCAGAACCATCTGCTCCAGAGCCAATCAAAGGACATTGCCAATAATGTAACCTCAGAAAGTGACAACAGCCTGCCATCCTCTGAGACTACATGTCCAAACACCAGCAGTTTTAGGTCTCAAGACAAACAGATTGTCCAGGAGGACAATACCTCTGAACCTCCTGCTAGTAGTGGGCAGGATTTGCCAATGTTATATTACTCCAACTGTTTTGAGGAAAAAGTTCCTCAGTCTGAGGAGAAGAACCAACATGCACCAGATCTTCTACCTGCCCACAGTAATTCTATGGAGGACCATCTACGACTGGATCCTTCAGCTAGCCCCCCAGTACTGAGCTGGCAGGGCTCCCCTGTTTCAGATCTCAGTGAGGAAGAGGAGGATGAAGCAGGAGCCAACATAGCAGGAGTGATCAGGAGACCAGTCCTCCAGCCAAGCCCCACTCATTCATCTCCAATCCAAGACCCAGAGGCAATCTGGAAAGATCCAGGTCATCCCTCTGGTGTGGACTACTGCCACAGCGACCTGGCCAAACTGTATGGCATTGCTGAGCCTTTGAATGATGTGGAGGAAGAAGATGACACAGAACCAATGGCAGAGCAGCAGGACAGTAGCACAACAACCTCTCAGGGACCGCATCTGCATGACACTTACTGTACCTTGGCCTCAGATAGCCATAAGTACACCTTCAGAGGTGGCCCCTTTTGTTGGCCGCCTCCTAACACAGTGTCTGGCGTCAAATACGCTTCCTCTCTTTCACTGGGACCAGAGATACACCCTCCAGAGCAGCACAGCCCAACCTCTACACCCCCAAGAGCTGTATCTCCACTGGCCATGCCCTTGACCAGCCTTTCCCCTTCCATATCTACCTCAGATCTTTTTAAGCCTGACGAAAACTTGCAGGCAAATGAAGAGGAAAAAGAGGATAGCACTGTTCAGAATGATAGTGATGACATGAACAAAGTTGTAGGATCTATAAACGAATCAAGCTGTACCTCTCTGGTAAAGGAGAATGAAGCCAAGGTGTTGCCACCCACCATGTCACCTGCTTCCTTACAGGCTAAATTGGTACACAGCTGTGAGATGCTGCTGAACCAGAGCTCTAGTACCCTCCTTTCATCAGATGTGAACAGTGGAAAGGAAAAACCTAGAACCAAGCTGGAGAAGAAGAAGAAGAAGCAAGGGCAAAGTAGAGACAGCAAGAGAGAGCAGCAGAAGAATCAGAAAACAAAAACTGGAGGTAGTGGTATAACAGAAGAGCTGACTGTGAGAGAGGGAAACACCCAGCATAAAAAACAGAACAGGAACACCAAAAGTGAGAAACAACATGGCTCATCTACTGGTGAACCCACCAAGCAACTTTCCAAGGTCCACAACAAACAAGAGGTAATGGAGAGGAAACCAACAGACACAGAGAAGAAGCAAAGAAAAGGGAATAAGGAGAGAGCCAAGGCTAAACAGGAAAACAAGGATGGAGACGCAGGAATGACAAAAACAACCATCTCCTGTGGAAGTGGATCCAGTACAGCTCCACCTGTTCGGGTTCTGTCCTCTGTGCCACTGAAAGAGCTAAAGATTCAGCTGGTGAAACTCAAGATCAGTCGGAGGCAGACGTTCATTGCCTCCGATTTTGAGCAGAAGAGGATCCCGTTGAAAGAAATTAGCATCAACAACAACGCAGCAGAGATCATTAGAGCCTGCAAGTGAGTGTTGGTACTTGTTTGGGCTTGCACCTTCAGCTGGTATAAAATCTTTAGGTGCAAAATTATGTTAAGGTGTGACAGCGTCTTTAGAAGAGAGTAGAATATATACCTTTAGACTTTTTAATGGGATTGTATTCTTGTGTAATAAAAAAATCAGTGTTGTTATATCGGCTTTAGCTGACTAAGGTCTTTATATTTTAAGAGCAGTGCTAGCTCATTTAACTGGAGTAAATCAGTTTAATTAAGACAGTAGGTGGAATAGCTTCAATTATCTTTCTTTCTCTATCCTTTTTATTCCCTCTTTCTCAGTCCAGGTTAAGAAGGCTTTATTGGCTGCAGTGAGTAACATTTTTCTTAGAGTAATAGAACAAACACAGCACATGATCACTGGCAGAGATCAGAAGGAAGGAAGGGAAGAAAAAAATCACAAAAGAATAATTCTGTTTTACTTCTTTGTCTCTGTCTTTGTCTGTCTCTCTGTCTGTCTCTCTCTGTGTTTCTGTCTGTCTGTCTGTCAGAGATGCGAAGGTGAAGGGTCGTTTCCGTGAGTCTTATCTGCTTCCGTCTTTGTCTGTGAAGCCTGTGCTGAAAGTCGAGACACAGATTCCCAGAGAGAAGCTCAACCCGCCCACGCCAAGCATCTATGTAAGCTAGAGATTCGTTTAGCTTCATCTTCATGTTAGAAGTCTTATATGTGTTTATTATGGGATGTACAAACTCCCTGATTGACTGTGTGTGTGTTTCTAGCTCGAGAGTAAGAGAGATGCATTTTCTCCGGTCCTGCTCCAGTTCTGTACAGATCCCAAAAACCCGGTTACTGTTATCCGAGGCCTGGCTGGATCACTCCGACTAAGTGAGGGGATACAGACACACACACATACACACACACACACATCATCATCATCATCTTCATCATCATCATCAGCCAGTGTATTTGATCAGTCACTACATTGTTTTACAAAATTTGTTCTGGTGTTTTTTCGGAATGTGGCTATGTAGAGAAAAATTATAGCTACCAGTTTAGCATAAACCACATAGTGGCATCGCCTTAATGCTGATGCTTGAAATTTAAAATTAATTAAGATCTGCTTTAAAAACAAATACTGTTTTTACATAATATAACAGTTTACCTAATCTGCTAGCTAACATTATGTAAAATGACCCTATAATCTTAAATCTGACTAAAACTGGGGTCTCTCTCAGATCTGGGGTTGTTCTCCACTAAGTCTCTGGTGGAAGCGAATGCTGATCATGCCGTGGAAGTGAGGACTCAGGTACAGCAGCCAGCTGACGAGAACTGGAACACGACCGGCTCAGCTCAGACGTGGCCATGTGAGAGCAGCCGATCTCATACCACCATCTCAAAGTATGCTCAGTACCAGGCCTCCAGCTTCCAAGAGAGCCTACAGGTACGCACACACACACACACACACAGCGTCCTAAAGACAAGCTTCAGTAAAATATCTGGTCAGAGAAGAAACTCTGGTCTCTTTGCTGACCCCTGGCTGTGAAAAAGAAAACAACAAGCAGTGCAGCAAAACATCAAAGCAACAAAAAATAGAAAATAAATAAATAAATAATAACTATAAGTATTCATATTCTACTTCTTGTGAGGGTGCCAGAAATTTTGTAGCTCACTGTAGGTGTATTTTAACTGACAGATCTGAATTGGAAGCCCTTGTTGTCTTGTTGTCCAGACTTTTTCTGTTTTACACACCCCCAGGAAGAGAAGGACAGCGAGGATGAAGATGAAGGTGAGACAAAAACAGAATCAAAATCAGAGACTCCATCCAGCAGCCCACCGCCCTGCACACTGAGGTGATAAGATCATCATTCACTCATCTGCTTATCTCTGAGTGTCTGCTTCTGTTCTTCACGGTGTGTCTTTACATGAGGTGTGTAAGCTGTTTGCTTCCCTCTCGTTCAGCTCGGAGCAGAAGTCCGTCGGCAAAATCATCAAGTTTGGTACCAACATCGATCTTTCTGACCCCAAGAGGTAAAACATGCACACACAGACACAGGTGAGATCAACCAGAGTGTGTGTGTTGATTGTGTGTGTGTGTGTGTGTGTGTGTGTATGTGTGTGCATGCAGGTGGAAGCTGCAGCTGCAGGAGTTGTTGAAGTTG